>JASPKZ010004552.1:737500-1117318 GCA_030220185.1 Diploptera punctata | reverse complement strand
GTCTTACATCCTGAAAAATCTATCAAACCTAGATAAGGTTTGACACATGAACTTTAAAACCAAATGCGAGAATGGTAAACACTAGTTTGCCAGAACTGATTTATTTCTTATAATAGTACACATTATAAGCATTAGGCTAAAACTGATAAATGGCATGTATTGGATATTTCTTTAGGGTAAGTAATTTGGGAGTAGGTGCCAGATTTTGGAAACTTTTTTTTTTCTGAAAGATCATATTTTCTATTTCCAAAATCATGGAGAGGAAATGAGTTTCTTTTGGATTTTGGCACTTACTCCCATTTCAATTTAATTCTCTCTAAATTTTTAATTACCTTATATGTATTACATGGCTATCTTTAAGTGACTAAAATGAAATTACTGAAAAACAGAGAGTATGCTTGTCGAAATTTTTCACATTCAAATGTTCTAAAAATAATAATCAGTCTAAATTACCAAATCTATAATTTATTTGACCCAGTATAGTGTCAAAAATTTGTACGTACATTTGTCTGCATTTTGTTTTGGTGTCAAAAGTTTTACCTTATATATTTGTTCAAATTCTTCCCATTTGTTTTCCAGGATTTTTTAAAAATTATTTTACTTTATTTATGCAGTAATCAATATTGTAAATTTTTGCTTGCAGTATATCAATTAAATGGTCAGTTACAAGGAAAATATTAACAAACATATTTAATATAAAATTGAAATCAAAATTTTGCAGTGTGATTAAAAATCCATGGGCAGCAATATAAGCTTCCTGATCCCAATTCTCATCTGGATCCGTAATTTTTCCAAATACAGAAATTAGCACATCCCAATACTCATGTACTGTTCCAACCAAATGAGAACTGTAATTTTACCGCATGAAAGACACTCTTGCTAACTGTTTATTTATTTTTTCATAAAAAATCTATGTTCTTTTGGTTGATTTTGAAAAGAAAGCAGCTAGTCCATTCAAAGTAGAGAAAAAAATTGCATTCTTTAATGATGGTCACAGATTAAAATAATACTAAATTCAGTCGATGGGTGTAGCAATGAATAAAAATTGCATTTGGAAAAGTGTTTTTCACCTTCGATTACAGTCCGTTCAACTGACTTGCCATGACAGATGCTCCATCATAACTTTGTGCAATAAGTTCTTTCTCACATCTGAAATCATGAATCAGTTGTACCACTATCTTGTATAATGCCTTGGATCTTATATTATCAGAAACATTAATGGATCCTAAAAATCTTTCATGTACTTTGCCACCGTCAATGAGGTACCGAAACACAGGAGACAGCTGAGAGAAATTATTGTAGCCTCACTATTGTCCAGCAGCTCGCTTTGTTTCCCCATAGCTGTTATATATAATTAAATACAAAGATGCCGACTACTGCCACTATAATAATTCCGCATGTCAAGCATTGTCACGTGGCACCCGCTTTTTATATAAACAGACAATCATCATAGTGAGGTGATAATACTTAAGTCTGTTGCCTCATCTAGAACAATGGAAATAAAATATGATTCATTGATCTCCCTCTTTGATCTGTCCATTAATATGTTTGGTATGGATGGATTAGGTCATTCTGGATTAAATTTGACATTCCTGTAAATGTCGTAGAATGGTTCTTCAGTTTCTCGTCATATTCACTGAGTAATTCACGAGTTCAACGTAATATTGTATTTATTGGTAGAGTCACCGTCATGATATCACTTATTCTGACAAAAAAAAACAAACTACATCGATGAAGCGTTTCATTATGTCTCTATTTTTTCTTACAAGATTATTGAGTTGCAAATTCCGAATTTTTTTTTCTGATTGTCCCAACATGTGTTCAATTCTCGACTTACCGAAGGTTTTTTCATTTATAATGGACATCAAATTATTTTTAGATTGACTATTCTTTTTAATGGTTTTATGTATGTTTCCCATGTTGCAATAGCCCACACTGTTCCACAGAGATCTTTCGTTATTAAACAGAAAACGTGTCCCACAATACAGTTTTTACACACGAGGACATCCTGTTACTCACTCACTGCTATAGTAAAGTTGTGACTTGAAACGTCTTACACCTTAGTTGTGATATTTAATACAGGAGTAAGTCTATCACTTTGTATCATATGTTTCTTAGCCTCGCATGCGTACCAGGCAAAGTTACTTTTAGAATAGCACGTATTACACAGTCACATGTGTTTTGTCCACTGTCTTGCCCCAGCTGATTGTGAGCTTCCATATTTTCAACACTGCTATATGCAAGAAACTGAAGTGCTTACCTTACAGCCATATCACATATGTACATTCCATTATTAAAATAATGTTCATATATTTATACTATAATAATACTTCAATATAGACAGGATAATTACTATTGTTTATTTTTTATCATTTCACTCACCTCATACTTCATATGAAGTATGAGGTGAGTGAAATGATAAAAAATAAACAATATTAAAGAACCTCATAGTGTTATTTCCTATCTACATAGGATAATTACTGTTGAGAATTTTAGGACCACAAGCTTAATTTAAAGTGTAATAACTATGATTTAAAATAAGTTTTCACTAAGGTAGAATATTTTTATCACTCACTTCATATTGTTGTTCTTATTTGATTATAAACTAGTTTCGGAACATAGTTTCTGTTCCATCCTCAGTATCGTCACGACTGTTGTTCTGTCGTCTTGAAGAGCTGTCCTTCTCTCCTTCCATTGGCTGACTGAAAAACCTCGAAACCAGGTCATTCTCACCGGGAATTTCAAAGTTCATCAATTTCTTCTTTTTGCTCTTTTGAATGTAGATCTTTTCCCAAACAGTAAGTTCTTTAGGTTTTTCTATTTGTTTTAATAATTTAGCTTCTTTCTCGATAAGATGTTTTTCAGACCATGCATGGGCAGCCACTGCAGATTTTTCTACTTCCCCTTTCTTGACATTCCTGAGATGTTCTTTCACTCTAGATTTCAAATTTCTTTTAGTTTTTCCTATGTAGAATTTCTCACATTCTTCACATTTAATTTGATAAATCCCTGATTTGTTTTCTTCTTTAATTTTCTCATTCTTATTAGGCCTAATCAGTCTACTGATGCTGTAGTCATTTTTGGGTGCTAACCTTATGTTGAAATCTTTAAAAATTTTTTGAAACTTGTGGTGTTTTAATGGATGATATGTGAATTTTCTAAATTTTACATTATCTTCTTTAACTTTTAGAAGAGTGCTTTGATTAATAAATTTTTGTCTTTTGAACTTGTTTATTTTTTTGAGTATCATTTTTATTGCAAAACCATTTTTCGTGGCTACGTTGATTATGTGTTCTTTTTCTTTTTCATAATTTTCTTTGTTCATTGGTATGTTCACTAATCTATGTGTCAAACTATTGAAAACTTAAATTTGAAGAGAAAAATTCTCGCCTAGACCGGGACTCGAACCTGGGACCCTTGGCTTTCCGGGCCAAGTGCTCTACCAACTGAGCTACCGAGGCGAGTTACGATCTAGACGCAAATTTTTCTCTTATATACGTTGTAATTCCCTATCGCCAAATGCTTTTGAAACCATTGCTTCTATCTTTGCAAATGGCGGCTTCTTAGTTAAGAAGACATTTATTGGGAATTTAACATTACTTTATAAGCTAGTAAGGCTTCTAATGATGTTTTTATTATTAATTTAACATTTCTCAATGAAAGATAAATTAATAATAAAAACATCATATTGAAAACTACTCGTCAAGTTCCGCACATTTGAAACTGTGGGACCATAGAAAACTCAATGAAAAATTATGACACATGATCACATCCGAGAGGCTCCTAGCTTATAGTGTGGAGCAAGAGTGGTTTATAGCTGGGGAGTTGGATGGAACAAATTAACTATGCAAATAATAACCATGTCATTAATATTATTTTTAAATTGCATTGAAACTTTATGTTAATCAATTCTGATTGTTTCAAAGACATTTCTCTTTTTTTTATTTTTAGTTCCGGGTAAGCAATGCGTGCCTTGTGTCTATTTGAATACATGCCACTGAAACTGATATAACAGTGGTTTTTTATAAACTCTAATTTATAGAATAATAAAAAAAATATTATGATACTGATAATTACCATAATAAAAGAAAATGTTAATAAAATTGTTAACTGAAAAATTAGAACAACTCATGGCAACACACTACTTGTCAGTGAATTAAAACATTACAGGTTCAACAGCAATCCAGACTATCAATTTTATGCTTCTGAAAATAATGAAATGAAAATAAATGTTCTTCCTTTACTAATATATTTGTAACCAATTAAAGTTTTAAACTCTTTATGAAGAGTTCTTAAGATAGAATTTCATAGAATAAAATTTCGTGAAGGAATAAGTCAAAACGCAGATTGTGTATTTAATTTTTTTTTAATTACTAAAAGGATAGTGGATTTTAAGCTTCTAAAATCCAAACCACATTGTCTATTTTAAGCTTCTAAAATTCAAAACAAATTTTGGATTTTAAGCTCCTAAAATTGAAACACACCAACAATATTCTCTTAATAAAAGTCATAAAACTAATATTCTAAGTGATTTAAAGTTGTGATAATAAATATTTTATTTAATATTATTTAAAAATAAGTAAAACCTCTTTAATCAAAACCCCATTTAACCAGATTTTCCTTAATCCAGACAAACATTGTAAAATTAAAGAAAAAAATTAAAAAAATAAGCCAAGAAACTGCCAACTACTAATAAAATGCGGTATTAAGACAAATTTAAGGGAACTATCAATTTTATTTTTACACAGACTGTTATATACTATGAGTTTCTTAGGAATGCACAGAATACTGTTAATGACAAAGTAACAAGATTTTGATAATGAATATAATCATATTGTACATGTTGCTAAAATAAATGGTTTTGATGAAGACATAATAAAGAATAAATTAAAGAAATTTAAACAACAGAAAAGGTTACAGGAATATACCACCCTAAAACATGATTCCAAGAAAGATGTAAAATTCAAGAAATTTACTTACCATCCTGAAGTTCATAATAAGTTTCAAAAAATGTTCAGAAAATTTAATATAACATTGGCTCCAATTAACAAATTCAGCCTGGGCAATCTTTTGTTAACTAATAATAAATTTAACACCCCAGACAACAAAAAATCTGGAATTTATCAAATTGATTGCAATGATTGCAAAGATTGCAACAGGATATATATAGGAAAACAAAAAGGAACTTGGAAACTCGTAAAAAAGAACATTTCAGAAACATAAGGAATGGAGAAATTGAAAAACCAGCTATAGCAGCACATAGTTTACTAGAGCATCATAGAATTGAAAAAGAAGCAAAACTTTTGAAATATCTATCCAAACCTTTGGATTTAACAGTTTGGGAAAAAATATATATTAAAAAAATCATACTAGAACCATGAACTTCGAGATTCCAGACGAACCAAGCTTGATTACAAAGTTCTTCAAAAATACAACAGATGGCAGTTTAAAAAATGATTCATTCAAAAGAACACCAGATGGCAGTTTGGATAATTACCGGCAAAAGAAAAAAATTGACAGTCGTGAAAACAGCTGAGGATGGTGACAATGGTCGCTGATACTGCAGTGCTGTGTTTAAAAAAAACATAGAAGTATGAGGTAAGAAGAAATCATGATTCATTTAATTCTTAACAATAGGCCACCCTATTATAGGGCTTACAACTCTGTCAGAACATTTAATTTATCACTTGCCTTTCTTCAGCTCGTTCATAAGTTTTATAAACAAATTAAGTGCAAAATGTCAGTTAGTAACCAGCAATATTATCAGGGAAACATAAGCATAAATTGCTTATTGTTCATGATAAACTGAAAATTATCAAAAGGCTGAAAATGGTGTCACCATTGTGCGTGTATGTGCAGAATATGAAATTGTAAAACATAGTTTCGGATATAAAATCTGAATTGTGTAATAGCGTAATAACATTGAGAATTTCACAAATGCAGTGAAAAAAACCCGGGTCTGTGAGGGAGTTAAGAAGTATGAGGTGAGTCAAAATCAACTCAACATAAATTAAAATAAACCTCATAGTGTTATTTCCTACGCACGCCGTAGCGTAGTGGTTAAGGCACTGAGCTACAAGCCGGAGGGTCGAGGGTTCAAGTCCCGTTGGGGTCAGGATTTTTAAACTGACCCAAACCCTCTGGCGGCACTATGGCCCTGGGGTCGACTCATCCTCTAACGGAAATGAGTACCAGACGCTTGTTCTGGGGGTAAAGGCGGCCGTCACGCAGGGCTGACAACCTGGCTGACATAAAGTGCCGATTGTCTAGAAAAAGTGGGAGCCTTAACCTCCTACTACCCCAAGGGCCTCCGGGCCTGTTGTGGGATCACTTTACTTACATAACTTAATAACTCATAATAATTAAAAGAAATCTCATAGTGTTATTTGCTACAAATATTAAATCAATTTTTATATTTACATATACTACAATCAAATGAGAAGACTTTGTGACCTTACTGTGAAGGAGATGTGTGATAAATCACAAAAGAAAATTTAATGTTTTTTCAAACAAAAACAAATAGAGAATGTGCATTTAAAATTAGATAGACCTATCTCATGTTATAATAAAATCACTGCATCATTTTATTGACAAACTTCTTCCTCAGTGTTTTTTTATTTCACTTAATCTGGATTTTTGGTTAATCTGGACAACACTCAGCCTCAATTGGTCTGGATTAACAAGGTTTTACATAACTATTTAAGATAATTAATTTTGGTTTTTAAATTTCATTCTTAAAATTCAATATTATAGTAAAGTTTTTAATACACATTAAAAATGACAATGTAATTAATCACACTTATTTTTTTATTTTCTATTTATTTTCTTTGAAGTATATATATATAACCATCGTTACCTCTCCTTGATTTCATCAAAGTTCTGGGAGAGGAAGTTGAACAATGTATTGTACCCAGTAGCTCCACCAGTAAGCATGTTCAGAATAAGACGAATATCTGCTTCTGTGAAGTTACCATTGCCTTCCAATATTGTTATGTTTAACAATCTGTGAAAAAAAAAAATGTACTCATTTCAGTTCATTTCGTACAGAATTTATAAATATGACCAACATGAATATCTACAAAACAATAGTGTCCTGTTTGGCTTGCAGTTATTAAATAAATCATATTAATATGCAGTCATGAAAATAACAAGGTTAAAAAATATTCCAATTTAAAATATCCCTATTATGAAATATAAAACATTTAAAAAATATGTTGTATCCATTTACAACCCAAAATCGGAGGTGAAACAAGAAAGAAGTTTTCAGTTAATTTTAAACACAACATTTTTTATTTTGGTTTTTATTTTTTTTTAATTTGTGTGTACCATCTTCTCATTTATAAATTATTATTCTTTCCTGCCTTCCCCCCTCTCTCTCAAAAAAAAAGTAAGTTCTAAAATAAAACTGAAAATGATAACAAATCTATTCTCAGTTTTTGATCCTTCAACAAGAGTGTATAACCTTTCACTAAACTGAATCTCTTTTTAAATCCTTTCTAGAAGCGGATCTTCAAGACGACATAACAGTGGTCATGTAAATACAGAAGATGGAACCAAATAAGGTCCTGAAACTGGTCTAAGAAGAAGAATAATATGAGACGAGGTGAGCAAATTTTACTTAAATAGACTACAATGCATACCTTCATACAGTGGCCTACAAGAAAATGAAAAACAGACTCTAGCAAAAAAAAAAAAAAAAGCAGTCCCATCATCATACAAAAATCCAAACATAAGAGGTAACAATAGAAAAACACTGTAAAATACTCCACAAAGAAGTAAAAGCCAACATAATAGCACAATTCAAAGAGGCTTTAATAGGAAAAAATATGAACATGTAAATCAATAAAATTCATCGGAGAACATATTGTTTAAACAACTCACCTCATAGGATTCATGCTTCCATGATATCGCGATTTCAAACATAGTCATGTTCATCATCAGCCATAACTCCGACTGACGAAATTCTTCAGCCGTCAACTATTCTATTGTCACCATCTTCAGTGCTGCCATCTATGTTTGAATTTATGAACTTCGAAATCAATGTAATTTCATTAGGGATATCAAAATTCATTGATCTATTTTTGTTTTTCTGAATGTATATTTTTTCCCAAACTGTCAATTCCAAAGGTTTCTCTACTTGTTTTAAAAGTTTAGCTTCTCTTCCAATTTTATGATGTTCTAATAAACTATGTGCAGCAATTACAGATTTTTCAATTTCACAATTTTTAATATTTCTGAAATGTTCTTTTGAAAAATCTGCAATTGCTGCACATAGTTTATTAGAACATCATAAAATTGGAAGAGAAGCTAAACTTTTAAAACAAGTAGAGAAACCTTTGGAATTGACAGTTTGGGAAAAAATATACATTCAGAAAAACAAAAACAGATCAATGAATTTTGATATCCCTAACGAAATTATATTGATTTCGAAGTTCATAAATTCAACCATAGATGGCAGCACTGAAGATGGCGACAATAGAATAGTTGACGGCCGAAGAATTTCGTCAGTCGGAGTTATGGCTGATGATGAACATGACTATGTTTGAAATCACGATATCATGGAAGCATGAATCCTATGAGGTGAGTTGTTTAAACAATATGTTCTCCGATGAATTTGAATGATTATACCTCATAATGTTTACTTCCCAACATTAATTAAATATATGTAAATCAATATACTAAGAACATCAGCACCTGCCAAGGAAATCACCAATTGCTCTGTTTCAACCAAACTAGAAAGGGCCATGACTGTCTCAAGGAAAACTTGCACAGAATAGGAATATCACCAACAACTTTATGTACCATCTGTAAGAAAAATGCTGTCATGAATAAAGAACACCTTTTGATCTGTAGATGACTGGATCCTGCTATGGAGAATCAGATGGATGATGTAGCTGTTTACTGGGAAGCTAGAGGATTAATGGCATAAGTTAAATTCTAGATATTTCAACATATCTAATCATCAGCATCTATAGTGAGTACCACAGTTAAATGCATATGAAGGTGAGCTATGTCGAAGCTGTTTCTTCAGGAAAGAACCACTTTAATGGAGTTTTTGGACGCTTTAGATACCAGACATCACCCCATTAGTGATATCACCATCATCATCTTCTTCTTTCATGGATTAGGTCTCTGCCTGTTCCGATTTCACATTTGTTCAGCCGAGCGGTTTTCTTGGTCTTCTTATCGATCTTCATCCTCCAGGATTATACATCAATGCCATCTTTGGTATCCTATCCTCTGTCATTCTCTGCAGATGCTCCATCCAATTGTTCCTGTGTTCTTCTATTTGTTGAAGTTGTACTTTTAATTCCTTTCTAATATTCTCATTTCCAATATGTTCTTCTCTTGTACAACCTTTCACTGCCCGTAGGAAGCTCATTTCTGCTGCCTAAATTTTACTTTTGTCTTTTTTCTTTCAGGACCCAGGCCTCATTTCCATACATTGCTACTGGTAGTGCCATTGTTGAGTAAAATCTTAGCTAAGTCTCCTCCTTTCTTAACTTTTTTTTGTCATTAGTGATATCTGGTACGTAAAGGCTGCAAGAAATCCATTGGATTTTTCCTGAAGAAACAGCTTCAACATAGCCCACCTTCATATGCCTTAAACTGTGGCATTCACTATAACAATTCCACAAGTTGGCACTAGAAAGATAACTATTGCATATAGATCTAGCCATGGCGCTGGCTCAAATACTATTAATTTTATTTTCCAAAGAATTTTTTTTTTTTACTTTCTGATTCTTCATTTTATAATGAGACTAAAATTAGTGCCCTAAAGTTTTAAAACCTGTTTTGTAACAATAGCATTGTGGTTAATCAAAAGATGGGAGAGAGAAACCAGATTTAAAATTATTGTGTGCAAAGCATACCCCATACGTCAAACCACCACAAAGAGATGCTGACATGTATGGTGTAAGTCAAACCAGCCTCAGAGGTTAATTAACTTTCCATATCATACAGCTTACTTTACCTCTTTCCCTGATCATTGACACATTATTTTATAATTCTTTGCTACAAGCAGGCTAGCCAATCGCGGCATAAGACTAGTGTTACTTCCTTCTTCTTCTTCTTCTTCTTCACGGTTTAGGCTTATTTACTAGCCTGTTCCGGCTCCAAATTGCTGCTCTTTCCATCTTTTTCCTTGGTCTTCCCAAGCTTCTTCTTCCTCGTGGTGCTTTTGGTATTCTATTCTCAGTCATCCTTACCAAGTGTTCTTTCCAGTTTGTTCTGTATTTCTCTATTGTTGAGTTTAATTCCTCTATTTTTAGCTGTTGTCTTATTTCTGTGTTATGTTTATTGTCTGTTCTTTGATATCCTGCTATTGGTCTGAGGAATCTCATTTCAGCAGCTTGTATCCTGGCAGATTGTTGTGTTGTCACTGTCCATGTTTCAGATCCATAAGTAATAATAAGTACTGCCATTGTCTTGTATAATTTCATTATAGAGTCTTTCCTGGCTCTATTTTTCAAAGTTCTTTTTAGTGTTCCTGTTATATAATTAAACTTATTTATTTTGTTATTTATATCTGTTTCTGCTGTGTATGATATTTCAGAACCTAGGAAGTTATATGTTACTACTTGTTCTATTGGTTTATTTTCTAATATTATCTTTGTCTGAACTGGATGAGCACCCTTGAAGGCCATTGTTTATGATTTTTGTGAGGATATTTCCATGTTGTATTTTTTTTAGTTACTTCCTTCAAATATTAAATGTAAGAATTATTCAATGTTTTTATTATTCATTTCATACATCTCAATGATGGATAAATTGTATTTGAAGAGAAAAATTATATTCTCAGACTGGGATTCGAACCTAGGACCTTTGGCTTCCTAGACCTATGCTCTATCAACTGAGCTATCTGGGAAAGTTCCAATTCAAATGCAAATCTTTCTCTTATATACGTTGTCAATTCCCGTGCACGAAATGCTATGAAACCTTTGCTTTTATCTTTGCAAATGGCTTTCTTTATTAAGAAATTTATTTGGGAATTTTACATTATATTATAAAGCCAATACGACTTCTTTCAATGTTTTTATTATTCATTTCATATATCTCAATGATGAATAAATCATATTTGAAGAGAAAAATTATATGCTCAGACTGGGACTCGAACCCAGGACCTTCATTGGTAGGTGGCACTGCAATCAAGTAATAGAATTTTTTTTTTATGTCAGATGTATAAGTCATCTATCTGCATTACCGACAAATTCTGCAGGACAACAATGTGACATCTTAATGCATGCTTCTTGAACCACAACAGATGACAGTGAGGAGTTTTCTTGCAAACTTATTAATTAGCGAATCTTATGGTAAAAAAGTAACTTATATTTTTATCATCCAGCCATTACACGAGAATTGAATGTTTGAGCATTACAACGTCTGCCAGGTCCGCTAGTTACGTATATTTTTATTAAAAACTGCATTTTTTAAAATGACAAATATAGATAAACAAAGCTCATAAAATAGAGATAAAAAAACTTACCTTTCAATTTTTTCCTCTTGTCTAGGGCATCCAGCAAGAGTTTTGAGCAAATATGAGCGTTCAGATTGCTTTCTCTCAGGAGGGAATTGAATAACTCGCTGCAAACCAAATTCCCACTCCTCCATTGTGCCCCATTTAAACACAGTACAGAGAGATGCATCAGGAACTCTGAAACGCGAGATAATAGGAAACCTGCAACGTGAGTTTAAGGACTTACGCCTCTAACCTAGTGACACGAAACTCTGATTTAAAACCAAAGGAATACATCACATAAAAAAAAATTCTCTCACTTTCCCTTAACCTCAATAATACACTGGACTCTGGTTGTTTGGGTAGTTTGAAATATTGTATAATTTGAATAAAAGTTTATTCTCCTTGAAATTCCTATATAAATTAGTGTTAAAATTTCATTAATTGATTAATTATTGCAAATACAACTAATGACAAATGAAGAAAAATTTTGAAGAAGTGGTTGAATTCAAGTATCTAGGAACAATAATTACAAATAGGAATGAGATGCACAAAGAAATTAAACATAGGCTCATTTCTGGAAATGCATGCTATTGTGCATTACAGAGACTCTTGTCTTCCCAACTCCTTTTAAAAAAATGTTAAACTGAAAATATATAAAACAGTTATTCTCCCAGTTATATTATGTGGCACGTATGGAGGATGAAAGATGTGCATGGAAGCTTCTGGTAGGAAAACCAGAGGGAAAACACCCAGTTGGTAGACAAGAATGAGGTGGGATAATAACATATCCATAATTTGAAGGAAGTAGATTATACAGGGGATAATTGGAAAATATTAGCTCAGGATAGGGATGTATGGAAAGCTTATGTCCATGTGGCCATGAACCTACAAGTTTGATAGAGTGAGTGAGTGAGTTAGTTAAATAACTTTATTAGATTTTCAAGTTAATAATTAATAAAAAAATGAATTGTATCTTACCTTATACCTCATATAAAGTATTTGATTTTTTAAGCTTTAATTTGGATAATTATTTTTTTTTCTAAATGCCCCAGGTTTGTCTTTCGACATTCCTGGTTTCTCTCCTGGCATGGCATGCTTGTAATCCACTTCTGAGGTTGGGGCGCTTTGAAGGCGGGGTTACATTGCCCCGATGATATGATGGGTGATGATGATGATAATGGTGCGCCAGGAGAGTCCCTAATCCTAAGCCTAACCTAAGATGAATATGAATGATGATGATTGTGATGGCCATATGATTTCAGGGACCGTTTGGGCCTTAAAGTTTTCCTGACATTTGTCTTACAGGTGAGGAAAAACCCCGATAAAAACCTCACCCAGAAAAACTGTCCCGACCGGGGATCAAACCCGGGCCCGCTGTGTGACAAGGCAGCATGCTACCCCGAGACCACAGCGGTGGACAATTTGGATAATTTGAGGTTAGGATTTTATTTTAAGTTAGTAATTTTGCAACTTCAAAACTTCCAAGAACTCATAAAAATTATCTACTTTTAATGTACAGTACCCTGGACAGGTAGTAGTTATTGATAACAGACTAACAGACATAACAGTTATCTCTGCAGGTCTTGCAAACTCTACACTCCCCCCACCCTCCTGAACCAACAACATTGGAAGACGGCAGACTTCAACTCCAGCACCATACCCAAGTGGTCCAAGACATCAAGCCTTGATGCAGAGCTAAGTGAGATGTGCTGGTTTGAGTTCCCATGGGGAAAGAAATTTTCTCATGGAATTTCAGTCAGTATGAGACTGTGCCCACCCAGCATTGTGAGAAATTTGGGTAACTACAATAAGTAGTGGCACCAGTTTTAGAAAAATCAGCTATAATAGCTGGGGGACTCAACATGCTGACCACATATCATCCTATACTGGCTGAATGATGTCCACCTCTGTAAAAGACACACATGGAATGAAGTTCAATCACATAAAACTTTAAAATATCCTATCCAATGGGAATATTCCAACATATAATGCTGATAAAATATGTACTTCCAGAAAAATTTCTTCTGCTCAAAAAAAAAAAAGTAGATTTCTGTTGCTTACAAACATTCAATCCTATTCTAAACAAATAAAAATAATTTTGTTCAATTAAATTGTGAGTAATATTGAAATCAAATATGACAAACTTACGGATTTCCTTCATTAGGATCATCACTTTGCATCCACTTGGCATACGTTTCTCTGGCCTCAGCCACACATGGCTTGTGTCCAAGTTGACATAGGAAGTCACGAGTAATAATCCTTAATTTTGATTTTTCACTGCATTCATCAAGTTTTAGATCATTCAATATTTCAGTCAGCTTTGTCAACAGATATATTGAGTATTTCTGTAACATATTAAAGTGGGAAAAAGAGATATATGATTAATATAAAATTCTGTAAGGGACTAAGTTATATATCATGCCACATTGTGCACATTCCCCTCTTTATTTACGAAAGTTAAGCAGAAAGAAAATAAAAAATACAGCAAGAAATTACTTATAAGTAAGTTACCAACCTCAAACTTAAGTCCAGCATTTGTACCGCTAACTCTTCTGCCTAAATGATCAATCATGGTAAACACAACATCCCAGACAGCCAGATTATACTCTTGTTCAAGAAACATGGTCATGTTGAGAGCTGTTCCAATATCCAATTCTCCTCCATATGCTAAATTCCATGCATCATGCAACAATTTGGCTCTTGCTTCTATTGGAATCTTTTCATTGTTTGGTGAACACAAATAGTTTGCCAGAAGTGCCCAATTCTGATGATCATAATTCACCATGAACATACCTAAATCATAATTGGCATAATTTACAATCAAATAACAGCACCTTTAATTATAATCAGCAGCTTAGAACAGCAAACGCTGATGCAGATACTTTGAAGTCTAACAACAGAAAAAAAAATTGAGTTCACCCACATAATGGCATTGAGATTCATATTAAGGAAATCTTGAATACCCAATCTAGTGCAACAAACCTGATGTTTTCTCTTGTTTGTTAAGGCCAATGCTGGGTTGGAATTTAATTTTTAAAAGAGAGTGAGTTTTCATGGCCTTTGCGACCATGTTAATATACATGACTATTTAACTCATGCCCCAAATGGGAGTCAATGACCAATCACGTTTCAATGATTTCTGTTTTACAACCAATCAGAGTCGTGTTTCACCAAATATTTATCAGTGTTATAATTACCATATTAAAGAAAGCTCCTCCTTACAATATTGCGTTCCTTTGGCAATAAATAGTATGATCTCATTGCAGTGATAAACAAAAGAAGCAGTAGAAGTGTACCTATCGTTTCTCATTTGTTTTCAAACATCGCCGTTTACATTAAATATATAAATATTTTAAAATAACTATAGTTAAATAATGATTTTGTGAGTAAACAGCTTAATTTTATTCGTTAAATAGTCCTAACAAATGCCACTCTTGATTTCCAAATTCTCTAGTTAAATTCATTCCTCACTTCGTGAGTCGTGAATTTATCGATAATTTGGAAATCACTCGTGGCATTACTTATGATAAGTCAATTATCCTGCATTCAGATCTATCAATCTAACCTTCCTACCTTGTTTACTTCTTTTCAAGCTCTAGATCGCTACTCATATCACATTAAATATTTTCAATATTACAGATGTAGAACATAATCATATATAATAGATGAATTTTACAACTTCTGACTTAGCTCATGGTCAAAGTGAAGCATATTCCACTTTTAGGGCCGCATGCAAATACATTAGTCTCTACTCAAATTACTTCCAATCACTGGTGAGCTGACTGACCGTGAGCAATTGCTGAGATCGAATTAACGGCCAACTTACCGGTCATGCATGAAAGTTGACGTTTTCATAATATTGGCAACGAATTACCCAGAATTCTCAGCGATAAAACCACTTCCGTTATTTTCGTCTGCTATAGAGGAACGCATTTACGCTTGCGTCCCGCAAATAATACTGTATACAACGACGTCTGTGTCGCGCAATATTATGCCGATTCTCCTGTTCTTCCAGTTGAATTCTTTGGTAGACTCTATCAAATTTCTCTTCTCCACGTATACCGAAAACATGATCGAAGTCTTCAAGGTCTGACATCTTGGATAAAGCTGCAAAGGTTTCAAACTACATCGGTTACCATCGGTTCCCTTTGGGATTTTCACGCTAAGTTTCTATCTTGAGCTATGATCTTAAGTACCTCGTCAGGTAGCTTACAATTATTATCGCATGAATAGATTTCTGAGTAAGCAAAATGTATTTGGATAAAACTTTCTCAGCAGAGAACGCCTTTTACTGTCTAATGCGTTCAAACATTCGACCCTTAAAGTGTTCAGTGACTGTATTGTGTTTTTTAAATTTTATTTTACATAATATAAATAAAATGTGGCACAAATGGAGAATGAAAGATGTGCATGGAAGCTTCTTGTAAGAAAACCAGAGGAAAAATGCCCAGTTGGTAGACCAAGAATGAGGTGGGAGAATAACATTAACCATGATTTGAGGGAAGTAGATTATACTGAGAATGATTGGAAAACATTAGCTCAAGATAGGAATTATGAAGAGTTTATGTACGCGTGGTCATGAACCTATGGGATTGACAGTGCCAGTGAGTAAGTGAATAAGTAAGTATAATATAAATAAATAAGAAGCCAAGATTGAATTTTTTATCAGTGCTAATGTAATACTGAATTTGTTAAATGTATATTTTTTTAATTTTCTGTGTATTACAGGATGGTAAATCATTTTCTTAAACTGTTTTTCTTTCTTGAATTAGATTGTAGGGTGGTGTATTCTTTTAATTTTTTGTTGTTTTTAACTTTTTCATTCATTTTTAAAGGGAGTGTTACTATGAGGCTTATTTTAATTAATAAATTGAGTTACATTCAACAATTCACCTCATAATTGTAGATTTCTTGAAGACTAGTTTTCAAACATCTTCGTATCATTATCAGTAGTTAGATGGAATCAATAATGTTACGAACATGTATTGAAACTAGACTTCAAGAAATCTACAATTATGAGGTGAGTTGTTAAATCTAACTCAATTTATTAGTTTCTTTAACTTATTTATTATTATCTCCTTTCCAAAGTCATTTTAATTTGGCTATGTTTAAAATGTGATTGTATTCTTTCTTAAAATTCTCTTCACTTAATGTAATGATTATTAATCTATGTATCTATAATGGCATAGCCCATTGTTGAGCCTAAGCTGCTCCTTTGTAAGGACTTTCTAGACCAAGTTAATTTTCAGTTATCTTATTTGCCCAAAGATGTCATGAAATCAACACACTGACTCAATGAGACATCTAACAGGCAACTAAGGTATTACTAGGTCGTTTTGAGGTCAGTAAATTTTACTTAGGGGCCTTTTTATTCAGGCTTAAGTATATATTTTACGAGCCTGAAAATCTTCAGACTTGGGATCCATGGCTTAAAGTCCCTCTCGGAGGACTTGCTCCTTGGATTTTTCCGTCCTAAAAAATCCATCAGATCCGACTGGGTTTGAACCCATGACCTTTGGAATTAGATGCAAGGAATGTTTGTTAATGTGTATATTATCATCATCATCATCCTGCCAGGTATTAGTCCTAGAAGAACTGTTATGGCCTGAGAAAGCGGTTTTCGTGCATCAGGCTTGAAAGCAATAGAATGTCCCACCAACTAGTTGCTAGCAAGGAGGTGGTAAGTCCAGCGATGGGGTTGCCATCTTAAAGCATCTGGACCTGCTTCAATACTGCATTTACTCAGTATTAGTTGGAATGGTTATACCGCCATGACTCAGTCCACAGAGCTTTGTTTGTTAAAACAGGTTGCACCACAAGAAGGTGAGGTTGAGAACTGAGTAGGAGAGGTTATATGAGACATTTCATTACTCCTTCCATCAAGGAATGTTTGCTAATGTGTATATTAAACTGATGAAAATTGCATGTTTATGTGCTATATGATTAAAACCTGAAGATTTAATGTAGTTTTCTGTGTATCTTTTCTCCTAAGTATGTCTCTTTTATGCAATCAACTGTGCCAACTCATTTGATATATTTTTCTCGTACTCACAATCATCATCCTCATAGTTTTGCTTCATACACATTTGAGATGAAGTTGCAATTTCAAATTACTATAGGATGTCTAATTACCTATCTCATTTGGATTGACGATCATGAAGGAGTCTGGATCAGGTAGATTAAGTAGACTGATATGTCGTTCTTCCTTCATCCACACCACAGGCAAAGCAGATTTTGCATACAGATTGTTCTGAGTAAGATAGGAGAGTGGGATCCACCACAGCAGAGAGTCACGATCATGGAGGTCATGAGGTCGTTCTCTTAGAAACACATGCTGTAAAACATTATTACAACTGAGAGCTCATTAAAGTTTATATCACTGAAAGCAGAACTTGATTTATGTTTCCACAATGGGAAATATACTTCCACATTCTGTAGTCATTTACTCCACCTACCATATTTACCCGAATGTAAGATAAGTTTTTTTTCCAAAATCTTCTTCTTCTTTGGCTTTCCCCCCATTTATAGGTTTGCCATCTTCAGTTTCCATTTATTTCTATCATTCCAACCTCCTTCTTCCAAATTCCTATCATCCATTATAGTAATTAAAACTTTTGTCTGTACATTCTTACCTCTTATGGTTGTTTTTGTCGAACATATGTTTCAAGTTTATACATTAAATTTGGGAATTTTTAACATTATGAGGTTCAATTCATAAGAATTAAATGAATTGTGATTATTTCTTACTTCATACTTCTATGTTCCTTTAAACACAGCACTGCAGTATCGGCGACTCCTTGTCACCCTCGTCAGCTGTTTTCACGACTGTCAATTTTTTCCTTTTGTTGATAATTATCCAAACTGCCATCTGATGTTCTTTTGAAGGAATTATTTTCTAAACAGCCATCAAAAGAACATCAAATGGCAGTTTGGAAAATTATCAACAAAAAGAAAAAAATTGACAGTCGTGAAAACAGCTAACGATAGTGACAAGGAGTCGCCGATACTGCAGTGCTGTGTTTAAAGGAACATAGAAGTATGAGGTAAGAAATAATAACGATTCATGTAATTCCTATATGTTTCAAAATTTCTGAGCCCCATCATCAGCGATTACAGACTGAATTTTCTCAAGTTGTTGGCCCTCATTCTTGATTCCTGCTCTCTCTGCCTCTGGTCCAATGAATTTACCAATGAGGTTCCTTTCTCTGGGAATTTCAAAATTCATAATTCTTTTCTTGTTCTTCTGAATGTAGATTTTTTCCTATATGGTGAGTTCATTTTTGTTTCCTAACTGCTTTAATAATTTTGTGTTTACATCTATTTTGTGTTTTTCTGACCAAACGTGAGCAGTCACTGCAGATTTTTCTACTTCCCCTTTTTTTTTACATTCCTTATGTGTTCTTTAGTTCTAATGGTTAAATTTCTTTTTGAATTATATCTTATCACAATCTACACATTTTATTTTATATATTCCTGATTTTTGACCATCATCAATCTTTTCATTTTTTATTAGTTTTTATTAGTTTATTTAAACTATAATCATTCTTTGGTACTAAATTAATATTAATTTTTTTAAAAATCTTTTGAAATTTATTGTGTGCTTAAGGGTGATATGTGAATTTCCTGTATTTCTTATCTTTTGGTTTTTCTATCTGAAGAGTGCTTTCGTTTCCCAATTTTTGTTTTTTGTACTTCTCAATTTTTTTTGTGTATCATTTTTTCACTGAAACAATTTTCTTTTGCAACCTTAATTATGTGTTTCCTCTATAACTCATATTTTTTTTTTTGTCCATGGGTATATTTACCAATCTATGTACTAGGCTGTTGAAGACTGCCATTTTATGTGAAATAGGGTTGAAACCTGTTGATTTAATATAGTTATCTGTATGTGTTTCTTTTCTGTAAATGCTGAATTATATTTTGTTCTTTTCTTCATTCCTGTGTAATTTCAGATCTAAAAACAGTAATTGTTTGTTCATTTCTTTTTCGGTGTGAATTTGATTGTTTTCTTCTGTATATTTAAAAGTTTTCAGGTATCTTCTGTGTGTTTTTCTTAAACTATGGCAACAACATTGTCTACGTATCTACACCAAAATTTGAACATAAGAGAATGTGCTTTGGTTATTTTGTTTTCAAAATTACTCATGAATAAATTAGACAAAAAAAGGGGATAATGGGTTCCCCATTGAGAGTCCAGATTTTTGTATATAGAAACCCCCGATATATGTAAAAAAAAAAACATTTGGTTGATGCATAGTTCAGTTATTTTAAGTATTCTTTTCTCCTTTCTATGTCGATCTTGTTTTTGATAAGCCATTTTTCCAATATTTCTAATGTTTCTTCTTTTGGTACACTGGTGAACAATGCTGTGATGTTAAATGAAACTAATCTATCTGCTTGTTCTATTTCTATCTTATTTAATTTTTCCATAAGTTAAAGAGAATTTTCAATAGTTTAATCTTTAAAATTTTCCCATTGTCTTTGGAATTTCCGGAATTTAACTAATTGGAAAATTTGTTAAAGGTGGGCGTATTCCTATGTGATTGATTATTGGTCTCATTTTCCCTCCTGCTTTATGAATTTTGGGGAGACCATGGATATTGGGGTTTCTAGGATTAGCTTCTTTTAATTTAATTTTATCCCTTTTCTGGGGGTGAGAAATTATTTTGGTATGATTTTAAAATGTTTTCAACCTTTTTGAGAGAAGGAAAACCTATGGTTACATTCATTGGAGCAGTACGCAGTATCAGAGGCAGAGAGAGCAGGAATCAAGAATTAGACCGACAACTTGAGAAAATTCAGTCTGTAATCGCTGACGATGGGGCTCAGAAGTCTTGAAACATATGCTCGGCAGAAATAACCATAAGAGGTAAGAATGTACAGACAAAATGTCTTAATTATTAAACAAACCTCTTAATATTACTTCCTATTATATTTTAAAATAAATCCATTATGGTTCTGACATATGTTTTCCACTTCCATCTTGGTCTGCCACATATATTTCTTCCAGGGGGTGACCATTGGTATACATTTTTTGGCCACCTTTCATTTTCCACTCTTTGTACATGGCTATACCATTTAAGAGTTTGATTTTCAATCCTCTTAACAACAGATGTGGTGACTTTCATTTCTCTCTTGGAAGTCATTTGTTATTTTATCCTGTCTTGTTTTTTGAGGGCTTTTTCTAAGATAATCAAATTCAACTATTTTAATTTTATTCTTTTGTAATTCCATCTAAGACCAAGTTTCATTTCCATATGACAAAATATTCTGTATTAATATTCATTTGGTCAGTCGGAGTTATGGCTGAAGATGAACATGATTATGTTTGAAATCGCGATATCATGGAAGCATGAATCCTATGAGGTGAGTTGTTTAAACAATATGTTCTCCGATGAATTTTAATGATTAAACCTCATAATGTTTACTTCCCAACATTAATTTAATATAATTCTGTATTAAGCTCTTATAAATTTTCATTTTAGTTTCCTTTGTAATATTTTTGTTCCAATTATTCCATGTAATGACTTAATTGCACTTTTTGCCATTGCAATTACAGTTTGTACATCTCTTTCACATGTACCTAAACATGTAATTACTGCATAAATTAATGAGTCATTTTTACATCTTACCTCATAGTTTATGTTTTCTTAAACACGGAAACTGCAGTTATGACTGAAGTCATAGTTGAGATGAAAGGGATTGACCTTTTGAAATTGCAGTTTCCGTGTTTAAGAAAACAAACTATAGGTAAGATGTAAAAATGAATTAAAAACCTCATAATGTTATTTCCCATATTTAACTTTGAATGAAATGTAATTACTGACCCAAGATATTTAAAAATTTCACTTTTTTTTTATTTTCCCTGTTTCGAGTATGAGGTCATTCACATCCTTTCCAAAACACATATACTCTGTTTTCTGTAAATTTATATTCAGTATCCATTTTGTATATTCTTCCACTAGTTTATTTATCATATATCTCATATCATCTTCATCCCCTGCAAAAATTATTTGTTCATCTGCAAACAATAATGAATGTAATTTTTTATTTGAATTTGTATTTTATAACATTCTTACCTCATATACAAACTCAAATATTAAATTGAACCTCATAATGAACTTCCTAATGATTTTAAAATGAATGTAATATTTTTCCTCCTATAGGAATACCCATTTCAGAAAATTTTTTATACCATAAATTAAGAGCCTGGTCTAGATAAACGTTAAAAAGAATTGGTGATAAACTGCATCCCCTGCTTAAGGCCTTTATTCATGGTGAATTCCTCTGTTAATTTGTTCTGTACTTTTATTTTAGCTTTTGTATTACTATAGAACCTCCTAACAATATTAATCCATTTATCACGTATATTCATATTTCTCATTGCCATCCATAACAATTGTTGAGGTACACTATCAAATGCCATCTCTAAGTCAATAAAGGTCATATGTAGTTCTTTATTTTTTGCTAGGATTTTCTCTTATAATTGTCTAATACAGAAAATATTATCAAAATCTAAAATCCAAAAATCATGACTTGTCTTAAATTTGCAGACTAGGAAATAAACCTGACCACAGCCTATATTTTTATGTTGCATAATAGGCCTCAGAGCTGCTGGCAGATGAGATCAATGTTTTTACACTGCACAGTGCTGGTTAAAAAATTATTACAGATGTTTAACAATGGACAAATAATATGCGAATGCAACTGAATATAATACGATAACCATTAGGAAAGCCAGATAAATCACTTAGCTAAAAAGAATCTTGACAATGACATTAAAAAATTTTAACGGTAGTAGAACATTTGAGTGGATAATTTTCTTACGGAAGTGTTAAGTTAAAAATTTTAGATTATGTTGAAAAACATGGTACAGTACTATGAGTTCAGAGATTATGACTGGTTCACATAGATATTGATATGATTCTAATTTTAAGTTGATGATAATTAGGAAACAGAAGCCATAAAAAACTGTGCAGGGCAGCTGGGAGAAAATTAGGTGTCCCTGAAGGTAACATTCATAAGTGACAACAAATTTAAAAAAAATGCTAATTCATCCCAAAAATAATTTAGTGGGGGAGTCGGCTGTGGTGGACTAGTGGTTATGCTCCTTGCCTCTAGTTCTGAAGGTCGCGGGTTTAAACCTAGTCGGGGTCAATGGATTTTTTTAGGATGGAAAAATCCAAGGAGTAAGTGTCCTCTGGGAGGGACTTTAAGCCATGGGTCCCAAGTCTGAAGATTTTCAGGCTTATAAAATATCATCAAGCCTGAACAAAGAGGCCTCTAAGCAAAATTTACTAACATCAATCTCCTAGTAATACCTTAGTTGCCTGTTAGATGTCTCATTGGGATGGTGTGTTGACTGCATGCCATTCATGACACCTACAAGCAAATAAGGTAACTAAAAATCGACCTTGTCTAGTAACTCCTTACAAAAGGAGAGGCTATGGCTCAGCAATGGGCTATGTCATTTTAGATAGAAGGGGGAATATAATGAGTTGGAATGAAAAATTATTGAGCATGGAAGAGAGAAAAGAAATAAAGGTTTCTTTATCATGGTGATAAGCATGAAAGTGCTGGAGATATAGCATGAATATATAGCATATAGCAAAATGGCAATGAACAGCATGAGTTATGCACCATTCAAAGCCAGTATAGGCTGGTGTGTGCATATGATGAAAAGACAGCAGTGGTGGTGATGATGGTAAAGATAGAATATGAATGGAATTAGTGGGCAGAGTTGTGCTGGTTCAAGTCCCATAGGGAAAGATATTTTCGCATGGAATTTTGGGTAGTATGGGACAGGTGCCCACCCATCAATGTGAGAAATTTGGGTACCTAGAAGTGAGTAGCAATTTCACTTGAGAAAACTAGTTATAACATCATAGGGGCCCAACATGTTAACCACATATTATTCCTATACCAGCAAGATGATTGTCAATCTCTGTGAATAATATACGAGGGTGGATCAAATATAAACCGGAATTTGTATCTGGAGGATCTGGTAGCGAACTGCAAAGGTTGCGGTTTGGAGGGGAAGTTGGTGGGGGTGTCTGTAGTAGGGATCTTGATGTGTCGCACTCCGAAGAGCGGCCGCTTGCTTCAGTATGCCATGAGCGAGCAAGAGGTACACACATCTGTTGCGCAACGCATTATTATTAAGTTTTTGGTGAAAGAAGGCACTAAACCTTCTGAAGTTTGAGAAGGCTCCATGCGCAGTTCGGGGAAGCAACCCTTTCGAAGATGCAGGTGTATGATTGGCGCAAAAAAAATTTAGCGGGCCGGGATTCAGTGGAAAATGAGCCTCACCAAAGACGGCAACGATCAAGCATCACTGCAGACAACATTCGTGCTGTACGGGACCTTATTGAGGAGGAAATTGCTTCACACATTGGAATAAGCTTCGGAAGTGTTCAAGCCATCATCAGTGATGAACTCAAATTCCAAAAATTGTCTGCCAGGTGGGTTCCTCGGCTCCTCAGCCAGGAACAAAAAAAATTGACGAAAATGCATTGGTCACCTCTGGAACATCCTCCTTACAGTCCAGATTTGTCACCCTGTGACTACCATTTGTTTGGGCCACTGAAAGAAGATCTGGGAGGAAGGCGGTTTGGTGACAATGCAGCGGTAGAGGAGTTTGTGCGCAACTGGCTGACTACACGTCATCCCTCATTCTTCAAGGACGGCATCAAAAAGTTGCCAACTCGATGGCAAAAGTGTGTTGGAAATGCAGGAGACTATGTAGAAAAATGAGGTGGTGGTTTTGTATTTTTTGTTAATTCAATAAAATTGTAAACAATAATTCCAGTTTATATTTGATTCACCCTCGTATATGTACCTGAGGTCAGCAGCATCTGGTAGGCTAGGATATTTTAGAGCTGTTGTGTCATAAAATAGGAGGAGACCACATATCAGTATTTAATTTAATTATTAATATATGTAGGAAATAACACTGCCAGAATAAATAAAACATTATTATTATTATTATGAGGTTTCTTTTAATTATTAATGAGTTGTATATTTTGACTTACCTCATATTTCTTCATTTTTATGCAGACTAGTTTCATTATTTCTGTGCAACATTCTGTGCAACTGTTGCCTTGCAGTAGTTGTCCTTCCTGCAAGTTGGTTTCTGCTCCCTCTGCTGGCTGATCGATGAATTTCCAAATTAATTTTTTTTTTACGTTCACCCGGAATTTCAAAATTCATGGTTTTCTTTTTATTCTTGCAGATATAAATTTTTTCCCAAATTGTGAGTTCCTTAGAACACATAGAAAAATCTAAGGAACTCACAAGTTGAGATAAAATTTACATCTGCAAGAATAAAAAGAAAACCATGAATTTTGAAATTCCTGGTGAAAGAGAAAAAAAAATTTGATTTGGAAGTTCATCGGTCAATCAGCAGAGGGAGCAGAAATCAATTGCAGCAAGGACAACCACAAGGCAACAGCTGTAATGTATCGAGAATGTTAAACAGAAGTGACAAAACAGTCTACATAAAAATGAAGAAATATGAGGTGAGTCAAAATATATAACTCACTAATAATTTAATTTAATTTATATATGACCACACATATTTCCTATTCAAGGTCTTGAAAAATAACTGTTTGTACAAATTTTACAAAAATAATTAGAATTAAAAATATATTAAATCATTTTTTAAAATTTTAATGTAATTTAAAAAACTTTAGGCCATCAAAATCTTAGCACTGATAATTATCAGATAATTTTTACCTGTTCTACACTTGCTGAATTATCAGTGTAATCCCTTGTTACAGTTACAACTGGGAAACGATCTTTATTAATCCATGAATCAGCAATCTGCTTCACTGTTATTGGTTCTGCCAAAGTCTTGTCTTCTCTAGCTTGTGCAGTAAGAGCCCCCCACAGATCATCTTCTGTAAATGTCTTGAACTTCCTATAAGACATTTAAAAATAAATTTTATTAAAAAAATATCACAATACAATACTTTATTCATGACTCCACTGGAGCTGTTTTAATACTGATATTTATAATTTACTCATTAACATTAATTAACTAGGATATGTACAATAATTTTTTTTAATGCCACCAGTTTGTCATTTCGGCATTTCTGGTATTCTCTCCTGGCATTGGCACCTGAAGGGCGGGGTTACGCTGCCCCAATGCTATGATGGGTGATGACGATGGGTAATGATGTGCCAGGAGAGGCCTTAATCCTAAACATAATCTAATGACGTGAATATGATATTGATGATAATGATGGCCAGATGATGTTCGGGGACATTTTTCTTATAGGTGAGGAAAAACCCCGAAAAAACCTCATCCAGGAAATTTGTCCTGACTGGAGATCGAACCCGGGCCTGCTGCATGACAAGGCAGCATGCTACCTCGAGACCACAGTGGTGGAGAATATGTACAATGATAGAAACACTTATTTGAATGTAAACTTTTCATACACTTATTTGAATGTAAATAATTTGAAAATTATTTATCATCATGATTGAATAATAATATAATATATTGTTTATATTTGAAGAGAAAAATTTTCCCCTAGGCCGAGACTCGAACGCGGGATCCCTGACTTTCCGGGCCAAGTGCTCTACCAACTGAGCTACCGAGGCAAAAATTTTTCTCTTCAAATATAATTTATCCTTCAGTGAGAAGTGTTAAAGTAATAATAAAAACGTCAATAATATAATAATTTGGGAATAAGGATTTATAGTAAAATACTACAATATGGTTGGAAAGTAGCATACATATATACATACCTGTCTTGTAAAAATTTCCTAAGTCCATTTTTATAAGTATTCTCTGTCAGTGTGTTGTTCAACATACTTAAAAGCCACTGAGCTGAAAATTAAATATGATCAAGTTATAGACCTATTGGTCATTGGAATCATTAGACTGTATTAGAAACTAATGTAGGAACAACAGAGAGAAAGTGTCCAGTAAGTGGGCCAAAAATGAGGTGGAAGAATAACATTAACCATGATTTGAAGAAGGTTAATTATACGGGGATTGTTGGAGAGCATTACCTCAGGAAAAGGATGTATGGAAAGTTAAGTAGGTGTGACCATGAACCTACAGTTTGATAGTACCAGTGAATTAGTTAGTTATAAGATATCAACAAATAATTATTTCCCTTAGTAGATGTTAAATAAATTGGAAGATAAGTAAATATAAAAAATATTTAAATTAGCAATTGAACAAAAAATATATTAAATAAATTCATGAATATATATTGTTTATTTTTTATTTCACTCACCTCATACTTCATAACTCCTAAACAGACTCAGAGTTTCTTCACTTCATTTGTGACATTCTCAATGCTGTATTACATTCACAACTGATGTCCAACGGCCTCCTCTCCTGCAGACTGACCTCCGCGCCATCTGGTGGCTGACCGAAGAATTTCCAAATCAGTCCTCTCTCCTTACAATCGGGTATTTCAAAATTCATAGTTGTATTTTCATTCTTGCATATGTAAATTTTTTCCCAAATTGTGGAGTTCCTTCGGTTTTTCCAATTGTTTAAGTAATTTTGTTTTGATTTCTATTCTATGTTTTTCTGACCAGGCATGTGCAGCTATTGCAGATTTTTCTGTTTCTCCATTTTTAACATTTCTGAGGTGTTCCTTTAATCTTGTATTTAGATTCCTTTTTGTTTTTCATATGAATATCTTTTCACAATCTTTACAATTAATTTGATAAATTCCCGATTTTTTGCAGTCTTCAATCTTTTCATTTTTCTTGGTTTTTATTAAATTACCTAAGCTGTAATAATTTTTCGGTGCTAATTTAATGTTGAATTTGTAGAAGATTTTTTGAAACTTGTCAAATACTAAAGGATGGTATGTGAACTTCTTGAATTTTTTACCAATATTTTTATCTGTCTGAAGAGTACTTTCATTAATCATTTTTTGTTCTTTAAATTTATTTATTTTCTCGTGTATCATCTTCTCTTGAAAACCATTATCCTTCACAATTTTTATGATGTGTTCTTTTTCTTTATTGTAATTTTCTTTGCTCATTGGGACATTCACCAGTCTGTGTGTTAAACTATTGAATACTGCTTGTTTGTGTGAAAAATGGTTAAATCCAGTAGCTTTTATATAATTGTCAATGTGAGTTTCTTTTCTGTAGATTCCAAATTCTATTAATTAAGATTCTATCAATTAAAGAAAATAGAATTTGGAATCTACAGAAAAGAAACTCACATGGACAATTATATAAAAGCTACTGGATTTAACCATTTTTCACACAAACAAGCAGTATTCAATAGTTTAACACACAGATTGGTGAACGTCCCAATGAGCAAAGAAAATTTCAATAAAGAAAAAGAACACATCATAAAAATTGCCAAGGATAATGGTTTTCAAGAGAAGATGATACACAAGAAAATAAATAAATTTAAAGAACAAAAAATGATTAATGAAAGTACTCTTCAGACAGATAAAAATTTGGTAAAAAATTCAAGAAGTTCACATACCATCCTTTAGTATTTGACAAGTTTCAAAAAATCCTCTACAAATTCAACATTAAATTAGCACCGAAAAATTATTACAGCTTAGGTAATTTAATAAAAACCAACAAAAAAAGAGATTGAAGACTGCAAAAAATCGGGAATTTATCAAATTAATTGTAAAGATTGCGAAAAGATATACATAGGAAAAACAAAAAGGAATCTAAATACAAGATTAAAGGAACACCTCAGAAATGTTAAAAATGGAGAAACCGAAAAATCTGCAATAGATGCACATGCCTGGTCAGAAAAACATAGAATAGAAACCAAAACAAAATTACTTAAACAATTGGAAAAACCGAAGGAACTCACAATTTGGGAAAAAATTTACATATGCAAGAATGAAAATACAACTATGAATTTTGAAATACCCGGTTGTAAGGAGAGAGGACTGATTTGGAAGTTTGTCGGTCAGCCATCAGATGGCACGGAGGTCAGTATGCAGGATAGAAGGCAGCCGGACGTCAGTTGTGAATGTGACACAGCATTGAGAATGTCACAAAGGATGTGATGAAACCCTGGGTATGCTAGGAGTTATGAAGTATGAGGTGAGTGAAATAAAAAATAAACAATATTAAAAAACCTCATAGTGTTATTTCCTATCTACATAACTCATGAATATATATCTAAATATATATAAGTTAAAACATATACATAGATTAATAAAACATTCACATTTATGTGGATATGATAGTGAATGAAAATACATTTTTTTAAAAATTTTAACCAAAAAGAGGCACAATATTAAAATTATAATATAAAATTAGATATGCATGATCAGTTAGTGGGTAGCTAATTCGATCTTTGCACTTGCTCATGGTGAGTCAGCTCACCAGTGATTGGAAGTAATTTGAGTAGAGACTAATGTATTTGCATGAGGCCCTTAGAATATTAACTGTAAGCTTTTCGGGACTAGTCCCATTGTCAGCAGAAGACAGCAGAACATTGACTCTTGATCAAGTCAATGATAACACACTACTACCTTATGCTGATGATGGGACTAGTCCTGAAAGGCCTACAGTTGATTAATATTCTAAGAAGTTGAGGAGATGGACCTACAAGGTACATAATTTTAAGTAATAAATTGATTTGGCGTTTACTTATGAAAATCCATTTTTATGTTAATTATACATTATTTCCATCTTCTTCTTCTTCCTTCCAAGTATTAGGCCAAGGCCTGTTACGATCCTATAGAAAATTTTCCTCCAGCGTTTCATAGGATGGCCCAGTGATCTTCGTCCTCTTGGTATATAATTATAAACAGCTTTGGGGATCCGATTTGAACTCATTCTTTCAAGATGGTGTTTCCAATTTAGTTGGTACTGTTTAATATATTCCAAAATTGGCGTAGTCTTCAATTCTTTTAAGATATCGGTGTTCCTTTTCCGATCCCATCTGGTGTAACCCACTGTTCTGCGCATGAATCTCATTTCACAAGCCGTTATTCTGCTTTCATGTTGTTTTTTTTCTATATTTATGTGAAATATTTATATTTATATAAATATGAAAATCATATAATATTTTAAGTTTTATTTTCACTTAATTAACATACATAATTTTATATTATACATTAAAAGCTCCTTATTTGCGGGGGATATATTCTGCAAAAATACTGCAAATATGGAATGGTAATATGTATGAGTATATAGGGGATACGTTCCAAAGTTCCAGAATAAAATAAAAATTATCAAAGTAAAATCAATTAATGAGAGATTTTGTACAATTTCTATTAATTATTATAGTCAGGCTTAGGCAAGGGCTTAAAGAAGTCAGTAAATTTTTCCTGTTTTGCTGCTTTTAAAAGATCTTTCAATCGCAAATGACTCGCCAATGCGTAAACAGTCAAGCATTTCTGTTTTTACTTTAAGTGGCAACACTACTTTTTTCTGCTTCAGAACTAATTTTTTTTTCCTTTTATTTGACATTATAAATTGGCAACAAAGTAGAAGAGACACGTGTTATTCAATAAAAATTATTGCAATGAATGACAAGTTGAAACAATAAAACACCAATTGTGGTGAGGGCGGCATTTATAATGATGGCGGTGGCTTTTAACAACGAACTTTAGGCTTGGTGACAATAAGCTTTGTTTTACTTTGGTATTAATTTGTCCATATGGTATGAATCATTCTTTGTGTAAAAGTCGCCTTGGCACATGCCTGCAGTAAAAAAAAGTTGCTATGCATTAATAAAGGATACTAATCCTTTTGATATACTGGCTGGATCTGCGAATAAAGAAATTTTAAACTGCAAATACAGGAACTGTGTTGCAATTTTTGAACCCATGAATAATGAAAACGCAAATAAGGGAGCTTTTACTGTAATTTTAATATTGTTAATATTTAATTTTAGGAAGTTATACTTTGAGGTTATTTTAATTATATTATTTTTAGTCTGATCATCTTACATTAATATTGAGGTGTGGACAAGCTGACGATAAAACAGAATTGTTTTGAAACATGTTCAAGAACAAATCAACATTAATATTGAGGTCTGGACAAGCTGATGATAAAACAGAATTGTTTTCAAACATGTTCACGAACAAATCAACATTAATTAAGTTATGTAGATAGATAAAAGATTGAAGACTACAAAAAATTGGGAATTTATCAAATTAATTGTAAAGATTGTGAAAAGATATACATAGGAAAAACAAAAAGGAATCTAAATACAAGATTAAAAGAACACTTCAGAAATGTTAAAAATGGAGAAACTGAAAAATCTGCAATAGCTGCACATGCCTGGTCAGAAACACATAGAATAGAAACCAAAACAAAATTACTTAAACAATTGGAAAAACCGAAGGAACTCACAATTTGGGAAAAAATTTACATATGCAAGAATGAAAATACAACTATGAATTTTGAAATACCCGATTGTAAGGAGAGAGGACTGATTTGGAAGTTTGTCGGTCAGCCACCAGATGGCGCAGAGGTCAGTCTGCAGGATAGAAAGCTGTTGGACATCAGTTGTGAACGTGACACAGCATTGAGAATGTCACAAAAGATGTGAAGAAACCCAGGGTCTGCTATGAATTATGAAGTATGAGGTGAGTGAAATAATAAAAAATAAACAAAATCAACATTAATATTGAGGTAAGATGATCAGACTAATATAATTTAATATTGTTACTTACACTTCAATGGAGTTTACTAAAAACTTTATTAATGTTGAAATAGAGGTACCAATATAATTAAAAAAATCTTATATAATCTGTAGGTGAAGTCTTACTTTTTTTTATTTTTATGTATTCTTCCTGAGAGCCAAGATTAGCGTAAGGATGCAACTTGCTGTACTCGTAGTATAATGAGTAGCTAATGATAAGATTCCTGTTACACTTATCCTGAAAGATAAATAAAATAAAATGGATAATAGTGACAAATCAGTACAAAGTAAGAAACAAATGGATGGATTAAAGATACAGTAGTATAATACAGGAATTAGCGTAATGCAAAAAAATATTTTACACACAAAATTGATATGAGGTATTTTATCAGAGAAATTGAACTGATTTCTTTACATCTTAACATCAGAGAGAGAGTTATTATGAGGTGAGCTGTAAAAAACTGATTAAATGTATTTGAAAAAAAAAATACTGTAATAAATTTGGAAACAAAAGTACAGGATGTGGCATAAGTCAGTTAACCACTGCATATGGTTACAAGGAAAAAAGGAAAACTATCAGATGGTTGAAACTGAGGTTTGAATATGGGACCTTCAGAATATTGTATATAAAAACCATGGAGGTCACTTCGAACAATTGCAGTAGTTGTTTTTTGTATAGATGTTGTAAGCTACAGAAAATAATATATTTGCATTTTCAGTTAACTAACTTATGCTGCACCCTGTATTATAATGTTATAATTTTAGGATTATAACCTGGATTCATATTTAACATAGAGGCTTAAATTGAATTGAATTTATGCAATACATTGTAATAGCTGCTCCTTGTATCTGGTCCTGAGGGTCATGAGTTCAAATCCACCTGGGGGTCGATGGATTTTTTTAGGATGGAAAAATCCAAGGAATAAATCCTCTAGGACGGACTTTAGGCTGTAGGTCCTGAGTATGAAGTTTTCAGGTTCATAAAAGATTGTTAAGCCTGAATCAAATGGTCTCTAAGCAAAATTGATCGACCTCATCATCCTAGTAATATTATTACCTCACTATGATGGTTGTCCAGCAGCTTGCTTTGTTTCCCCGCAGCTGTTACATATTATTAAATACAAAGATGCCGACTTCTGCCACTATAATAATTCTGTATGTTAAGCATTGTCGTGCGGCATCCACTTTTATATAAATGGACAACCATCATAGTGAGGCTACAATACCGTAGTTACCTGCTATATGTCTCATTGGGTCAGTACATTGACCGTATACCATTCATGACAATTATGGGCAAATATGTGTAATCTTCTTCTTCTTCCTTCCAAGTATTAGGCCAAGGTCAGTTATGATCCTATAGAAAATTTTCCCTCCAGCCCAGTGATCAAATATGTGTAATTAATTTAATATTTGTAGGAAATAACACTATGAGGTTTCATTTAATTATTATGAGTTGGTTATTTTGATTCACAAAAAAAAAATGAGGTGAGTCAAAATAATTACTCATAATGCGTAATTAAATTAACTTGGTCTAATAACTCCTAAAAAAAGAAGAGGCTAAGACTTAAAATTGGGCTATGCCATTGATAGAATGATAGATTGTAATTGTTACCATTTTACTGCTGATGAATAATCCTTAAGGAAGATAAATTAAAATGTTTCATACCTCTCCTCATAACCAGTCTTCTAAGTATATTGTGATTTCAAAGCCTTGGCGGCTTCATCTTCAGTACTTTCATGTCGACTGATGTTATGTCAAGAATAACTACTTCTTCTTCCCTCTGTTGGTGGACTGAAAAACCTCCAGATCCAGTCAGAATCCATGGGAATTTCGAAGTTCATAAGTGTTTCTTTCTTGTTTTTTTTTTAATGTGGATTTTTTTCCCAAACCATGAGTTCTTTTTGTTTTTGTATTTGTTTAATTAGACTAGCTTTTGATTCAATTAGATATTTTTTGGACCAAGCATGAGCAGCTACTGCTGACTTTTCCACTTCACCATTTTTGACATTTCTAAGATATTCTTTCACCCTTGTTTTCAAATTTATTTTTGTTTTTCCTATGTAAATTCCTACGGTTTGGGAAAAAATCCACATTAAAAAAAAAACGGAAGAAAACTTATGAACTTCGAAATTCCTGTGCATTCTGACTGGATCTGGAGGTTTTCCATTCCAGCAACAGAGGGAAGAAGAAGTAGTTATTCTGACTGACATAACATCAGTTGACAAGAAAGTACTGAAGATGAAGCCGCCAAGGCTTTGAAATCACGATATATTTAAAAGACTGGTTATGAGGAGAGGTATGAAACATTTTAATTTACCTTAAATTAAATCTCATAGTGATTTATTCCTACAAAAGTTTAATCCTTAAGTAATTTATGAATAAATTAATATTTTTAAATTGAAAATGTAATGACTTACACCATGTAACTTTAATCCATCCAAACATCTATGGGATTTAGTACAGGTACTTCAATGATAAAATTGATATGCATTAAAAATATAATTATAGTATTGTTTAAAATTACACAGTTTGTAATACTAAGTAAAAATAAACAAAATTAAAATGTAAGACAAATAATGTAATCAATAACAAAATAGTTAAGAAGAATATTGAGAAAAGAGGAATTAAATGCATGAAAATGATGGAAAAGGAGACAAGGAATGACCAAGGCAGATGGAGGCTTTTGCCCAAAATTTGACCCCTGGAATGGGATATGAAACTAGATGAAGAAGACATCAAAATAATAATTAATAATTTTTTGTCTTTATTACAAAAAAAACTCTAAAAATAAATATTATTTTTTTAAGTATAGAAAAGGAAGATTTCTGGCAATTTAAATAAAATTAACAACCACTATCTTCATGATAAAACTCCTGGCATGACAGGCCTAGAAGGCCCTTAGCCTACCATCCGGCTGCTGGCCTCACATCCACATGTGTCAGTCACAGAGGTAGATGATCATCCAACCAGTGTAGGGGTGACATGAGGTCAGCATGTCGAGTACCCCAGACGTTATAGCTGGTTTTCTCAATCTAGAGCCGCTACTTATTGTAGCTACCCAAATGCCTCACGATGCTGGGTGGACACTGGTCCCATATTGGCCGAAATACCATGAGAAAATTTCTTTCTCCATGGAGACTCGAACCAGCACAAGTCCATTAGCTCTGCACCATGGCTTCCTGCCTTAACCACTTAGCCATGGCGCGGGACATCTTAACGATGAATACATTATATTTGAAGAGAAAAATAATATGCTCAGACTAAGGTTTGAACTGAGAACCTTTCGCATTCTAGGCAAATGCTCTATCTTAATTGAGGAATACATGTGTATCACATACACACAATACATGTTAGAAAATATGTCTAACTACTATGGCATATAAGATGTAACTTAATAATGTTCATGAGATAGACAGATATTGTTGTGAAATGATACAATATGTACAGCATCATCAAGATGCTAACCTTTAATAAAAAGTGTTCATAATATTAAAATAATCATTAATTCATAAATATAGTTATCAATTAACTTTTGTCAAATTTTGTGACTTTAAATGACCATATTTTATAAGCTTTATTAGATCTTGGTAAACTATTAAATATTTTCAAAGAGATGTGTTTGAAATTATCTGCATCAGTTTGTACTGACAAAGCTAAAGCCTAATATCATTACAATTTCTGATTCGGTAATTATGAAAATTATTTTATACAGAGAGAAAATTGAATTAAATTAGGGTATTTATTATAGAAAGAAAACTATATCCAATTCTGGAAAGTGTTAATTTAAAATATAACATCAAAATAAATTAGGGTATATCTAAGAATTAAATTAATGTTTTTATTCCTTCAGAAGGAAGAAGAAAACCGCCAAGAAACGACATAACACTGGTTGACAAGAGGCTACTGATGATGGAGATAAGCTCCAAAACTGCAGTCTAGAAGAAAAAGGATATGAGGTGAGGTAATAAAAACATTAATTTAATTCTTAAATTAAACCTCATAGTGTTTTTTTCCATGTGAAAGTTAAATAAATAGGGTATATCTATTTTGTTGGCTGATAGTGAGGAGATACTAAAGAACAATACGCACACACTCTTGAGTAACACTAAGAACTTAGGACTGGAAGTAAATATCAATAAAACTAAATATATGGTCACACGTAGAAATACAATATATAATGGAAATGGACAGCTAATGACAAATGAGGGAAATTTTGAGGAAGTGGCTGAATTCAAATACCTAGGAACAATAATCACAAATAGGAATGAGATGCACAAAGAAATTAAACATAGGCTCAATTCTGGAAATGCATGCTATTATGGATTGCAGAGACTCTTGATGTCCCAACTCCTTTCAAAAAACCTTAAACTGAAAATATATAAAACTATTACTCTACCAGTTATACTATATGGGTGCGAAACATGGACTCTTACTTTAAGGGAGGAAAGGAGATTACAAGTATTTGAGAATAAAGTACTTAGGAAAATTTTTGGACCAAAGAGAGATGAACAGACAGGTGAATGGAGAAGACTACATAACAATGAATTACATGGTCTTTATAGGAAGTCAGATATAATAAGAACAGTTAAGTCTTGTAGACTGTGATGGGCAGTACATGTTGCACGTATGGGGAATGAAAGACTTGCATGGAAGCTTCTTGTAGGGAAACCAGAGGGAAAACGCCCAGTTGGTAGACCAAGAATGAGATGGGAGAATAACATTAACTATGATTTGAGGGAAGTAGATTATGCAGGGAATGATTGGAAAGCATTAGCTCAGGATAGGGATGTATGGAGAGCTTATGTCTGCGCGGCCATGAACCTACTGGTTCCATAGTGCCAGTGAGTGAGTGAGTGAGTGAGTGAGTGAGTAAGTAAGTAAGTAAGTAAGTAAGTAAGTAAGTAAGTAAGTAAGTAAGTAAGTAAGTAAGTAAGTAAGTAAGTAAGTATATCTATTTAAGTAAAATTTTATCACCTCAACTCATATTGTTCTCCATAGACTGGTTTTGGGACCTTCTTCGGTTCCATCCTCATGACCATTGTTAGGTTGTTATGTCTAGGGTGTATCTAATAGAGTAGTTAATTATAGTAAACAACATGATCTTTAATTGAAGTTCTATGAGGCAAACTTTCAATATTATGTAACTGAAACAAAAATTTGTATCTCAACTTATAAAAATGTGTTATTCATGTATCATTGGTCCTTATTTAATGTCAACCTGTTGATAATGATGCAATTCACTCTCTTACATTCCATTATTTAGAATAAAAAAAAAAAGAAGGGAAATTAAGCTATAGTAACTTTTAACTAATGTTTATGTTGTATAATAAACAGCGGAAATAGATAGCTTAACTGACCTGATTTGCTGATAGTGCAGCCAAATAATTTGCAATTGCTTTATTAATTCTAGCATCTCCCCACCAGACTGGAGTTGCCAAGTGTCCAAACCATTGCTGAGCCAGCTCATCAGCCAACCGCCATGTCAATGCATCATCATTTGTAAAATCACTTTCTCTAATAAAATAAATAATTACACATTATATTCATATCACATTTCAAAATTCATAGTAGTCTTTGTTAATTTAATTTTTTTTTGTCTTTAAATATCTTAATATCTCTTTCAGAAACTGGAAAATAATGACCAAGTTGTATTTTATTTTTAGATGCTCAAAATGATGATGATTCAAATGAACATTTTAAAATAGGTTTGAAGTATATTAAAATTATGGTATTTTTACATGATACTGGTATAGTAATAATAATAACTGGAAAGCGCACTAACGTGCAAAGGAGTTTAATCCATAAGTTTTTGTTATAGTCACAAAGTGATTTGTTATTGTTTCTGCATTTGTTGATATAGTCCCGCGCCGTAGCCGAGTGGTTAAGGCAGGAAGCCTTGGTGCAGAGCTACAGGACTTGCCCTGGTTCGAGTCCCCATGGGGAAGACATTTTTCTCATTGAATTTTGGCCAGTATGGGACTGGTGCCCACCCAGCATCGTGAGGCATTTGGGTAGCTACAATAAGTAGCGACTCCAGGTTGAGAAAACCAGCTATAATGGCTGGGGGACCTGACATGCTACCACATGTCATCCCTACACTGGCTTATGATCGTCTACCTCTGTGAATAACACATGTGGATGTGAGGCCAGCAGCCGGCTGGTAAGCCTAGGGCATTTAAGGCCTGTCGCGCTTGGAGTTTTTTTTTTTATTTGTTGATATTGTATTTTTCACAGCGTTCTCCGCACAGTGAGCATATGCAGTAGTTGTTGGCGTCATGGTAGGACATGTTTCTGCATATTTTGTGATGATAGCCATGTATTGCTAGCTTGATCACCACATGTCTCAGTTTTTGATTGGCATTTGTCCAGGTCCGGGCTATCATGGTGTCAGTGCCGTAGAGGTCCAATGGGATTTCATCCCTCTTCTTTCGCCTCTCTATAATGTGTTTTTCTGTATTATCTGTTGATAGTAATGTTAGTGCTGTCCTGAGATCTTCTATGATAAAAGTCTCTCTTGCTATTGGTACAGTAATTCTTACTGCAATATTGTAGTATGCGGGTTGCAAAGGATAGTGAAGTGCATTCCATAACCTCTCCTATCCAAATCTCAACCTCAACCTGCTCGTGGTGCAACCTGCTTTTACAAATGAGGCTATGAGGACCGAGTAATGGCGGTATAACCACATCATCAGAAATAGAGGAAATGCTATTTCAACACTTATGCTGGCATGCCACGGCGTAGAAATGGTCCACAAATGGTGCTTGTGAGAATGGTCGGTGGATTCAAATATATAGATCCTCCCGGCAAGGTCCGATGGACCCATTAACCAACGGCATGTGTGGCCCTCCAGTCATACTGGGGGTTTATGTGAGTGGGTGATGTAACCACCATTACAAATAAAAAATTGGTGCCCTCTTAAAAAACGGTTACATTTATGCTGAACAATGGCAAATCCTTCAGACAAATTTTCCGGAGGTAAAACAGTCCCCTTTACGGATCTCCGGATGGGGACATCTGCAGGACGTCATATACAGAACATCTTTAAAATTCTCCAATGGAACGCAGGAGGACTTACACAGAGTAAAAAAACCGAATTACAAACAATCATAGAGGAAAATGGGATAGATGTATTTATCATACAAGAAGCTAATGTATCAAGAGACCAACTAAAATATTTTCAATTTCCTGGATTCAACATACATATCCTCCCCAAAGCACGGCAAGTAGCTAGTGGAATTCTTGCAGGCGTCAGAACAAATATTTTATCAAAATCTAAAGTTATAAAGGAAATGCAACAAGAAGACAAAGTAGAAATCATCCAAATTGAAATCTGGAAAGGAAGTTCACATTACAACATATATGGAATATACAATCCACCTAATAACAACCCCTGTCTAGATATAATTAATATTTATCCAAAAACAATTCTGATTGGTGATTTTAATGGCCATTCACCTAAATGGGGATACAAAGACTACAATCCTAGTGGCAAAACTATTGAAGATTTATTAAATTCAAACACTTTAGAACTTATCTATAAGAATGATGACTGTCCTACATACATACATTATAATGGCCAGTGTACAAATCCAGATCTCCTGTTAGTTTCATCTGACCTGAAAGATAAGACTACACGTGAAATCATTGAAGATCTAGGATCGGAACATAGAGCAGTTGTTGCATCTATAATACATCAGGACAAACAAAATAACAGTAAAAAAAAAAAACAAAATACTCTTGGAATTTTAGAAAAGCTAATTGGGAAAAATTTACAGAAGAAACTGAACATAAATTAAACCTAATTCAGTACGAAGTATCTACAGATAAACTTAATAATACCATCTCAAACATAATTCTTGAAGCAGCAAAAAATTGGATCCCAAGAGGAAAAACTAAACACTACAAACCCTTTTGGAACGCAGACTTATCCAAGTTAAAAGAAGAAAGGGACACAGCAAGAAGAAAAGCAGAATTGTCCAACAACCAAATAGATACACAAGAATGGCGAAGAAAGGCAGCAAAGTTTAAAAAAGAAATCTATGCAGCAAAGAAAAATGCATTCAGTGAATTTATTGAAAAAGCTGATTACAGAAAAGACTCAAAAAAAGTATATAGATATATAAGTAAAATCACAAGTCAGAGAGATACAAAGAAAGAACCACTCAAATTTAATGGGAAAACACTTACTTCCAACAACTCTATTGCTGAAGCTTTTAATAAACACTACAGCTCTCAACACAAACTCCCTCCTAAAGCTAAAAAGAAGCAAAGGCAAATTAAAAAAGATCTCAAGACTTTTAAGAAGCATCAAGAACAAAAGAATGATATATTCGGCAAAGAATTTACCATATGGGAACTAAATTCTGCAATACACGAGTTACAAGACAACAAATCTCCTGGTCCAGATAAAATACATGTTGAATTCTTGAAACATCTTGGCCAAAAGGGAAGGAATACACTACTGAAATTATTTAACCTATCATGGACCTCTACTGTACCTACAGAGTGGAAAAAAGCAATAATTATTCCTATTTTAAAAAAAGACAAGACAGCTGATGATATAAATAATTACAGACCAATCTCTTTAACAAGTGTCATTGCAAAAACAGCAGAACGTATGATTTCAGCGAGACTAAATTGGTTCTTAGAAAGTAAAAACATACTAACAACAGCACAAACAGGATTCAGGCAACATCTATCTACAAAAGAAAATACAATTCAACTTTCTCAAGATGCCAAAGAATCTTTCAACAAACATCAAGATACGCTAACAGTTTTCATTGATTTTGAAAAAGCATATGACTCGGTATGGAGATATAAATTACTTGAAAAACTCACAAAACTAGGCATTCAAAACAATATGTTAAACTGGATCACCCAGTTCCTTTCACAACGTTTCTGTGCTACAAAATACAATGACAGTACTTCCAAATTCCGACAAATAAAAATGGGCCTCCCTCAAGGTGCAGTACTAAGTACAACCCTGTTCAACATCTACATCAACGATCTGCCACCAGCTATATCAAACACAGAAATAAAGACAGCTCTTTTTGCAGATGACATGATTATGTGGACATCTTCCTCACAAATAGAAAAATCTAAATCATCTATGGAAAAGGCTCTTAACCTACTAGAAAAGTGGACCCACAACAATTTAATGGCCATTAATACAGACAAAACAACGTTTCAAATATTTAGCTTGAAGAAAAAAATTCCAAAACTAAATCTACAGTTCAAGAAAACAAATCTGAGACAAACAAATGAAACAAAATATCTAGGAACAATTTTTGATTCAAAATTATCATGGAGAAAAAACACTTGAAGCAGTAGTAAACAAAGCAACGAAAAGATTCTCAATCTTAAAAAGATTAGCCGGAGCAAAGTGGGGCAGTAATCGCCAGACTCTGAACACCACATACAAAACATTCATCAAGCCAATACTACTATACAATGGGGAGGTAATAATCACAGCAAATAACTCGAACCTGAATCGCCTAGAAGTATGCCAAAATCAGGCTTTATGGCTTATAACTGGCGCAGCAAAATCAACTCCAATCGCAGCAATGCAAGCACTAACTCAGAACCCTCCAATATGTCTAACTTTAGAGGAACAGGCAATAACACAACATGAGAAAATGTTACGATTAACAACAACAAAATGGGAAAAAAGGCAGTTACAACCAAGCAAGTTGAAAACACAAACAAGTTTCTTGTCCAAAGTAATGGAAATAAAAACAGATTTGAATCTTCCTAAATCTAAAGAAAATATTTTGATCAGAGATAACCCTCTTACTTTTGAACCAATTAACATTCAGCTAAATCTAGAAGAACCAGTTACAAAATCTGAAACTCCCACACTTGTACTAAAAGCTCTAGCATTAGAAGTTGTGAATAAGAGATATCCACCAGAAGAATGGTTACATGTCTACACAGATGGATCTACTATTGATAACAACTCAGGATCAGGAATTACATGTGCATTATTTTCATTTTATCAACCAGCAGGATACCACACAACAAATTTTGATGCAGAAGTAACGGCTATTCATATTTCACTCCAACAATTACTATACAGAATAAATAAATTTCAAAATGCAGTCATACTCTCTGATTCTAAGGCAGCAATATATGCAATAAATTCACACAAAATGAAGTCAATACAAATTAAAGAGTGCTACAAAATGATTCAACAACTCCAAAAACTACAGAAAAGAATTCAATTGCAATGGATACCTGCACATTGTGGAATTGCTGGAAATGACACTGCTGATTTTCTTGCCAAAAAAGGCTCCAATTTAATTCAGAATACTACTAAAAGCTTACCTTTCACATCCATAAAAAGAATAGTTAAAAACAAATATAAAATCAAACAAAACCAAGACCTATGTAATAAAGCCAAAGACAAAAAATGGAATATTTTAGTAAAGAAGCCAGATATTATTCCAGAATTTCCACGTAAAACTACAGTAGCAACATTTAGACTGCTTACAGAACATGACTATTTAGCCAAACATTTATATAAAATAGGAATCTACACGAATCCAAATTGTCCTCTATGCAATAAAGACGAAGAAATGAATGAAGAACACCTACAAACCTGTGAAGTATTACCTGTTGGATCCACAATAGAGAAATATTGGAGAGCAAGAACGCTAATGGCTTCGGTGCCAAGGCCCAGCATTTGAAAACAACAACATATTGTAGTATGCAAGTCAAAAAGGACATAAATAATCAATGGTAAAGAGAAAATTTTTTTGCCTGAACCGGGAATCGAACCCCAAACCTTTACCTTACTGTGTTAATGCTTTGACCACTGAGCTAATTCAGGCTTCATTCCCATCCAAGCATAAATCCTTCCTTTACCTTACTCTACTTGTCCCACATTCAAATGCAATTAATCACCATTCACAAATACACAATGAATGGCTTCTACATTAAGAAGACATGAAGGGACTCCACACAGCTATAGCATTATTTATTAAATTAATATTGAGAAACTAAAGCTATTCCTATGAAAGAAATAAGTAAATCAATTAACACAAATTATTGTAATCAATACAATAATTTAATTGTGCTCATTAATTTACTTATTTCTTTCATAGTAATAGCTTTAGTTTCTCAATATTAATTTAATAGGACATTGTTTATTTTTTTCTTTCACTCACCTCATACTTCATAACTCCTTGCAGACCCAGGTTTTGTCACATCATTTGTGACATTCTCAATGCTGTGTCACGTTCACAACTGACATCCAATGGCCTTCTATCCTGCAGACTGACCTCAGCGCCATCTGATGGCTGACCGACGAACTTCCGAATCAATTCCCTCTCCTTATAACTGGGTATTTCAAAATTCATAGTTGTGTTTTCATTCTTGCACATGTATATTTTTTCCCAAATTGTGAGTTCCTTCGGTTTTTCCAATTGTTTAAGTAATTTTGTTTTGGTTTCTATTCTATGTTTTTCTGACCAGGCATGTGCAGCTATTGCAGATTTTTCCGTTTCTCCATCTTTAACATTTCTGAGGTGTTCCTTTAATCTTGTATTTAGATTCCTTTTTGTTTTTCCTGTGTATATCTTTTCACAATCTTCACAATTAATTTGATAAATTCCCGATTTTTTGCAGTCTTCAATCTTTTCGTTTTTGTAGGTTTTTATTAAATTACCTAAGCTGTAATCATTTTTCGGTGCTAATTTAATATTGAATTTGTTGAAGATTTTTTGAAACTTGTCAAATACTAAAGGATGGTATGTGAACTTTTTGAAATTTTTACCAATATTTTATCTGTCTGAAGAGTACTTTCATTAATCATTTTTTGTTCCTTAAATTTATTTTATTTTCTTATGTATCATCTTCTCTTGAAAACCGTTATCCTTCGCAATTTTTATGATGTGTTTTTTAATTCTAATGCCTCATCCACACACAAAAAAAAAATGGACTTAATGATTTTCAGCTTCACAGTCACCACTTTTCTTAACAAAAGTTTTAGATCATATTTAAAGAGAAAAATTATACGCTCAGACCGGGACTTGAACCCGGGACCCTTGGTTTTCTAGTCCAAGTGCTCTACCATTTGAGCTACCTGAGCAAGTACCGATCTAAACGCAAATCTTTCTCTATATACGTTGAAATTCCCGCCCACCAAATGCTTTGAAGCCTTTGCTTCTATCTTTGCAAATGGCGGCTCCTATATTAAGAAGACATATTTGGGAATTATACATTACATTATAAATGCCAGTACGGCTATTTTCAATGTTTTTATTATTAATTTCATACATCTCAATGATGGATAAATCATATTTAAAGAGAAAAATTATACGCTCAGACCGTGACTTGAACCTGGGACCCTTGGTTTTCTAGTCCAAGTGCTCTACCATTTGAGCTACCTGAGCAAGTACCGATCTAAACGCAAATCTTTCTCTATATACGTTGAAATTCCCGCCCACCAAATGCTTTGAAGCCTTTGCTTCTATCTTTGCAAATGGCGGCTCCTATATTAAGAAGACATATTTGGGAATTATAAATGCCAGTACGGCTATTTTCAATGTTTTTATTATTAATTTCATACATCTCAATGATGGATAAATCGTATTTAAAGAGAAAAATTATATGCTCAGACCGGGACTTGAACTCGGGACCCTTGGTTTTCTAGTCCAAGTGCTCTACCATTTGAGCTACCTGAGCAAGTACCGATCTAAACGCAAATCTTTCTCTATATACGTTGAAATTCCCGCCCACCAAATGCTTTGAAGCCTTTGCTTCTATCTTTGCAAATGGCGGCTCCTATATTAAGAAGACATTTTTTGGGAATTATACATTACATTATAAATGCCAGTACGGCTATTTTCGATGTTTTTATTATTAATTTCATACATCTCAATGATGGATAAATCATATTTAAAAAGAAAAATTATACGCTCAGACCGGGACTTGAACCCGGGACCCTTGCTCAGGTAGCTCAAATGGTAGAGCACTTGGACTAGAAAACCAAGGGTCCCGAGTTCAAGTCCCGGTCTGAGCGTATAATTTTTCTCTTTAAATATGATTTATCCATCATTGAGATGTATGAAATTAATAATAAAAACATCGAAAATAGCCGTACTGGCATTTATAATGTAATGTATAATTCCCAAATATGTCTTCTTAATATAGGAGCCGCCATTTGCAAAGATAGAAGCAAAGGCTTCAAAGCATTTGGTGGGCGGGAATTTCAACGTATATAGAGAAAGATTTGCGTTTAGATCGGTACTTGCTCAGGTAGCTCAAATGGTAGAGCACTTGGACTAGAAAACCAAGGGTCCCGGGTTCAAGTCCCGGTCTGAGCGTATAATTTTTCTCTTTAAATATGATTTATCCATCATTGAGATGTATGAAATTAATAATAAAAACATAGAAAATAGCCATACTGGCATTTATAATGTAATGTATAATTCCCAAATATGTCTTCTTAATATAGGAGCCGCCATTTGCAAAGATAGAAGCAAAGGCTTCAAAGCATTTGGTGGGCGGGAATTTCAACGTATATAGAGACAGATTTGCATTTAGATCGGTACTTGCTCAGGTAGCTCAAATGGTAGAGCACTTGGACTAGAAAACCAAGGGTCCCGGGTTCAAGTCCCGGTCTGAGCGTATAATTTTTCTCTTTAAATATGATTTATCCATCATTGAGATGTATGAAATAAATAATAAAAACATTGAAAAGTTTTAGATTTTTAAATTTCACATTGTTCATTTGTTTACATTTATTTGAAACACAAGTATAATAAGTTTCAATGAATAGAACAGAATAAATTATGATATAATTTAGAATTAGCAATTTAGACAATTTTTAATCATGGCATGCTAGTGAAAAGCAAAAATGTCTGCGACATAATGCTTTTCTCCTCTTATTACATTACTGTAAGCAGCAGTTTATAGTATAAGAAGAATGTTGAATTAATTATTTCTTACCCTGATTGACATGTGCTAATTAATTAATTCATAACTGTAAAAACAAAAAACCAAATGGCCAATTTTGACTTGATGCCTTTCGGCTCTAACCGATTACATTTTTCTATCTGTAAAATCTTCTAATTTAGATATAAAACAAAAAAGAATACATATTTTCTTCAAAGTAACATCATGCAAATTAACCATACTCTCTTATGTAAACTGTATAGTATATCTAACCATACTCTTATATAAGATTAGCTGTAGATTATAATTGGATGCAATATACAATCAAAATGCTTACTTGAGAATGATAAGTCCCCAGTGATCAGCTGGTTCTGGGTCTGCATAATGTGGAAGAGCCACCAGATCAAGTTTTGGAAGTGAGAATGGGACTCCCAGATAATTCTGCAAAAAATCTAGCATCACCATCGTCTTGTTCACAACATCTTGAATCTGAGAAAGAAAGCTGGGACGGGCAAACACAAATACGTTCATACCATCTGAAATCAAACACAGAATTAAATTTAAGTTAAAAAGGTGTTGTGTATTACTAAATACCTATAGATATTTTATTTATACTTCTTATTTTTTCTTATAAAGTACAACTCTGGTTCTGTTGAAAGTATTTTGATCTTGTAGAGCAAAGGAAATAGTAGAAGGCAGACTAATGCAATGTAAAAAAATACCTATAGAGCGATATCAGAGAAGTCAATATAGGTTATCTAAATAATGAACAAAAATGGATATTAAAAAATTTCAAAATTTTTCTCTTCAAATATAATTTATCCTTCAGTGAGAAGTGTTAAATTAATAATGAAATCGTCAATAGAAGCCCTACTGGCTTTATAAAGTAGTATTAAATTCCCGCGCCATAGCCGAGCGGTTAAGGTAGGAAGCCTTGGCACAGAGCTACGGGACGTGCGCTGGTTCGAGTCTCGATGGGGGAAGAAATTTTCTCATGGTATTTCGGCCAGTATGGGACCGGTGCCCACCCAGCATCGTGAGGCAATTGGGTAGCTACAATAAGTAGCGGCTCCAGGTTGAGGAACCAGCTATAACGGCTGGGGGACTCGACATGCTAACCACATGTCACTCCTACACTGGCTGTTGATCATCTACCTCTGTGATTGACACATGTGGATGTGAAGGGCCAGCAGCCGGCTGGTAAAAGACAACCGCTGAAAAGTGGAAAGACCCTCAATCGGAAGATTAAATTCCCAATAAATGTGTTCTTAACTAAGAAGCCGCCATTTGCAAAGATAGAAGCTACGGTTTCAAGCATTTGGCACGAGGGAATTACAATGTATATAAGAGAAAAATTTGCATCTAGATTGCAACTCGCCTCGGTAGCTCAGTTGGTAGAGCACTTGGCCCGGAAAGCCAAGCGTCCCGGGTTCGAGTCTCGGTCTAGGCAAAAATTTTTCTCTTCAAATTAAAAAATGAGTTGGAGAAAATGTTTTAACATCTCACCTCACAAAGTTGCATGTCTACATGATACCGGTTTCAGAAGTATAGTATTACTTCTATCTTCAGTTAAATTTCAGCAGTTAGAATTTGACTGAAGATGGAAGTAATACTATACTTCTGAAACTGGTATCGTGAAGACATGCAACTTTGTGAGGTGAGATGTTAAAACATTTTCTTCAACTCATTTATTAATATAAATACCTCATAGTGTTTCCTCTCATTGTAAATTTAATTAAAAATGGATATTCTCAAAAAACTGGAAATACTGTATTGACTCCAGGAATCTTTCTGTGTTATTGATGTTTTTATTACTTTTTTTAACATTACTTTTTCAGCTAGTAAAGTACATATTTTAGAATATGTGTGGAAACAAAGGTTCTCCACATCAAGCGTTAGGGATTGTATAAATAAGAGAAAAATTTCTCTCTAAATCAGGAGCCTAGATAACTTAATGGATAAAGCACTGGGACAGAGATCCAGAGATTCTTGGATAAAATCCCTTTAGGTGGAAATTTTTCTCTTAAAATATTAATTTGTCCTTTATTATGAATAATAAAATAAATAAGAATCAAATGAATCGTGAATTCTTCTTACCTCATACTTCTATGTTTTTTAAACACAGCACCGCAGTATCGGAGAACAATCTTCCCCATTGTCAGCTGCTTTTACGACTCTTGATTCTTATTAATTAAACCTCATAATGTTAAAATTCCCAAATTTACTATATTAAAATAAAATAAATAATATATAAAGTAAATTAATGAATTAAAATTTATTAAAAAATTGTTATTTTAGAAATTGTAATTTTAATTAACAGATAAAAAAGCAAGAGAATATGGACTCAGCTAAAAATGAAATTAAAGCATAACCAAAAAAGAGTTGCAAGATAATGTCATAACTAAAACGTATCTTATTGGACAAAGCAAATGAAAGAATAAGGCCTGATACATAAAAAAAAAAATATTACTGACTAAATTATTTTGCAAAAAATTAAAATATTATCTGCAATTACCTTCATTCTCTGGATTTGAAATACATTCCAGATCCAGTACAGCAACAGCCACTGAGAAAGTAGACATGGGAGGTGTTTCCTTAAAATGATCCAAAGTCCAACCAGTTTCATTTTTCCTTAAAAAGCAGAATATATATTTTACAATGCAGAAAAAATGTTCCCTTTTTTTATTTTAACAATTTTTATTTAAAATCTTTTTTCAAGGCCTGGGAAAATTTTAATCTTTCTCCTGTTCTTTATTCATTTACATTTAAAACAATATTTTTTCAAAATTAACCCCCAGAACAGGGACACGAGACTAGATAAAGATTATTCGTAAATTAATGAGTCATTTTTTACATCTTACCTCATATTTTATGTTTCTTTAAACACGGGAACTAGTTTTCAAGAGAAAGATCTCTCTTATTTTCAACCGACATGATGACATTAGAGAGATCTTTCTCTTGAAAACTAGTTCCCGTGTTTAAAGAAACATAAAATATTAGGTAAGATGTAAAAATGACTCATTAATCTATGAATGAAGAACCTCATAATGTTATTTCCCATATTTAACTATGAATAGATAAAGATTACTTTAACTCCGCCAGCAATCATTTAATATGAATATTAATGCAAATTAAACTAAATATTGGAACTTTAGATGTGAAAGGAAAGAATAATGGCAAGTGTCGGAATTTAAATATTTGGGAGCTTGTATACAAATAAAGTTGATAGGAAAATTTTTGGGCCAAAAAGAAACGAACAGTCAGGTGAATGGAGAAAACTCCATAATAGTATAGGAAACCAGATATAATAAGAACAGTTAAGTCTCACAGATTATGACGGGCAGAACAGATGGCACAAATGGCAGATGAAAGAGGTGCATGGAAGCTTCTGTAAGAAAACCAGAGGGAAAATGCTCAGTTGGTAGACCAAGATGAGGTGGGAGAATAACATTATCCATGATTTGAAGGAAGTAAATTATACAGGGGATAGTTGTAAAACATAGCTCAGGATAGGGATGTATGGAGAGCTTATGCCCGAGCAGCCATGAACTTATGGGTTCGATAGAGCCAGTGAGTTAGTTAGTATACAAATAACAATAATTTATACCACATGCACTATCACATTATTTCTAATTAAGAAGTAGGTGAAGCATAGGAAATATTTATCTATTCACTCAATATTCATTCCATCTATCCATAGTAATTCTGCCCAAGGGCAGGTCTTTCATTGCAATCATAGTATTTTCATGCTATGCTTTGCAGTTTTACTAGGGAATTATAAGTGTGGTAGCTTCCCATTGCTTTCAATACTGGTGAAGGATGATGATGATGGCCGGATGATTTTTGGGCACCGTTGGGCCCTAAACTTCCTGACATCTGTCTTACAGGTGAGGATAAACCCCGAAAAAAACCTCACCCAGGAGCCTGTCTCGACCAGGAATTGAACTCAGGTCCGCTGCGTGACAAGGCAGCACACTACCTCGAGACCACAGCGGTGGACCAATATTCATTTGTGAATAATATTTAATTTTAGGAAGTGAGATTGAGGTAAGATGATCAGACCAAAAATAATATAATTAATTCATTTGTGAATTTAAATTGACACCAAATAAATATGTAAATTTTAAATTTGAAGAGAAAAATTTTCGCCTAGACCGGGACTCGAACCCGGGACCCTTGGCTTTCCGGGCCAAGTGCTCTACCAACTGAGCTACCGAGGCGAGTTACGATCTAGATGCAAATTTTTCTCTTATATACGTTGTAATTCCCTATCGCCAAATGCTTTTGAAACCATTGTTTCTATCTTTGCAAATGGCGGCTTCTTAGTTAAGAAGACATTTATTGGAAATTTAACATTACTTTAAAAGCCAGTAAGGCCTCTAATGATGTTTTTATTATTAATTTAACATTTCTCGGGTTCGAGTCCCGGTCTAGGCGAAAATTTTTCTCTTCAAATTTAATTTATCTTTCATTGAGAAATGTTAAATTAATAATAAAAACATCATTAGAGGCCTTACTGGCTTTTAAAGTAATGTTAAATTTCCAATAAATGTCTTCTTAACTAAGAAGCCGCCATTTGCAAAGATAGAAACAATGGTTTCAAAAGCATTTGGCGATAGGGAATTACAACGTATATAAGAGAAAAATTTGCGTCTAGATCGTAACTCGCCTCGGTAGCTCAGTTGGTAGAGCACTTGGCCCGGAAAGCCAAGGGTCCCGGGTTCGAGTCCCGGTCTAGGCGAAAATTTTTCTCTTCAAATTTAATTTATCTTTCATTGAGAAATGTTAAATTAATAATAAAAACATCATGTAAATTTTAATTAGAATAATATATAATTATTGCAGTGCTAGTATAATATAGGTATATGTGTATGGTATGAAAAAATGTACTTAATAAAACATAAAATAATTTTCAAAGTAACATATACCAAAGTATATTACAGATAAGTATACGTATATAAGAGAACAATTTGCATCTAAACTGGAACTTGCATTCAGACTGGACAGTCGGTAGAGTATTGGCCTAGAAAGCCAAAGGTCCTGGGTTAAAGCCCCAGTCTGAGCATATAATTTTTCTCTTCAAATAAGATTACAAATGTTTTAACAAATAGTTTATGTATTTCATACTGACTTCACAGTTAAAAGAAAGTAAAGAAAATTCATGATTTTCCATTTCTATTTACTAATATATTAGTGAAAATAAATATATAAAACTGACATCTTAAAACATAAAAAATATTACCAGTAACTTATGTATCTTTTATGAATCAGTCGATTTTATTTTATGAGGGTGGATCAAATATAAACCGGAATTTGTATCTGGAGGATCTGGTAGCAAACTGCAAAGGTTGCGGTTTGGAGGGGAAGTTGGTGAGGGTGTCTAGAGTAGGGATCTTGATGTGTCGCACTCTGAAGAGCGGCTGCTTGCTTCAGTATGCCATGAGCGAGCAAGAGGTACACACGTCTGTTGCGCAACACATTATTATTAAGTTTTTGGTGAAAGAAGGCACTAAACCTTCTGAAATTTTGAGAAGGCTCCATGCGCAGTTCGGGGAAGCAACCCTTTCGAAGATGCAAGTGTATGATTGGTGCAAAAAAATTTTAGCGGGCCGGGATTCAGTGGAAAATGAGCCCCACCAAAGACGGCAACGAACAAACATCACTGCAGACAACATTCGTGCTGTACGGGACCTTATTGAGGAGGATCGGCGCGTAACAATTTCTGAACTTGCTTCACACGTGGGAATAAGCTTTGGAAGTGTTCAAGCCATCATCAGTGATGAACTCAAATTCCGAAAATTGTCTGCCAGATGGGTTCCTCAGCTCCTCAGCCAGATACAAAAAAAAAATTGTGCCAAGAAGTGTCTCAGAGGCATCTGAGTCGCTACGAGGAGGAAGGAGATGATTTTCTGAATCGCATTGTGACCTCTGATGAAACTTGGGTTCATCATTATACCCCAGAGTCAAAATGTTCCAGCAAGGAGTGGCGAGACGAGGTGCGGCTGGACCAGTTAAGGCCAAAACACACCTTTCTGCTGGAAAGGTCCTTGCGACTGTTTTTTGAGACTCTGAAGGAGTTTGCTAGTGGATTTCCTTCATGGACAACGAACAGTGAATGCAGAGTACTACTGCCGGCTTTTGGAAGAGACAAAAGCAGCATATCGCAACAAGCGCCGCCGGAAACCAATCCGAAATGTGATTGTGCTGCATGACAATGCAAGGCCACACACTGCTCAGTTGACACAAGAAAAACTGAAGAAAATGCATTGGACACCTCTGGAACATCCTTCTTACAGTCCAGATTTGTCACGCTGTGACTACCATTTGTTTGGGCCACTGAAAGAAGACCTGGGAGGAAGGCGGTTTGGTGACAATGCAGCGGTAGAGGAGTTCGTGCACAACTGGCTGACTACACGTCATCCCTCATTCTTCAAGGACGGCATCAAAAAATTGCTAACTTGATGGAAAAAGTGTGTTGGAAATGCAGGAGACTATGTAGAAAAATGAGATGGTGGTTTTGTATTTTTTTGTTAATTCAATAAAATTGTAAACAATAATTTCGGTTTATATTTGATTCACCCTCATATCTTATCTCATGCTTTTCAAACATGATGTCATGGTTGATGATGAGAGGGAAGCCTCTTGAAGACTGCAGTTCCCGTGTTCGAAAAACATGAAGTATGAGGTAAGATAATAAGAATCGACTCATTCACAATTGAAGAACCTCATAATGTTATTTCCCATAATAAATTTATGAATTATGCATCTTTGTTTGTATTAATCATTATATATATACACTTTTTATATACTATAAATTTCCTTCTGCTCAGTTAAATGCCAGTTGAGGGATGAAATAAGATGAAACTTATATTATTAAGATCTACAATATACAAGAATGCGGGTCTGTTACACTTTCACAGGTGCAAATGAAAATAAATGAAATTGATAAGATGAAAATGAAGAATTGGTGGACTAAAATTTTTAGCAGGAAAAACAGAAGAAAAACTGAGAAAAACCTGGTGACATGGAGTGGTTAAGAGGTGAACTGAGAATATAGAGGTGGAGGTTGAGGTCTAATCACACCATAGTGTTTCTATGTTTGTACTCACATTTCTTCAGCAGTTTCCAAAGGCATGTTTGATAGAGCTAACATATGGTTAGAATGAGCAACGCTGATTTTGAAAGGTGTCTTTATGTCTGGTTCATCAAAACAAGGAAAGACTCTTCTTGCATTGCTGGGTGACATTTTAGTTGCTGCAAGCCATCTAAAACACACATGATTAATTTTAATGTCACTATTTAAAAAAATAATTTTATTTTAATAACAAATTCTAATTGAGTAAAAATTATTTTTAAGGAGTTTAAACAAATAAAGTAGTTTAAGTGATTAAAATTGGAAATATTATAATAATTAGATATTATGAGTTAGATATGTACTACTCACCTCATATTTGTAGCTTTTTTTTAAGACTTAAGTTTTGATGCCTTAGGCAGCATTGTCAATTCTTTCTAATTCATTTAGAAAGAATTGACGATGATGCATGAGGCATCATAACTTAAGTCTTCACACAAGCTACAAATACAGGGTTCTTCATTTATAACCTAACAGGCACATGGCATTTTAATACACTACTCAAAACAATTAGAGGAACACATGTTTAAACCAAAGCCACAAAATAAATATTGTAACAATTTAATTTTTGAGAATCAGATGTTTTGAGTTCAAGTATTGTTTAAAATCAGATTGAAGATCTTCTGGGTTTTATTAATTTTTCTCTGAATATGTTAGTGAAATTCCAAGAGTTGCTGAAACCAAAGTGGGTTTGTATTGATTTTTTTTTTAAAACAGGTTTGAAGAATAATCTGTGGTAGGGAATTATTATTTTTGTGTTCTCTGAAGCTAATACAGAGCAATGAGACATCTGAATAAAACATCAGTTGGCACGAGAGCAGTTGCATTGATTGAAGATGGTCGTTCCATTCGCTATGTCTCTAGGATTCTTGATGTCAGCCCTTCTGTCATCCATAGGCTGTGGAGGCGATATAGAGAGACACATGGATACAAGAGGAGACCCGAGCAAGGTCATAGGAAGAAGACTACAGATGTACAGGATAGATTTTTTGTCTTATCAGCTTTGCACAGAAGAAAATCTACAGCCAGAGATCTACAAAATCATTTATGCACAGCAACTGGGACGGTAATTTCTGATCAGATTGTAAGAAATAGACTGAGAAATGCAAGGTTGAGGTCTAGAATCTGCTTTACAGCCCCTTGTTTAACATGTCAGCACAAAGAAGCTCAGCTGTGATTTGCTCAGAATCATGTCAACTGGCAGCTCCGCCAATGGAAGGGTGTTTTATTCACGGATGAAACAAGATTTTGTCTAACAGGTTCTGATGGTCGTACACATGGGTGGAGACCTCCTTGTGACCATTTGCTTCAGGCCACAAGTATTAAACGTGACAGGTTTTGGAGGTTAGTTCGGTTTGTTATTTGGGCTGGGATTACTATTGAGTCTCGGACAGAGCTTGTCGTTGTCTCACAGCGCTATGAATGCTGATATTTACATTAATGCCATTATCATCACACATCGTGGTACCCTTTGGTATGTATGGTATGGACCCTAATTGTCGTATAATGCAGTATAATGCTTAGATGTCATACAGCACGGCCTACTCCAGAGATGGCCAGCAAGAATGCCAAATTCGGGTGCGGGGCTGGCCTGAATTGCGTATGGACCTTAATCCGATTGAGCATATGTGGGATAAGTTGGAAAAACTTGTTTGTAAGGGTCCTGCTGTACCCTCAGGAAGCCTTGAAGAACTTTCACATGGACTCAACGAGGAATGGGAGAGAATCTCACAAAGTTTCTATAAGAAGGCTTCTGCGAAGGCAGGCCTCGTAGGTATAATGTGGCTCATTCAGGCTCACGGATGACACACTAAGTACTGAGTGTTGAAATACCCCACTGTCACCCTTGATTCCAAAAATTGTAAATCTCAAATTTCCACTTTGTTTTCTGTTACAAATGATAACTTGTTCGTATTGCTAATACTGTACAAGAAAATATTGTTTGAATGTCTATTCTAATTTTACATAAATCTTCAATTTATAATTACAAAAGATCAAACATTAAATTGTTTCAATATTGATTCTCGTGTTTTGGTTTAAACATGTGTTCTTCTAATTTTTTTGAGTAGTGTATAATAAATTTGGGAATTTTTACATATGAGGTTTTCTTAATAGATGTATGAGGTAAGAAGAATTTACAATTCATTTGATTCTTACATGGCGTTTTGCCTGTGCACGGTTAGGTGTATGAGATGAGTAGTACATATCTAACTCATTATATCTAAAATAAACTTCATAGTGTCACTTCCTTGAAATATTAAATTAATAATTATTTATGCAACAAGTTTAGAAAGAGTCAATATTTTTATTTCAAATTTATCAATTCTCACTAAATGAGAAATATTTTTGAAGAGAAAAATGTACGTCTAACTTGGAATTCGAACCAGAGACCTCGGGTTAAAATATCTGTTTAGGCATAATTAGAGCACTGGTGAACAAAACAGAGACTTTGGGTTCAAATCCCAGTTTAAGCATAATTTTTTCTCTTCAAATATAATTAGAAAGACATTTTTTTTTGCAAACAATGAGAATGTACACAAATAAGCTTTTTAAACTCGTTACATAATTTTTTACACTACCAAGAATTTCAAAATTATTAAAAACATTTTTTTATAAATGTAAAGCGATATGATTGGATTAACCACGGTCTACAACGTTAGTTAGGTCTTGTAGGGTTATGGATCAGTTAATTGTTGCATTGTTTTGATGCAGTAATAAATAATATAATTAAAATAACCTCAAAATATAACTTCCTAAAATTAAATATTAAATAATAATTTGTTTTGTCGCTATTAATTTGTTTGAGATACAAATTAGAGTATTATAATAATCAAAATGAGCACAAAATTGATGAAGAAAATTCATTAGACATACTAGATAACATGAAGGAATCTTCTAATCATTTTGTAATAGAGCTGTTTCCTGAAAAGTCATGCCTTAAATATGAAAATGAACATGAAGACTTTGTATGCTGTAGAAGAAAAGTAATGTGCATAAGATGTCCAAGGATGTTTTTTCTAGTCTTTTTTGGAAACAAATTCAGAGTATATAAATTTTTACCCTCTGGTCAACGTGTTTGAAAATTACATTTAACCCATTCGGTTCAGGTTTAAATGCTTAATGCATTTCCACAGAAAATGGATTTAATGTAAATTGTATTGTCTATTTTCAGACTTTCAAAACAAACAAAACATAATGGTACTTGAGATTACAATTAGGATGAAGGCCAAAACACATTCCTCTACTACTCATAAATGTTAACAAAAGATTACCCTGCCAAGGGATGAACAAAATATTGCAAAACATATAACAGGAAGAGTTAAGTGAGTTACCTCATCTTCTGAATTGAAGGCCATTTAACAGCTGGGTACCTCGTCTTCTGAGGTGAATGGGTTAATAAAATTTTCTTTCTTTAAATAAAGTACAAAAAAATTCAGTGCATGCAAAAATGGACAACTTTGGTAACTCAAAATAGTTAAAAAATGGAATACTTTGGAACTTGGTAGCATAAAAATATATTTTTCATTCCTTTATTTAGAATTATAGAGACTTCAATTCTTCCTACCTCTCTTCTTTAGTTCTGTGAACTTGGTTATGGACTCGGAAGAAACCCTGAGTAGATTCTGTTGAAAGTGGGCCTGTGAAAGATAGATCAAGTTGGTATGCAATTCCCTTCCTTAGCTTCTCAGCCAATGTAATAACATACCACTGTTTGCTTGGCTCTTTCTTTGTACTGGAGATTCTCAATATTCTCATTGGAGTCATTGCCATAGACCTTCATAAAAATAAAAATAATAAAACATATTAGCTTTTAAATGTTCATATCTATATACATAAATATGAATGTATGGATTTATGAATGAATATATGTGCCACCATAATTCTTGAACTCCTGCAGCAATTTCAATCAAACTTAATACAGAAATAAATTATAACCTTCAATGACTCTAAAGGGAAAGAGACACCTAGCATCCCTAGGGAGAGTGAGAAGGTATTAACATAAAATAGTTATAAATATATATATATATTCCAGTTTAACTCTGCAATCCCCAGAGCAATTTCAACCAAACTGTTTACCCATATAACCTACATTCTGGAAAATATATTATAGGGGTTAGATGTTTTTATTATTCATTTCATACATCTCAATGATGGATAAATCATATTTGAAGAGAAAAATTATATGCTCAGGCCGGGGCTTGAATCTGGGACCTTTGGTTTTGTAGACCAGGTGCTCTACCAACTGAGCTACTGGAGCAAGTACCGATGTAGTACCATATATAGAGAAAGATTTGCGTTTAGATCGGTACTTGCTCTGGTAGCTCAGTTGGTTGAGCACATGGTCTAGAAAATCAAAGGTCCTGGGTTCAAGCCCCGGTCTGAGCATATAATTTTTCTCTTCAAATATGATCTTAAAAGATATTGAGATACTCATAGAAATGAGAAATGACAAGCTGCTAAACGAGAAAGCATATAGAAATATTGATAAAATTCCCTTCCACCCTTACTTTTCTATTAAAGACACCTTTGGCTTTATGGTTCTAATTATAGTAACAACTTCAACCCTCTACACAAGATGCTTGTCGAAAACATTGAGTACAATCTAGCTGCTGAAGATGGAACAAATAGTTCTGAAAGAGCTTCACAATTTTAATCAATTTTAATGTTGAAGATGACTTATCTCAGGTACTAATTTTATTTTTCAATTTATTATAATACAACCTCAACAATGGTTCAGTATGAATTCTAATTCTATAGTACATAGAAGGTCTTCTTCTTCTTCCTTCCAAGTATTAGGCCAAGGCCCTGTTACGATCCTATAGAAAATTTTCCCTCCAGCGTAAATAGTTTGATCCTTCCGGAAAATTCTCATATAAGATTTGAAAGCATAATAATAGTCCCTTCGATTGGTTGCTGGCCAAAAGAAGGCAAGACCAGTGATGGGGCTGCCATCTTATAGCCTCTGGTCAGGCTTTTCTGGAGAAGAAAAGAAAATAAAGGAAAGAAGAAATGGAAGAAAGGAAAGACTCCCTAGCCCTCGGATGCCCTAATAGCATCGGGGTCGAAAAAAACAAGAGTTAACCAAGGGAGGTTAGATAGTAAAGTTAAAAGAGTGCAAAACACAAGTAAGTGGAAGAAATGTTTTGCTCAGCTTGGGCACCTTGTGGTCGCCATCCACATATCCTCTAGATGAGGACCCCTGAGGGTAATTAAATTAATTGATATTTACTCATACCCTTTGTGATTGAAAGGATAATCTGTTTTAACAATAGGATCTTTTTGTTGCGTTGAAGTAGGCTTTCCTTCAAGTTGTTTTACAGTTACTTCAGAATGTGCAATGTGTAAGTTTTCATGTGCATGCAACGTTATCACATCTGTAGGTTCTTCACATGTTATATTAATTTTTACACGGCCTTTGAAGTGACCCTCATCAGGGTATGGTTGTAATTCTAGTTGATATCTAATTGGAATCACATCCCTTGGAAGTCGTGAATCAGTGACATGAAATTTGGCATCAGTCAAGTCCACACTTCTCTTTGATACTGATCGACCTGAAGAATGTTTTTCTTCATAACCCTGTTGTCCTTCTTGAGGCTGTAATTTAAAAATTATTAATTAATTATAATATTTTTTACTCTAAAATTCAATTATTTTTCATTTGAACATATTTTAATGAAAAAGAAAACTTATGTACTTAATTATATTTTAACTTAATAACATTATATTATACGGTGCCTTCAGTATAAGTTGCAATCCTAATCATCTGGCAACCAGCCGGCAGGCCAAATGGTCAAAGCACTCCTATTTTCCAGTCAGTCAACTGGCAGACGGGTTCCATTCACATTCTCTCTACCCCTATTTAGTGTTACTTGTGTAACTGTAAGGTACAGACATGTTTTCCAAATAAGAATCAAATGAATCGTGAATTCTTCTTACCTCATACATCTATGTTTTTTTAACACAGAACTGCAGTATCATGAAAAAATCATTCTCATCATCAGCTGTTTTCACGACTGTCAATCTTTTATTAAGCCGGTAATTTTCTAAACTGCCATCTGGGGTACTTTTGAAGAATTTTTGTAATCAAACTTGATTCATCTGGAACCTCAAAGTTCCTGATTCTAGTATGTTTTTTTAATGTATATCTTTTCCCAAACTGTTAATTCAAAATTCATTTCATTATTATTAAGAAAACCTCATAATGTAAAAAATTCCCAAATTTGTTATATTAATGTTTTCCAAAGTTTTTTAACCAACTTGTGAATTTGTGTTCAGTTGAGACTGTGGTGATTTCAGTTTAACATGGTGTATATTACTGAATAGAGGGTATTTTAACTTTTGACAAATGCAAAGAAGAAACCTTACAAAAGTTGTAAATTTTGCTGTCAATTCTCTGTCCCAAATAAAGTCACAATTTCAAATCCTCAAATATTAGAGGAACTTAAAAATATTTGAACTCTGAACTCCAGCATTTCAAGGCAGGAATTGGATAGCATTTATATATTAAATTTGGGAATTTTTAACATTATGAGGTTCAAATTCATAAGAATTAAATTAATTGTGATTATTTCATACCTCATACTTCTATATTTCTTTAAATACAGCACTGCAGTATCGGCAATTTCTTATCACCATCATCAGCTGTTTTCACGATTGTCAATTTTTACTATATATAGGAAAAACAAAAAGGAATTTGGAAACTCGTAAAAAAGAACACTTCAGAAATATAAAGAATGGAGAAATTGAAAAATCAGCTATAGCAGCACATAGTTTATTACAGCATCATAGGATTGAAAAAGAAGCAAAACTTTTGTAACATCTATCTAAACCTTTAGATTTAACAGTTTGGGAAAAAATATTGTCCCGCGCCATAGCCGAGCGGTAAGGTAGGAAGCCTTGGCACAGAGCTACGGGACTTGCGCTGGTTCGAGTCTCCATGGGGGAAGAAATTTTCTCATGGTATTTCGGCCAGTATGGGACCGGTGCCCACCCAGCATCGTGAGGCAATTGGGTAGCTACAATAAGTAGCGGCTCCAGGTTGAGGAACCAGCTATAACGGCTGGGGGACTTGACATGCTAACCACATGTCACCCCTACACTGGCTGTTGATCATCTACCTCTGTGATTGACACATGTGGATGCGAAGGGCCAGCAGCCGGCTGATAAAAGGGCAACCGCTGAAAAAGTGGAAAGACCCTCAATCGGAATCGGGAAAAAATATATATTCAAAAAAACCATACTAGAACTATGAACTTTGAAATTCCAGATGAACCTAGCTTGATTACAAAATTCTTCAAAAATACAACAGATGGCAGTTTAGAAAATGATTAATTAAAATGAACACCAGATGGCAGTTTAGAAAATAATTATTTAAAAGAACATCAGATGGCAGTTTGGATAATTATCAACAAAAGTAAAAATTGAGAATCGTGAAAACACCTGATGATGGTGATAAGAAATTGCCGATACTGCAGTGCTGTATTTAAAGAAATATAGAAGTATGAGGTATGAAATAATCGCGATTAATTTAATTCTTATGTACTGGATAGCATGTTTCAAAATCTTCTTTGCCAGTACGTAGTATTGAAGCTGAAGGAGATAATTTTTGAAAATCTTTTGGAATAAACATCACAAAAATCAATGTCATTTCATTGCAATCTCTAATCATTTTCACAGCTACTTAGATTTATTTGGTGAGATTTGCCATGTAAGAACCATGCGATGAGCGGTTGCCAGGCACTAAGGTTACATCTTAAAATGAAGACCTTGTTTTAACTTACTTTATTATATTATTTAACTTATTTTTTACATTATTCATAAGTAATGGATATTAAAGTAAGTTAAGACATGGAACAATACATATCTAATCAAATTTAAATCAAGAAAATTTATGCCTGAGATGATTTTCTAAATTTTTTAATGAGATATTTTGATTTCCAGTACTTATTCAGGAGAATGTAGAAATAAAAGTCTGAATCATGACTATGATTTCATAATTTATTATTATTATCATGACCTCTGTAAATAAGCTGAAAATCCACAGACGTTATTGCAAAAACAAGGTCTGAACCCAGACCATGGTTTTATAACTACTGCTGTGGATTTTAAGTTTTTTTTTTGTAGTTGTAATGGCAACAATAAAAATATTGTGAAATCTCAGTCATAGTTCAAATCCTGCAATATACTGATTATTTTTAATTATATGAAAGTGCTCAGGGGGATACTTCAATTATTTATCAGGTTATCCAAAAGAAATGTCTAAATTTTTTTAATAATAATTGCAATAAGATTCTTTGATGTGGCAAAGGTGACTAATCTAAACCCTATGTCATTAATATTTTCACCAACACTGAATTACCTATTGTTGGCCTGACTATATCTTCGTGTCCCACTTTTGAATGTAACTAATTAAATTATTTAATGGTAGAGAGAAAAAGTTCTGTTTGAACTGGAGATTGAACTTCTGGTTCAGGCAAACATTTTTCTCCTTACCATTAATTGGATTGGCTGAGCTTAATTTAGTTATTTTAATTAAATTATTTTTGTGCAATACATTAAAACCGAGCATGTAAAATTTAATATAAATAAATATGGATGATTCTTTATGGTCTTTCTGTTATTGTTTATTGTCTCTTGCTTTTAGTGCTTATGGCTTGTGCATATTCCTGTTTATATTAATTAATTTTATACGTTGGTAATGTTGTGCTTGCTTATAGCAAGGTGTATTTTCTTTTGTTATGCTTTTACTTAAGGTTTTATGTTGCTAGTGTAGCATTCATTTCCTGCACAGTAATTGGTTACTCCAAAACTTCTTGGCCAGTAACTTTGATATTTTAAATACTAATTTTCCTATTGGCTGGAGTCCTTTCGTGGCTAATCGACCATGTCATGTACCTGGCAATTAAACACATCATAGCAATTTATTTCTTCTCAATGCTCTCGAATTAATATTGAAGGTAAACTATAAAGAGAGTGAAATATTATGAATAAAATACAAACAACATCAACATTAAGTAAAAATCTACAAGAAACTACTATCTATCTATAATGGCACAGCCCAGCGTTAAGCCATAGCCTCTCCCTTGTTAGGAGTTAATACACCAAATTCATTTAGTTACCTTATTTATCCATAGATGTCAACACACTGACTCAATGAGACATCTAGCAGACAACTAAGGTATTACTAGGATATTTGATATCGGTAAATTTTGCTTAGATGCCTTTTTACTTGGGCTTAAGGATCTTTTATAAGTCTGAAAATCTTCAGACTCGGAATCCACGGCTTAAAGTCTCTCTCGGAGGACTTGCTCCTTTGATTTTTCCATCCTAAAAAAGAAAAATCCATTGACCGTGGCTGGGTTTGAACCCGCGCCCTTGGAACCAGAAGTAAGGAGCATAACCACTAGACCACTGCAGCTGACACAAGAAACTGCAGTCCTACTTCATTATTTGCTCTAAAATCATTAAAGAGAAGCACGAAATCATTCCTGGCTATAGAAATATATATTGTTATGCCTACACTAGGGCCTAACTGCCATAATAATAAAATTCTGGAATCCTTAAAATGCGGATTGAAGTCTCAATCAAAATATACACAAGTGTTTTATAGATAAAAAACTAGGGTAAAAATTATAATAAAATGACTATTTCACATCAATATATTTTTCAATCTATGAGGACACACTTACGAAATCTTATATAATATAAAAAACAACTTTGTTAGTTCAACCTAATGGGACACTCTTACGAAAACTTATATAACCCAAACACATTAGGATAAGTAGTTAAAAACATCTTATATAACATGGCCCTGATAGAACTAGGAATATTACAAAAGATTGGGTAAGAAAATAGGGTTTCCATTAGTTTTTGGGGAATGGTGAAAGGTAGACATAATGATATAAAAACGGGCCTTTTGGGTAGCAAAAGTCAGAACGGTGTGGGGGACCGAAGGGTTCGGTCCCCCTGGGAAGAGGCAGCTCTACATGGGTAATATGAATCTTTTTACTATTATCTCTCTAAAAAGTTCATGGTTTTTTAAATGGTCATTTTTCAAACCTAAATTTAATTAAAGGACCAAATGGTCCAGATAACTTAGAATAATTCCAATTGTTGAAAATGCATGAAATTAAGAAGACCTAAGGGTCAAATAACTTAGAATAATGACCAAAGTTGATTCTTTTAAATTATTGTTTTCTCTCTCTGCATTTTTTTAGTCTTAGTCTTTTTTCAATATGGCGATTTTAGCTGGTTTTGATAAGTTGTATTATATGTTTTGGTTTTAATGTCTTTATGTTTTATTTAATTTAAATAAATTATAGTAATATTTGTTTTAAAGTGTTTAAATGTGGAATTCATCCTCCAAAACCAAGGCCAAACGCTCGGGCCAAAGACCACTTAAACTATAGAGATCTTTTACGCTACGTTACGGCTGGGCTTAACTGTCCACGCGTAACATATATATATATATATATTTTTTTTTTGAGGGAGAGAGAGAACATTTTAACATAACTGTACCTTGGCATGAAGAACCTTCCCTGCAGGGCTGCCTGAAGTTATTGCAGCTAACAAAGCAAGAGCAGCTGTAACTAGCCCCAGTCTTGGCATCATTACTGTGGATCTATTTTTATAAACCTGTTGTACATAAATAATAAGAAACAAACTCAAAAATTAAATGTATGCCTATTTAAAAAATGAACAGTAAACCGTATAAATTTGCACACAAACAGTAATAAACCTAAAAAAATAATTTGTAAAAATTGTTATACCATGAATCTATAATACATTATTTTAATTTATATAAGGACATCCACAAAATTAATATCTGTTTGAAAGAGTGATAATTAGATGCAAAGTATTATGACTTTAGAGAATAAAGGACAATGTGAAACAATTTTCCAGTCTCTTGCCTTAAAATATAGCAGAAACAATAGATTATACCTTTAGGATTGTAAGTCACTGAAACTGTTGTCAATGCTGTAGTTTCAATACCAATAATATTCATAATATAGTTTCTGTTGAGGTAATTAGTCACAAACCCTAAATAATTTTAAAAAAGTATTCAGGACAATATCTGGACTGATAAATATTAATGATCAGTGGAGAATATGATACAACAAAGAATTATAAGACAAATGCAATGAACCTGACCTTGTCACTTTTATTAAACTAAAGAAATTGGAATGGGCTGGCCATTTACAAAGGCCCTCAACAGACCAAGCCAAGCACCAAAAATGGTGCTTACAACAAATCTTATGGGGAATAGGCGAGTTGGAAGACCACAGAAATGATGGAGAATGGTATCAAGGAAGATGCTGCAAACCTACTTAAGTGTTGCAACTGGAGGCTTGCCGTGCAAAATAGAAATTATTGGAGGCAGAAGTTCAGGGAGACCAAAACTCGAATTTGAGCCAATCAGCCAATGGATGGATGGAATTAGTTACAAAATAAAATAACTACCTGACAGATGCCGTTGTTCTGAAATACGTTAAAAACTTTGAAACCTTTTGGAAACAGGCTTCCATCTTCAGTAGAAGGGTATGTGCTACTGATTGTCAGTAGATTTTATATGTAGTTGAGGTTGATGGCACCTGCCTTATTTAATGCTGTAGTTATTAATACATTAATAAGTTTTAAAACCTTCATTAGTGCAAAAATCAACTCGTACTCGTCTTTATCAAATAATGGCTCGACCAGTCCTATGTTATGGGAGTGAAGCGTGGACTATAAGGACGAGAGATGAAAGCAGACTAACAGCTTGTGAGATGAAATTTATGTGCCAAACAGCTGGCTACACCAAATGGGATCGAAAGAAAAATGTAGAAATCCTTCAAGAACTTAATGTGTCACCAATACTGGACTACATCTCCAGATATCAGCTAAACTGGAAGGAACATGTCTCAAGAATGGCTAGATCCAGGATCCCCAAGGCAATAATGAACTACTGTTCAAATGGGAAATAGTCACTTGGTCGACCTATAAAGATGGTACGAAAACCGCTTTCTCAGGCTGTAACAGTTCTTCTAGGACTAATACCTGGCAGGATGATGATGATTAATACATTATAGATTTTTATATTATATTAACATAATACTCATCTAAAAATGGACTTGTTCAAGTTTCTTAATTGTTAGTGAACAATAATTTCCTTCTAATTAATGGCAAAGTAACCCTATACTCATGTATCTGACATAATACCAGGTCAAGGGATGAGATGAGATGAAGCCTCTATTATTGAAGATCTGTGATAAACAAGGATACTGAATGGCCAGCCCTATCACAGGGACAAGTGAAATTCATCATCATCATCATCATCCTGCCAGGTATTAGTCCTAGAAGAACTGTTACAGCCAGAGAAAGCGGTTTTCGTGCCATCTTTTCATAGGTCGACCAAGTGACCGTTTCCCATTTGGACAGTAGTTCATTATTGCCTTGGGATTCTGGATCTAGCCATTCTTGAGACATGTTCGTTCTGGTTTAGCTGATATCTGGAGATGTAGTCCAGTATTGGTGACACATTAAGTTCTTGAAGGGTTTCTACATTTTTCTTTCGATCCCATTTGGTGTAGCCAGCTGTTCGGCACATAAATTTCATCTCACAAGCTGTTAGTCTGCTTTCATCTCTCGTCCTTATAGTCCACGCTTCACTCCCATAACATAGGACTGGTCGAGCCATTATTTGATAAAGACGAGTACGAGTTGATTTTTGCACTAATGAAGGTTTTAAAACTCTATTAATGATTCCCATTGATTTGTTGAATATCACAATTTTCCCTGGTAAATCTAAATTTTCAACAAAAGAGAGTTTATATCCTAAATAAGTAAACTCATTAACTCTCTCTAAAATGTTGTTATTTAAAACAAATTTTGCTTGGTATTGGGGATTTTCCACAAAAGGCCATTATTTTAGTTTTATTGGTAGATATTTCCATTGAATATTTCTGGGCTATCAAATTTAAATTATGTACTGACCATTGTAAATCATCTTCAGATGTTGCTAGTAAAACAAGATCATCTGCAAACATTATTATATCTAATTTTAAATTTCTATTGATAGTGATACTTCCATGTTTTGTTTCTCTAAATTCTTTTACAATGGCATTCATATATATGTTAAAAAGTAGAGGGGGGGGGGGGAGAGGCCACATCCTTGTCTGACTCCTACAAGTGAAATTAAATGGAACAAAATGGAAAATTTAAAGTTTTGCATGTTGCATAAAGCTAAAATTATAATATAAAATTATTATTATTGTTACCTAACAGGTCCATCTCCTCAACTTCATAAACTATTAATTCTATGTAGGCCTTTCAGGACTAGTCCTATCATCAGCAGAAGGAGCAGGAGATAGGTCTGTATTTACTGACCCTGAATGCAATATTCAGCTAAAAGCCTACTCTATAAAGTCATAAATTCTTTGTAAATTTTCAGATTTTATTCTGAATGCTAAATTTTAGTTTTAAATGTTCCTATTTACAAATTCAAATTCTGGAAAATCCACAAAAATCACAAAAAATAAATTATGAGAATATTCAAATTATAGCTTAGGTTTGTATTAAATATATGTAGGAAATAACACTATAAGATTTCTTTCAATTATTAATCAGTTGTATATTAATAATAATAGTTCAAAAATTTATATGTAATATTTCTTCTGTAAAATTTGTTACTGTAAGAAGTACTTAGTGGTATGGTGTTATTAATTAAATATATTAAAATAATTAATAATTTAATACATATGTAAATTATAACGCAAGTAACACGATGCTGGTATTGAAATTCAATTTAACTGTAACTATGAATACAGGCTTACCTTATTAATAGCCTTGTGAATTCTGCACATGCACACTCTTAGTACTGATAGGTTTGTTCTAGAGTCAGCTAAGTTTTAATAAATTGCTTATGACCTCTGTCAAGGGTATCCATTCTTGTTGGATGCAATCATCGCGTAACACACACATATGTGACAAGTGGCACTCACTACACCAATGGCTCATCTTGATGGAGGGTAGAAAATTTGCCACACTTAACTGAACTATTCACTCTAATCAGGGTTGTACAAATGTCAATAATTCAGTATCTTAAAGCAAGCAACATTTAGATCCTGAAAAATATGGATTTGACACTAATATTGGCCAATTTTTGAAATTTTATTTTTAACTCTTTCTTACCCCTCCTCCTTAGGGGTGCTAGAGCGCTAAAGGTCAAACATGGGCTTACACATAATCAATGCTGTTATTATCAATTAGATAAGCAATTCAGAAAATCTTGGTTTTGACACTAATTTTGGTCTTTTTTTGGACATTTTAATTTCCTTCCCTTCCCACCCCCTTAAGTGTGCAAGAGTCAAACTTGAACTTAAATGCCATCAGGATTGTCACCAATCAGTGTAGTGACCCCAAAAACTATGAATTTGACACTAAACTTGGCCACTTTTGACATCTTGTCATACCTTCACCCCCCCCCTTACTCCATAGGGATGCTATGGTCAAATGTGGGATTAAATACCATCTGGATTCTCACTAATCAGCTTACCGACCCCAAAAACTATGGATTTGATACTAATATCAATCTTTTTTTGTTTTCATCCTTTATCACCCCTCACGTCCACCACTGTGGTCTCGAGGTAGCGTGCTGTCTTGTCATGCAGCAGGCCCAGGTTCGATCCCCGGTCGGGGCAGTTTTTCTGGGTGAGGTTTTTATTGGGGTTTTTCCTCACCTGTAAGACAAATGTCAGGAAAACTTTAAAGCCCAAACGGTCCCCGAAATCATATGGCCATCATCCTTATCATTATCATCATCATCCTTTACCGATGCGGAAAGCAACAGGAAGCTACCACACCTACAATTCCCTAGTAAAGCTGCAAGCATATCATGAAAATTCTATGATTGCAGTGAAGGACCTGCCTTCGGGCAGAATTACAATGGATGGATCACCCCTCACCTCTCTTGGTGCTAGGGGTAAAATTTGGGTTTAAACGTCACAGGGACTGCCACTAATGGGCTTATCATCTCCAAAAACTATATATTTGACACTAATATTAGTTATTTTATTATTATTTTTAGATGTCACCCATCTAATAGGCAAGTTACTTCTGATCATTTTTCCATTTTAACCCCTCTCTCAACGCCATAGAAAAGGGCTACTGATGATTGTGTAGCACCGCTTACACAGCCACGATTGCCGAGATCATAATATTGAGTGTGAGTACCAAATTTGGTTGAAATAGGCTCCAAGTGTTTGGGACATATGCTGACATAAACATACATAAATTCATAAATATGTACATATACACATATAAATAATAGGTCTCAGATTGAAATCCTGATTCAGGCATTCATTTTTTACTTGTCATGTCATATATATATATATATATATATATATATGTCCACCTGTAAGAAGAAGGAAAGGGAAGACCTCTAAAGCTCCTGGATGCAAAAAATGAGAACGTGGGGAATGAGAACAGGAAGGAGTGACGTTGCATGGGGATAGTAGTATGGATAGAGGAGCCAGTGGAGAAGGAACTAAAAAACTTTAGACAGCATAAAAGATGTGGTAAACATTAAAAATCTGTATATAAATAGAAAAAATAAATAAATATATATATCATTATATCTATTAATGCGCATTGACAGGAAGTTACTGGGCCCAGGAGACGGGGTAGTCAAGAATCAGGAAGACTTTGCATTATATTAATGGGGAGTTTGGTTTGAGGAAAGACCTGAATTTTGGAACGAGTTTTTTAGTCCGAAGGAGTAGTCCTGTCCGCGATCCGGAGGTATAGTTAAGTTTGGTGCGAATGAATGAGGATAAAAGTCTTGAAGACATAATTCTAAAGGTTAAATACATGATTTTGTAATCATAAATATACCTGCTCCCACAGAAGATAAAGATGACAAGATCACGGATAAGTTCTATGAAAGAATTAGAATTTTTTTTGTATTTGATAGCCTTTCATGATATCATATGAAAATTGTCTTAGGAGATTGTAATGCAAAAGTGGGGCGCGAGGAGGAAGATATATTCAAACCAACAATAGGCAAATGCGGTCTTCCATGGAAGATAGTAACAACAATGGGATTAGGATAGTCACCTTTGCCACATCAAAGAATCTCATTGTTAAGAGCACAACATTTCAACATAAAGATATCCATTTCATAAATACACCTGGATGTCTCCAGACGTTGAAACTATAGGAACAAAATAGATCATTTATTACGTGGACAAACGCTTGCACGGGTGCAGGGTGCATTGATGTGAGGATCAGTTATAGGGTTAGTACTTCAATTCGGATCACTCGGGCCAGGGTGAGCATCCAAACATGGGCTATCACTCAAGAGAGGAACCCATCTACAATATGAAATCAGAAAAATTTGAAGTAAAAAAACTGAAAAATTAGTGAAATGCTGGCAGAGTCTAAATGACCAAAGCAAAATTGCTAGATAACATTGAAGTACTTGGAATCTTGCAGATGAAACATGTGGCAAAGGAAGAAGAAGAAACTGATATATAGCAAGAATGGGAGGCTATAAGATCTATTAATAATTGTCAGCATCAGAAAGCCAATTGGTTATTTAAAAAATGAGGCAAAACAATAAATGGTGTTGCTGCAATAATGTGCCGACATTTAAGAAGGAAAGAAAGCTAGCAAAATTGAAATGGTTAAATGAGCCAAATGGAGGTAAATTTAGAGCAATTGGGTAGTATATGACGGGAAACCACCAGGATACTAAAGAGTAAAAAAGAGAAAGTATATGAGAGAGAAGGTTAATGATCTTGAAATGAATGCAAAAAATAGGGACAATAGAGAATTATATCAGGAAAGGTTTAGGATAGAGAAGAGCGTGGGTTTCAGTCCATATAACAAACTAAATTCGGAATGAAAATGGGGATTAAGTGATTGCAGATTCCAGGAGTACATTAAATAGATGGAAAAGTTTTCAATGTTCATATTATTCGTTTTTAAACTCTTAATGATGGACAAATTATATTTGAAAAGAAAAATATATGCCTAGACTGGGGTTTGAACCCAGGACCTCTGACTCTCTAGTCAATACTCTATCCAAATGAGCTACCTAGGCCTTCAATCTAAATGCATATTTTTCTCTTATACATATTTAATTCCCTAACCCCAAATGCTATGAGCTGTTGCTTCGATTTATTGCAAATGGCAGCTTCTTTATTAAGAAGACTTTTTATTGGGAATTTAAACATTACTTATAAAGCCAGTAGTACTTCTTTCAATTGACATAGAGAGTCAAAGGTCCTGAGTGCAAACCCTGTCTAGGCGTATATTTTTTTTCAAATATAATTTGTCCATCATTAAGATGGTTTAAAAACGAATAATATGAACATTGGAAGAAGCACTACTGGCTTTATAAGCAATGTTTAAATTCCCAATAAAAAGTCTACTTAATAAAGAAGCCACCAATTGCAAAAAATCGTAGCAACGGCATATAGCATTTGGGGTTAGGGAATTTACTATGTATAAGAGAAAATTCAATAGTGAGTACTGTCACATATGGAGCTGAAGTTTGGAAATTCAACAAAAACTTAGAACAAAAACTTATGTCGATGGAAATGGATTTCTTGAGGAGAGCAGGAAGATGTTCAAAATCAGACAAAATAAGAAATACTATCATAAGAGAAAAAAAATGAATATTGGTTATTCAATAGTAGATTATATATGGTATAAACAATTAAATTGGTATGGGCACGTACGATGAATGCAAGAAGAAAGATTACCCAGGAAAACATTGGAATTGTGTCCACATGGAAGAAGGAGGAGAGGAAGACCTTGAAACTCGTGGATGCAGGAAATAAGAACTGGAATGAGAGCAAGAGGACTGGAGGACATGGATTGGATGGAGAGAGATGAGTGGAGAAGAAAAATAAAACTTTAGGCACAGAAAGATGTGTAAACATTAAAATTCTGCATATAAATAAAGTAAGAGAAAAATACGCATTTAATTTGGAGGCCTAGGTAGCTCACTTGGATAGAGCATTAACATAGAGGGTCAAAGGTCCTGGATTCAAACCCCAGTCTAGGCATATATTTTTCTTTTCAAATACAAATAAAAGATGGAAAAGTTACTTTAATCAGCTATTAAGGGTCGTATCTATGAATGCATTAGACCGTAAAAGTCGTTCTCAGCTTGTACTCTGCTGAGAAAGTTGCATCCAAAGATGTTTTTGTGTACTCAAAAATAGGTTCATGAGATAATAATTGTCGAAATTCCTAAGCTACCTGGTGAGGTGACTTTGCAGAGAACGAATTGTGAGCAACCCGATGGTAACCGATGTACTTTGAAACCTTGCTGCTTTATCCAAGATGTCGGACCTTGAAGACTTTGATCATGTTTTCAGTATACGGGGAGAAGAGGAATTTGATAGAGTCTACCAAAGAATTCAACTGGAAGAACAGGAGAATCGGCGTAATATCGCGTGATGCAGACGTCGTCGTATACGGTTTTATTTGTGGGATGCAAGCATAAATGCGTTCCTCTAGCAGACGAAAATAACAGAAGTGGTTTTATCGCTGAGAATTCTGGGTAAATTCCTGCCAATATTATGAAAAAAACTACTTTCATGTATGACAGTCAGCGACTCGCTAATTCAAACTTTGCACATGCTCACGGAAAACTCAGCTCACCAGAGACTAATGTATTTGCATGCGGCCCTAAATGTACATACAGAACAGGATATTGAAGAGGATAATTTACAGACAGCAGAAATGCAGGTCACAGAACCAAGTGCATTAGAGGGTGAAATGGCGATAGAAAAATTGAAGATGTATAAAGCAACAGGTTCAGATGAGATCTCAGCAGAACTGATAAAATCAGGTGGAGAAAAATTGATGAAAAGATACGTCAGTTGCTTAGTAAGTAAAGTGATCCCACAACAGGTCCGGAGGCCCTTGGGGTAGTACAAGGTTAAGGCTCCCACTTTTTCTAAACAATCGGCACTTTATGTCAGCCGGGTTGTCAGCCCTGCATGACGGCCGCCTTTACCCCCAGAACATGCATCTGGTACTCATTTCCGTTAGAGGCTGAGTCGACCCCAGGGCCATAGTGCCGCCAGAGGGTTTGGGTCAGTTTAAAAATCCTAACCCCAACGGGACTTGAACCCTCGACCCTCCGGCTTGTAGCTCAGTGCCTTAACCACTACGCTACGGCGTGCCCCCAGTTGCTTAGTAGGATTTGGGAAAAGGAAGCTCTTTCAGATGAATGAAAAGAATATATTATGATACCAATTTATAAGAAAGGAGATAAAACTGATTGCAACAACTACAGGGGCATCTCATTACTCTCAACTTCATACAACATTTTAACAAATATATTAGTAAGCAGACTTGCTCCCTATATTGATGATATTCTAGGAGATCATCAATATGCATTTAGAAGAAACAGGTCTACAACAGATCAGATTTTTAGTATAAGACAGATTTTAGAAAATAAATGGGAATATAATGGTACTGTACATCAACTATATGTAGACTTCTAAAAGACTTATGATATAATTAAGAGGGAGAAGTTATATAGTATCCTGCTGGAGTTCGGAATTCCCAAAAAGTTAATTAGACTTATATGAATGTGTCTAAATGGCACAAAGAGTAGGGTACGGGTAGGCAAACAGTTTTCTGACACTTTTGAAATCCACAATGGGTTGAAGCAAGGAGATGACTATCTCCTCTACTATTTAATTTTGTACTAGAGCATGCCATCAAATTTTTAGAGGATAAAGAAGACCTACAACTCAATGGTATTAATAAGCTGTTAGTTTATGCTGATGATGTAAAGATACTAAAGGCCAACACACACATTATTGAGAAACACTAAGAAATTGGGACTGGAAGTAAATATCAATAAAACTAGATATATGGTCACATGTAGAAATACATTAAATAATGGAAATGGACAGCTAATGACAAATGAGGGAAATTTTGAGGAAGTGGCTGAATTCAAATACCTAGGAACAATAATCACAAATAGGAATGAGATGCACAAAGAAATTAAACATAGGCTGAATTCTGGAAATGCGTGCTATTATGCATTACAGAGACTAATGACGTCCCAACTCCACTAAAAAAAACATTAAACTGAAAAATATAAAACTATTATTCTAGTTATATTATATGGATGCGAAACATGGATTCTTACTTTAAGGGAGGAAAGGAGATTATGAGTAATTGAGAATAAAGTTCTTAGGAAAATTTTTGGACAAAAAAAGATGAACAGACAGGTGAATGGAGAAGACTACATAACAGTGAACTACATATGGTCTTTATAGGAAGCCAGATATAATAAGAATAGTTAAGTCTCGTAGACTGCGATGGGCAGGACATATGGCATAAATGGGGAATGAAAGACGTGCATGGAAGCTTCTTGTAGGAAAACCAGAGGGAAAATGCCCAGTTGGTAAACCAAGAATGAGGTGGCAGAATAACATTAACTATGATTTGAGGAAAGTAGATTATACAGGAATGATTGGAAAACATTAGCTCAGATTAGGGATATATGGAGAGCTTATGTCCGCACAGCCATGAACCTATGGGTTCGATAGTGCTAGTGAGTTAGTTAGTTATATATTATGCATAGATATAGGTATTTAATTAATGATGTTACAAAACCAACAACCAGTATTTTTTTGGTATGAAGTCAGTAATATGGTATTGAGAGGTGGCAAATTTGTTTCTCTAACATCCACAAAAAATGACTGAAGGGCCTCTTCATTTACAGACATATTGATAAAAGTTATACCTAATGTAAGCCTACATATATTATTTCACCACATGTGAATAAACTATCAAACAAATTATTTCAGAGAGATTATTATCTACATGGTTACAAAAGTATTAACTCTGAAGCAACAGGAAACAATAATCAACTTAATGGCATGTTTAAATTGAAATAAATAATTTTATTGGCATTATTTACTTAATATGATTAGTTAGGAAAGCAGGGATACAGAGCATTCCCTTGAAAACTTTAAGAATACTTCCATATTTCAACTGTAAATTACAAACTGCACAGCTGGTGTGAAATGTTTAACCTTTATTCTAAGAAACCATATATTAAATGAATCCTGCATAATATTTTTATTATTTATTAACTTGGTAAAAATTGTTTAGATTTTTTAAGACCTTTAATTTTGATGAATCCAGGAAACTTTAAGGCCCAAATGATCCCTGAACATCATCTGGTCATTATATTCACCATGTTTACTATGAATGTGTGTGTGAATGGTGTGCTTCATCTTAATGTTGCGTAGTCTTGGCCCTAACATTGAGGTGATCACTCATTCGGGGAGACCCTCCATGTGCTGTGTGGTCAAAAAAGTATATGTGTGAACCATAGTTAAAATACCTCTCCCGACAGTGGTAAGGCCTGGTTGACCTATAACGGAGAGGTTAAACTGCGGTAATGGAATGGAAAATGGAATTTTGATGAATCATTGAAGTACAGCAATAAATAATTTATACAGAGTATGATTTAGGCCTATCAGTTAAAAACTGTTAATATTATTACTTTATTTTATTAAAAATATTCAATATGGAAAGTCAATGTCAAATTTATTCATGGCTGATACAAAATTGAAGTTTATCGATTTATTAAAAAAAACTGTCTTGTAAATTTATTATTTCAGATTAATAATAATTTATGATTAAATAATTCATAAATTTTGAAGAGAAGAAACACATTGTAAGTGTGCAATTTCTCTATCTTTGAATGCAGTATTAAACTAGAATGAATACCATTTTGGACAACCTTAACAACTGACAAATTATAGTGCTTATTAATGCACGCCCTCACACTTCCACACAAGCAGGTCCATTCTATGACACATAAAAATTTAAAGTACGTGTTGGTTGCGGTGGTCTAGTGATTATGTTCCTTGCCTCTAGTCCCGAGGGCTGCTTGTTCAAACCTGGCTGGGGTTGATGGAAAAATCCAAAGGACAAGTTTTCCAGGAGGAACTTTAAGCTGTGGGTCCTGAGCCTGAAGATTTTCAGGCTTGTACAAGAACCACAAGCATGAATAAAAAGACCTCCATGCAAAATTTAACCGACTTTCATCCATCCTAGTAATACCTTAGTTGCCAAATATATGTCTCATTGAGTCGGAATGCTGACAATGTATCACTCTGATCATCTTACCTCAATATTAATGTTGATTTGTTCTTGAACATGTTTCAAAACAATTCTGTTTTATCGTCAGCTTTTCCAGACAGAATTGTTTTGAAACATGTTCAAGAACAAATCAACATTAATATTGAGGTAAGATGATCAGACTGAAAATAATTTAATTAAAATAACCTCAAAATATCACTTCTTAAAATTAAATATTAATGTATCACTCACTGGCATCTGTCTGGAAATAAGTGTAACTAAATTACCATGGTTTAGAAACTTCTCGATGGGGGGGGGGGGCATTTTTAAGGGTAAACTAAGAAGAAGAATAATTTTAAAGTACATACCTACAAACAAATAAATTAGTTTTGCTGTTACTCATAATAAATTCAAACATTACAATTTTAATGTTTCACCTATGATAAAAAATTGTGTTAATTTTGTTATCCTTACTGGCTCATTGAAACAAACTGAAATATAATATTCAAACGATTATGAGAACAGATAAATTCTTCAATGTAATCCATATGTTGGTTGGTATTTTAGGAGGACCAGAAAGCAAAAATATATATCCTAAAGTATCAATACAAAAATATCATTCTACTTTCCAAAAACATGAAATAAAGTGCAATAACAATGATGGATGTTTTCAGATTTACGATAATTTATATTTGTTGGAGGAAACATGTCTACAAATTAAATACTTACTTACACACATAACATTCATTGCATCAAGAACAAAACATCATCAGTAATCAATAAACAAAAAATACATTACAACGTATATAAGAGAAAAATTTGCATCTAGATCGTAACTCGCCTCGGTAGCTCAGTTGGTAGAGCACTTGGCCCGGAAAGCCAAGGGTCCCGGGTTTGAGTCCCGGTCTAGGCGAACATTTTTCTCTTCAAATTCAAATTTAAAAAATACATTATTTTCAGCCATAATGTAATAGTAAGATACTCCCAGATTGCCTAAAAAAATAGTTTCAATAGACAGTAATTAGAACATTAATAAATTCAAAATATGAATTTGAAACTCTACACGTTACCTCATATAATATGATCCTCTCAATTGGATATATTTTAGAGAACATCATCCCCATTCTCAACTCTCTGAAATAAGCTGTTATTTTTGTCTCTAATGGAGACCTTTGTTCAACATGTCACCTGGCAACTTCTTATTTAGAAGTCTTATAATCAGAATTTAACATTACTATATAAAGCTAGCTTTTATTTTAAATTTAACATTTCTCACTGAATGATAAATTATATTTGAATGGAAAAATATATACCTGGACTGGGGTTTGAACTTAAGGTCTCTGGTTTTATATATCAGTGCTCTTACCATCTGAGATACTTCAATCTAAATGCAAATTTTTCTCCATCCATAGTAATTCTGCCCAAAGGCAGGTCCTTTACTGCAATCATAGCATTTTCATGCTATGCTTGCAGCTTTACTAGGGAATTGTAGGTGTGGTAGCTTCCCGTTGCTTTCCACAACGGTGAAGGATGATGATGATAACGATAATGATAAGGACGATGATGATGATGTTGGCCATATGATTTCGGGGACCGTTTGGGCCTTAAAGTTTTCCTGACATTTGTCTTACAGGTGAGGAAAAACCCCAATAAAAACCTCACCCAGAAAAACTGCCCCGACCGGGGATCGAACCCGGGCCCGCTGCGTGACAAGGCAGCATGCCACCTCGAGACCACAGCGGTGGACAATTTTTCTCTTATTTATACAATTTGAGATTAAGGACCGCATGCAAATACATTAGTCTCTACTCAAATTACTTCCAATCACTGGTGAGCTGACTCACCGTGAGCAATTGCTGAGATCGAATTAACGGCCGACTTACCGGTCATGCATGAAAGTTGACATTTTCGTAATATTGGCAACGAATTACCCAGAATTCTCAGCGATAAAACCACTTCCGTTATTTTTGTCGCTATAGAGGAACACATTTACGCTTGCATCCTGCAAATAATATCGTATATAACGACGTCTGCATCGTGCAATATTACGCCGATTCTCCTATTCTTCCAGTTGAATTCTTTGGTAGACTCTATCAAATTCCTCTTCTCCACGTATACCGAAAACATGATCGAAGTCTTCAAGGTCCGACATCTTGGATAAAGCTGCAAAGGTTTCAAACTACATCGGTTACCATCGGTTCCCTTCGGGATTTTACGATAAGTTTCTATCTTGAGCTATGATCTTAAGGTACCTCGTCAGGTAGCTTACAATTATTATCGCATGAATAAATTTCTGAGTAAGCAAAATGTATTTGGATAAAACTTTCTCAGCAGAGAATGCCTTTTACTGTCTAATGCGTTCAAACATTCGACCCTAAATCTTGTATGCCAAGAACTTGAAAATCCATTATTCTCTTTTTGTTCTTCTCAAAGTATATACTTTTCCATATTATGATTTATATAGTCTTCCTAAATGTTTTAATAATTTTTTGCGTGATAGTGTGTTTTGTCGTACTTACAGCAATGGCGACCATGAATGAAAGTTTAACTTCCTACATTTTGGTGTTGCCAACCTAAATAACTATACTGTAATAAAAATAACTATACTGTAATATTACATATTACAAACACGCGTGTGGGAAGTAAAACCACTGCCCTCTATGTATACTACATACAATGTATATACAAAAAGAATATCCAAAAGGTAGTGTTAATATACATTTTACAAACAAATCACTCCATTTTAAATGAACTGAACATTATTTGTAACAATATAAAACAATAAATATGTACTTGCTGCCATTTTATCACTAAACTGGTCTCATGGCCTCCTGTTGTTTCAACTAATAAACATTGCCCACACTGTTAATGTTAGTCAATTGTTTACAATGAACGCAAATATTTCCAACAAAGATGTTTTTCATTTTACTATTATTTATTATTAAGAAAAGATCATCGCACAAAAAATAATGTACAATGCAGGTTTGTGAAGTGTTTTACAGAATCTTGGAAATTAAAAACAATGCTGTTGCTCGGCTTTTAAACATTTTCCTCGATTCTGTAAAAACCACTTCACAACCTTGCATCATAATATACTATTGTTTCTTGTTATATTTTAAGATACTGTATAAAAAACCACAGCTATTGCATATTTTCTTATTTCCCCATATTGATATTACTGATATGTTATTTAATTCAGTGTTAATATTTCTTTTAGTTTTCCTCTGTATCTTTATTGCAATATTTGCAATAAATTAATCATCATCATCATCATTATTTTCAATTCAACATTTAAGGTGATTTGCCTGTTCTGAATTCACAATGATTCCTTCCATCTCTTCCTACATCCCTTAATCCCTTTGGTTTATAATGATATGGCATCTTGGGCAATCTTATTTCTTCCATTCTGTGAACATGCTGATCCCAACTGACAAAGTGTTGTCAATTAATAAATTCCTGATTTTTTCCATCTGGAATTATTTCTATTTTATATTTGAAGAGAAAAATTTTTGCCTGGACCGAGACTCAAACCCGGGACCTTTGGCTTGCCGGGCCAAATGCTCTACCAACTGAGCTACCGAGGCGAGTTGCGATCTAGATGCAAATTTTTCTCTTATATACGTTGTAATTCCCTCGTGCCAAATGCTTTGAAACCTTTGCTTCTATCTTTGCAAATGGCGGCTTCTTAGTTAAGAAGACATTTATTGGGAATTTAACACTACTTTGTAAAGCCAGTAGGGCTTCTATGTGTTTTTATAATTGATTTAACACTTCTCACCGAAGAATAAATTATATTTGAAGAGGAAAATTTTCGCCTAGACCAAGACTCGAATCCGGGACCTTTGTCTTGCCGAGCCAAATGCTCTACCAACTGAGCTACCGAGGCGAGTTTGCTGCGATCTAGATGCAAATTTTTCTCTTATAATAGGTTTGTAATTCCCTTGTGCCAACTGCTCTTTTTGAAACCTTTGCTTCTCTCTTTGCAAATGGCGGCTGCTTAGTTAAGAAGACATTTATTGGGAATTTAACACTACTTTGTAAAGCCAGTAGGGCTTCTATTGATGTTTTTATTATTGATTTAACACTTCTTACCGAAGGATAAATTATATTCGAAGAGGAAAATTTTCGCCTAAAAAAAAATGTTTCTCTTCAAATATAATTTCTATTTCTATTTTATTTATTTTTCAACCGATTACCTAAGTCAAATTTGTATTTCAGTTTATATTTGAAAAGAAAAATATCCACCTAGACTGGGATTTGAACCTAGAACCTTTGACTCTCTATGTCAATGCTCTTCCAAGTGAGCTACCTAGGTCTCCAATCTAAACATGTATTTTTCTCTTCTACAGCATGTGGGGGTTAGGGAGTTAACTATGTAAAAGGTCCTGGGTTCAAACCCCAGTCTAGGCGTATATTCTTCTTTTCAAATATAATTTGTCCATCATTAAGATGTTTAAAAACGAATAATATGAACATTGTATTTCAGTGTTAATAAATGATAGAATTTTCTAAATTTTTCTGAAATTTGTTATGGTTTTCTGGATGGTAAGTAAATTAATCAAATTGCTTTTGTTCTTTGTTTGCTTGGAGGAAGTTTCAAATATGTCATTGTTTAATAAAATAATAATAAACAAGTTGACCATCTCACCTCATATACTCTATGTTCTTCACAGCACAGGATCACGGTTTCAGGAATGGTTGTTCTTACCATCAGCCATATTTTCGACTGTTAAATTTTCGCCTTTGCTATCATTCAACAGTCAAAAAGATGACTGATGATATACTTCATTCGCTCTTAGAGTGATCCTAACATAAAAAAATGCCAATTGTATCCTTCTGCTATTTGCGCCACAATTACTATCATTTTGACAGGGAGCACATGTGAAGTATATAAGACATGTGATATAAGTATGGTACGCAGTAAACCAGTTTAATAAACAAAGTCAAATACTATATCACATTTTTATTTGACTTATATAGGAATTAATCACTATGAGGTTTAATTTATGGTGAAATTAAATGTTTCTTACCTCTCCTCATATAAATTTTCTAAGTTGATCGCGATTTCGAGACTATAACTGTCTCATCCTCAGAACTTTGTTGGCAACTGGTGTTCTGTCTATATCACATACTTGATTTTTTGTAGCTACTATTTATAATAGTACGATTTTAGCAGAATAAATAGCAGTTTAACATAGGAGTGGTGGCTAAGAATTAGTATTAATTCTTGGAATATGTCATTTTGAGTCCACATACTCACCACTGCATTATTCCTATTTTGTTTTGATGTCATAACGGGGAAAATGGGATCTTGTCACTGCATCACTGCATATTTTTATTTATATCTTTAGAATTTGTGCTTCAAGGTTGAGGTTTATTTAAAATCACACAATTATTTTGGTATACCTCTTCCGGGTTAAATATAAGTTATACAGTATATTATAAACTCAATATTAAAGTAAGTCATATTAAATAATCCCTTTTCCATAGCAAAATGTCATCACGATCTATAACAACACTCCTTTGAATTCTTTTAACAAATTCAAACCCGATTTCACACAATATTTTGTAAAACGTCGCTCTTTTAAAATCAGTAAAGTAAAGTGATCCCACAACATACCTGGAGGCCCTTGGGATAGTAGGAGGTTAAGGTTCCCACTTTTTCTAGACAATCGGCACTTTATGTCAGCCGGGTTGTCAGCCCTGCGTGACGGCCGTCTTTACCCCCAGAACAAGCATCTGGTTCTCATTTTCGTTAGAGGCTGAGTCGACCCCAGGGCCATAGTGCCGCCAGCGGGTTTGGGTCAGTTTAAAAATCCTGACCCCAACGGGACTTGAACCCTCCGGCTTGTAGCTCAGTGCCTTAAGCACTATGCTAAGGCGTGCCCCCTTTTAAAATCAGACAGTTCTGAATCACTATTTACTTGTTTCAGTACTTTATCAATTGTAAGGGATTCATTTTTTAAAAATAAATTATGCACTATTACTCAAATTGCATTTAGCACAAATTCATCATACTTATCAAAAGCATACTGCACACGTTTCCTTTTTCACTGGGAGTTACAACCTTACCACATGTTGTCTTTTTCTTTCCGAACACTATTAATACTTGTACACGACACATCGGTAAACTCAGATGTTAAATTCACTATATCTTTTACTGGAAGTTCTGGATACTTTTCACTAAACTTGTGAAATACGTTTAAAATAACTTTTTTGACCACAAGTGAAAGGTTTGCCAGACTTGTTTTTTACAAATTTAGTTGGCGACACGGCAACAGAAGACTCGACACTTGCAGCCATGTTGTCGGCTGAAGCATGACTCAAATGTATCATCCGTATGTAAAAAACTATTTTAAGTTGTAATTATTGATAAGATATATTTTACAATATTTTCTATGTTTTGAATATTTTTATTTTCATTCATGAAGAATAACAAGTATATTCAGAGGACATAATTTTAATTTAATAAAGGGAACTACTTTTTCGCATACATATTGCTTCTATATCGTACGTCGGTGTCAGTAACCAAAAGAAAAGCGAGCAGGTCACATGATTTTGTTTTGATGAGGATCACTTTAAGAGCGAATGAAGTATAGGAATGACTGTTCCTGAAACTGCAGACCTGTGCTGTGAAGAATATGGAGTGTATGAGGTGAGATAAACTTGTTTTAATTTTATTAATTTGAACGCCTCATAATGTTAATTCCCATCATAAGTTTTATGAAATGTTATTGTTTATTGAATTTGTTTAATGTGGTATTATATTTTATCAAAACACATATTATCTACAATTACCCAAAATATGATTGAATTTATTCTCATAATTTTCTATGTTTTTATTATTAATTTCATACTTCTCATTGAAGGACAAATTATATTTGAAGAGAAAAATTATATGCTCAGACCGGGGTTTGAACCCAGGACCTTTGACTTTCTAGGCCAATGCTCTACCAGTGATCTATGTGGGCACTCCAATCTAAATGCAAATTTTTCTCTTACACATTGTTAATTCCTGAGCGCCGTATGTTACAAGCCTTTACTCTATTATAAATGGTGGCTTCTTTTTACACGCTTTATATTAGCTTGACCTGTATCTATCTATCTATGTAACGGAATCTTTCAACGTGATTTTCACCCACTTAAAATCATCGGATCGACTTGAAACTTTGTATACTTGTAGAGGACCCGTGACAATACAATAATTTCATATTTATTTTCTAAAATCCTGGCCATAATCATCAGAAAATAAAAAAAAAGTGTTTTTGTATCAATGTAACGGAATCTTTCAACGCGATTTTCACCCACTTAGAAACATTGTATTGACTTGAAACTTTGTATACTTGTAGAGGACCCGTGACAATACAATAATTTCATATTTATTTTCTAAAATCCTGGCCATAATCATCAGAAAATCAAAAAAAAGTGTTTTTGTATCAATGTAACGGAATCTTTCAACGCGATTTTCACCCACTTAGAAACATTGGATCGACTTGAAACTTTGTATATGTGTAGAGGACCCATGACAATACAATAATTTCATATTTTGTTTAAAAAATCCTGGCCAGAATCATCCGAAAATCAAAAAAATGAAAACTGGTATAATAGGTTGCGAACTTGTCGAGTTTTTAGTCAATCATTGTAAGAGCTCAGTTGGTAGAGCAGTGAACTCTTAGTGGTATATAATTTCAGTAATCCATACGTCGCTGGTTCAAATCTGGCTGGGAGGGTTTTTTTTATAGAAGAGTATTACTTTTAGCTCATACTACAATAGTATCAAATTTAAAGATATTTACATTTTTATCTTATTCTGTAAAATATTAAAACTAAAAAATAAAAAATAAATAATAGTTTTAAAAAACTAAAAGAACACGCTTTATTAGAAAACTAAAAAATGAAATTTTTACATTTTTTTCTTAGAGAGCTTACTTTTACCAATATCTGTTTATTATCAAATATATTAATTGATATAGAGCACCCCACGCTTTTGATGGTAAAATTATTTTCTTTTTGTTGATAACTCTAATTTTATTCTATATGTGTTGGAGATGATTTTTTTGTTGACCACTTTATTTTATCCCAAGCGTACTGGAAATTAAAATTATTTTTCATTTTTTAGTTTTCTAATTAAGCGTGTTCTTTTAGTTTTTTAAAACTATTATTTTTTTTTTAAGAAGACATTTATTGGGAATTTTAACACTACTTATAAAGCCAGCAGGACTTCTTTCAATGTTTTTATTATTAATTTCATACTTCTCATTGAAGGACAAATTATATTTGAAGAAAAATTTTATGCTCAGACTGGGGTTTCAACCCAGGACCTTTGTCTCATAGTTTTGTTTATTCAGTGGGATCTCTTTTTTATGATAAGATGCAAAGTTTCTGATTCATATTTTAAATTTATTGACATTTGCTTCTCATTATTTTTTTTATGAATCAGAAGGTTATTTAAAATATCTTATTTTAAAATATAATCAATAGCTTAATTCTAATTTAGTTTAAAACAGGCATACTACTGAAAAGAAAAAAATGGATTCCTTTCCATATAGATAGATTAATACATATTTGAATAATAGAGTCCTAGAGGCCAGAAGATACATCAAATAAAATATAATAGTGAAGTCAAGTCTATAACAATGCCAATAAGACTACATTATGTGGATCGCTAATTTAACATTCATTTGACATTTTGTGTCCAACAAATTTTTAAATTAGTTAGTAAAGCATGTTTATATGGTATATCATATTTTTAAATTCTAGATCATAGGACCTATACTCTGTCCTGCACCTTTAAAGCATCATGTCTTGGTGCAGAACTATAGGATTTGCGCAGTCTCCAGGGGAAAAGAACTGTTCTCATGGAATTTCAGTCAGTATGATACCAATGCCCACCCAGCATCACGAGGAATTTGGATAGCTACAATAAGAAGCAGCTCCAGGTTGTAAAAATCAGCTATAATTCAGGCAGTATGAGATCAGTGCCTATTGAATTTAATTATTGAGTAAGAAAGCTTAAATAATTTTATGGGACAATAAGACCCAGCATCATAATGAATTTGAGTAGATACCATATAAAGTGTTTCCAGATTGTAAAAATCAGCTATAATGGCTGGGGATGTGACATGCTGATCACAAGTCATTGCTATCTGGTTGGATGATCGTCTACATCATGTTTAACATATATGGGTGTGAGGCCAGCAGCCTGTTGGTAGGACAAGGGCCTTCTAGGCCTGTCATGCCATGGAGGAGGATTTACATTCTGTATATACTAACAACTGGATCTATTTTATATGGAATGAATGGTATGGGATGCGGTTTGATAGAGTAATGGGTGGGTGGAGTGACAGAGAAGAGCTATTATCTAGTTAACTTTGTTATATATATTGAGAAGAATGAATAACTCTCCCCCAGTCACCTTGAACAAATCAGCATCTTAACCCACAAACCACATCTGGTATGCAGAAATTATAAACACAACACACAAAATTAATGCTGATTTTTATTTTCTTAACTACTTATAATAATTAAATTATTCAAACTATAATAAAATTGATTTATATTTAAGTAAATGCAAGATTAATTAAATGTCTAAGTACTAAAGGAAAAAAAATAACTTTGAATTCATTATTTCATTCATAACTTTGAATTCATTAATTTATCAGTCAACTTGCTGACGAAGCCATGTTTCCATTATTTTCAAGTTCTTTGAACTCCAAGTAACTTCTGAAGACACTTTAAACTTTGAGCTCTGAATATATGGCTCAGCAGTCCCAAACCTTCCTTTATGATTTTTATGGAATGCCACAACCTAGAATAATTATAACAGTTCTAGTAATTGTGTTTCTGGTAATTTCAGGTAAGTACAGACAACAGACAGAGAAACAGAAATGGTACTGGTACTAATACAAAATAAGCAAAAATACAGAAAAAAAAAATTAGAAAATAGAACCAAGATAAAAATGTTTGAACACACAATAACCTTAAAGGGAGTATGAAAGGCTATGTTAATTTAATCAAACTCGTGTACCATTTTTTCTGGAATCATTAAAAATAATAATATGATGAAATTTTTATGTTATATATATTTATAAATAGACCACGGTGAACTAGTGGTTATGCTCCTTGCCTCTGGTTCCGAGGGTTGCGGGTTCAAACCCGACTGTGGTTGATTTTTTTTAAGGATGGAAAAATCCAAGGAGGAAGTCTTCTGGGAGGGACTTTAAGCTGTAGGTCTCGAGTCTGAAGATTTTCAGGCTCGTAAAAGATCCTTAAGCCTGAATAAAGAGTCCTCTAAGCAACATTTACCGACATCAATGTCCTAGTAATACCTTAGTTGCCTGCTAGATGTCTCATTGAGTTGGTGTAATGACCGCATACCATCCATGACATATACGAGGAAATAAGGCAACTAAAAATTAACTTGATCTAGGAACTCCTTATAAAGGAGAAGCTAAGGCTCAACAATGGGTTACACTATTAACGATAGATACATATAAGAATTCAATGAATTGTGAATTCTTCTTACCTCATACTTCTAGTTTTTTTAAACACAGCACTGCAGTATCTGATACTTCAGTGCTGTGTTTAAAAAACATAGAAGTATGAGGTAAGATGAATTCATGATTCATTTAATTCTTATTAATAAAACCTCATAATGTTAAAAATTCCCAAATATATTATATAAATAGATACATATATTCATACATTGTAATCAGATACTCTCATCCTAACTAAGTCATTGGTACATTGAATCTGTAGGTTCATGGCCATGCAGGTATAAGGTCTCCTCGCATCTCTATCCTGAGCTAATGTCTTTCAATCTTCCCTGCATAATTCACCTCCCTTAAATCATAGTTAATGTTATTCTCCCACCCCATTCTTGGCCTATCTACTGGACATTTTCCTTCTAGTTTTTTTACAAGGAATTTTCATGCCCCTCTTTCTTTCCCCTTTGTGCCACATGTCCAGTCCACCAAAGTCTATGAGATTTAATTGTTCTTATTATATCTGGTTTCCCATAAATATTGTGTAGCTCACTATTATGTAGTTTTCTCCATTCTTGCTGTTTGTCGATCTTTGGTCCAAAACTTTTTCTTAAGAAATTTATTCGTAAATACATATAATCTTTTCTCTTCCCTTAAATTAAGAGCCCATAATGAATGGGGGAAAATTTGGAAAATTTTATCCCAGAGGAATCCATTCTGTGTTTCTTTACAGTTACATTTCATGGTGAAAAAAATGATTCTATACACATTAAAAATATAAATACTTTTCTTAAATGATTAAGTTCTAACATTACCATAAATCACCATTGATTATATATATATATATATATATATATATATATATATATATATATATATATATATATATATATATTGTTCTAGAATGCTAATATCTTCATGAAAACAGATCAGTGAATTAACAAGATTGCCTTTTATATTCCCTTTAAAGATAGTACATTAACTGGATTCTGATCCTGTATATACAGAATAGTCTTATAACATGGCCAAGATGTCTATGGCATCATGCCTTAATCAGAGCTGCAGGATACAATGGTTTGAGTTCCAATGAGAAAAGAAATTTCTTATGGAATTTCTGCCAATATGGGACCATGCCCACCTAAAATCATGAGGAAATTGGGGAGCCAAGATAAGTAGTGGCTCCAGGTTAAGAAAACCAGCTATAATAGTTGGGAGGCTCAAAATGCTGATAACACGTCAAACAGAATAATCATCTATCTCTATGATTACTACACGTGGATGTGAGGCCAGCAGTTGTCTGCAGAATGAAGTAAATATGACAAATTTACAAATCCTCACTTTTCTTTTAAAACCACATAAGTCCCATTTTCCTCAAATTTTATATTAATACTGTGTGTGTGTGTGTGTATATATATATATATAATTTTTGGTCAGTAAATATACTCTGCTGGATGAGTACACCCTAAAGATCCTGGTGATATGACCTACACGTTAAAGTGTGTATAAATATGATTTAAGTAAAAATTACAAAGTTATAATTAGTTTCTCTTCTGTAATTTTTTTTTGGACTTACGTGCTTTTAAAGAAAGGTGACAATATGATGTTTATATTTTAAATGACATAAGAGTATATATCATAATTTATTATAATGTTATTAATAATACACTTACAAAAAATCAATTACTATAGAGTTTTTATATTTTCTTCTCATTTATCTTTATTTGACTGTTTTCCCTTTTTGGTTTTACTTTTTTCCTTTTTTAAACAAAGGGACATACCCAAATATAAGGTGAAGATTTGAAGATTCTTGGGTCACTGTAGTGAAAAACAGACTCAGCTGATCATGTTACAGGAATGGATAAATTATTAAACATATTAATCAATATTTAAATTAATATCGGGAAGTAAACATTATGAGGTTATATCATTAATAGTGAGTGGAGAACATATTTTAATCGACTCACCTCATACATTTTCAAACTTCTTTGATACCGACGGTTTCAGACAATATCATGTCCTTCATCAGTCATGGTGTCCACTGATGAAATTCTATGATGTCACTAAAGAAATCAACAATCACGGAATTTCATCAGTGGACGCCATGACTGATGAAGGACATGATATTGTCTGAAACCGTCGGTATCAAAGAAGTTTGAAAATGTACGAGGTGAGTCGATTAAAATATGTTCTCCACTCACTATTAATATTAATCAATTTTTGATTAATAATAAAAATGCTTAAAATGAAATGGTATATACAGTGTAAATAACACAAGGTGTCAAAATTAAGGAAGTTCTTACCAGTTACAAGCAGTCGTTGAAATTGCTAGGCTCTAAGTAAATGTGTCATTAAGTCTCTCTGCATTGGGGAAAAAGATATGATTTCTCCTGCCACTTGGAATATTATACCTTTTCCAAGCTAAGTTCCAGTTGTAATTTAAACAAACCAAAGTATATTTAAATTAATATTGGGAAGTAAACATTATGAGGTTATATCATTAATAATGAGTGGAGAAGCGAAACTTTTGAAACAATTGGATAAACTGTTGGAATTGACAATTTGGGAAATGGTATTCATTCAGAAGAATAAATATCGATCTATGAATTTCGATATTCCGGTGGATAAAAATTTAATTAGAAAGTTTATAATCCCAACGAAAGATGGCAGCACAAGAAGTGATATCACTAAAGAAATCAACAATCACGGAATTTCATCAGTGGACGCCATGACTGAAGAAGGACATGATATTGTCTGAAACCATCGGTATCAAAGAAGTTTGAAAATGTATGAGGTGAGTTGATTAAAATATGTTCTCCACTCATTATTAATAAAACCAAAGTATGACTGCATTTTAATTGGTAAAATTGGTTTTACCTTTAAACATGTGAGAAACTGTAGTCTGCTTTCTAACAATCGAAATAAAGGAAATAAAGAATAATAAAAATATGTATTATCTAGCACATGTATATATAAATTATATGAGAGAATCTTAAAATATATAATTACAATTTCAATAGATTAAATAAATAAGCATTTCATTTTTTCAATGTTTTTTTTTTTACTTGAATTTACATTTTCCAATCCTGGATAGAATCTAATTTAAGAAAGAAAAATTAATGCTTGAACCGTATTGTATAAGTGAAAAGAAATGTTAATGTTTGTATCGTCATTTGAATGGTGAAATGGACAGCACACTCATACAGAGAACGAGAGGTCCAGGTTTCAAGTCCCAGTTCAAGCATTAATTTTTCTTTCTTAAATTAAGCATTTCATTGTTTAATTCTTAAGCATATGCAATGCAGTACATGTTGGGATTTCTATAGCTTTAAAATTGTCACTTTTTGTAGAATTTCTTAAAATACTGGAAAAGAGACGATTTGAAAAGCGGAGAGAAACAAATTATTTTGAATGTTTTCAAACAGTTTAGTGAAAAATATCCCACATTAGTCATTGAGAATACTGGTGAAAATAACAGCTGAATTTACAGGTGAGTCAGAATGGAACATAAATTCTGCTTGTAATGAAATTGCAAATAAAGGATATCTATGGACATCATGAAAAAGTGTAAATGTCAGATTAGGTAGGCCCATACTTATTTTTTGTGATAAATAAATAAGAAATTGAAGTTCCTATATATTGGTACCATCTTATCTTGTATTTGGACTTATTTCCCATTTAATTTGATGTTGCCTAAGAACAATGTTTCTATTGATGACAGTTCCGTACACAATTCACTCATATGGTGGGTAAAAGTAGCACCAGGGTTCTCCCAATAGATGGAGTCGGCAAAGTAATACCTTATACAAATTATATTTGAAAAGAAAAATATATGCCTAGACTGGGGTTTGAACCCAGGACCTTTGACTCTCTATGTCAATGCTCTAACCAAGTGAGCTACCTAGGCCTCCAATCTAAATGCGTATTTTTCTCTTATACATAGTTAATTTTCTAACCCCAAATGCTACGATTTTTGCAAATGGTGGCTCCTTTATTAAGGAGACTTTTTATTGGGAATTTAAACATTACTTATAAAGCCAGTAGTGCTTCATTTAATGTTCATATTATCCGTTTGTAAACATCTTAATGATGGACAAATTACAAAGAAAAATATACGCCTAGACTGGGGTTTGAACCCAGGACCTTTGACTCTCTACCTCAATGCTCTAATCAAGTGAGCTACCTAGGCCTCCAATTTAAATGCATATTTTTCTATTATATATAGTTAATTCCCTACTGGCTTTATAAGTAATGTTTAAATTCCCAATAAAAAGTCTTCTCAATAAAGGAGCTGCCATTTGCAAAAATCGTAGCAACGGCTCATAGCATTTGGGTTAGGGAATTAATTATGTATAAGAGAAAAATACGCATTTAGATTGGAGGCCTAAGTAGCTCACTTGTTAGAGCATTGACATAGAGAGTCAAAGGTCCTGGGTTCAAACCCGAGTCTAGGTGTATATTTTTCTTTTCAAATATAATTTGTCCATCATTAAGATGTTTACAAATGGATAATATGAACATTAAAAGAAGCACTACTGGCTTTATAAGTAATGTTTAAATTCCTAATAAAAAATTTGTCTTAATAAAGGAGCCGCCATTTGCATAAATCGTAGCAATGGCTCGTAGCATTTGGGGTTAGGAAATTAACTATGTATAAGAGAAAAATACGCATTTAGATTGGAGGCCTAGGTAACTCACTTGGTTAGAGCATTGACTTAGAGATCAAAGGTCCTGGGTTCAAACCCCAGTCTAGGCATATATTTTTATTTTCAAAAATAATTTGTCCGTCATTAAGATGTTTAAAAACGAATAATATGAACCTTATACAAGTTTGTTTATAGTAGAACTGGAACTTAGCTCGGATATAGTATAGCAATATTTAAAAATTTGCTAAATGATTGCTTAAACCATTAACTGGCTAGTTCCCAATTGAGGACCAGATTCATGTTTCACTATGGTACTAACATATTTATGTTATTACTGAAGGAACTAATTTATTATATTTGAAGAACTGCTTTGATGTAATCATTAATTTCTGCAAAGGCGATTTTAATATGTTAAAATGTCTCAGTATATAATTGGCATACTGCTAAGTACATGGCATCATTTACGATATGATCAAGTTTGGCCATATTCATCTAATACAAATGTCACACTAAATTATTCATTACATTATTCATTTGAGGGAAATTTTGAAAAATTGAGTGAAGAATTGATAAAAAATGGATTCCATGAAAATTTGTGTTCACAGATTCGTACTAGTTCACAGTGACATGATGATAATATCTAGTTGAAACAGAAGCTATGAACAATTGTGTGGCAGGTAGTTCTGGTGCCTCCAACATTAACATTTGTAAGTGACAACAAACTGAGAAATGTTAATTCATCCCAAAAATAATTTAGAAGACAACATAAAGGGAGATATGAGTTCGAACAGTAAGGTTTTGAATATGTGTGAGGAAAAAATTCTTAAAAATTATCTTCAGAATTGGATGGGTCAACTTAAATTTGAGGTCATCTTATATTGTATATATGGTAACTCACTGTAAATGATGTGTTAATTATACCAGTAATTCAATATATCAACTTACTTCATTCAAACCTTCTTGTGTTATGAAATGTCTGGTAACTTCAGTAATTAACAAATTCCAGATATGTGGTTGCTTTTCAATCCTGTGAAAAGAGAACAAACTTGAGCACCAATCAAAAGATTTGATCTCTATCAATTCAAACCATATTTATATTTGAAGAGAAAATTTTTTTTTTTTCGCCTAGACTGAGACTCGAACCCGGGATCTTTGGCTTGCCGGGCCAAATGCTCTACCAACTGAGCTACCGAGGTGAGTTGCGATCTAGATGCAAATTTTTCTCTTATATACGTTGTAATTCCCTCTCACCAAATGCTTTTTAAACCATTGCTTCTATCTTTGCAAATGGCGAGAGGGAATTACAACGTATATAAGAGAAAAATTTGCATCTAGATCGCAACTCGCCTCGGTAGCTCAGTTGGTAGAGCATTTGGCCCGGCAAGTCAAAGGTCCCGGGTTCGAGTTTCAGTCTAGGCGAAAATTTTTCTCTTCAAATATAATTTATCTTTCAGTGAGAAATGTTAAATTAATAATAAAAACATCATTAGAAGCCTTACTAGCTTTATAAAGTATTGTTAAATTCCCAATAAATGTCTTCTTAACTAAGAAGCCGCCATTTGCAAAGATAGAAGCAATGGTTTCAAAAGCATTTGGTGAGAGGGAATTACAACGTATATAAGAGAAAAATTTGCATCTAGATCACAACTCGCCTCGGTAGCTCAGTTGGTAGAGCATTTGGCCTGGCAAGCCAAAGATCCCGGGTTCGAGTCTCAGTCTAGGCGAAAATTTTTCTCTTCAAATATAATTTATCTTTCAGTGAGAAATGTTAAATTAATAATAAAAAAATTCAAACCATACTGAAGTTCTGTTTAAACACAATGTCGATAACCAGTCAGAAGTTCAGATGTAGGGTGATGTCTAACCTCAAAGTCTTATTATTATTTTTGGAGATTGTATGACAGGAGTGTGTCTACATAAATTGAAATAAACATCTGAAAAAATGCACAAATTGTAGTAGTATGTGAATAATTGATGTTTTTATTATTAATTTAACAATTTAAATTATTAATTTAATTAATAAAGCAGTGTTAAATTCCCAATAAATGTCTTCTTAACTAAGAAGCCGCCATTTGCAAAGATGGAAACAAAGGTTTCAAAGCATTTGGCGCAAGGGAATTACAACATATATAAGAGAAAAATTTGCATCTAGATTGCAACTTGCCTCGGTCGCTCAGTTGGTAGAGCATTTGGCCCAGAAAGCCAAAGGTCCCGGGTTTGAGTCTCGGTCTAGGCGAAAATTTTTCTCTTCAAATATAATGTGAATAATTAATTACCTGAGATATTTACATATATATGTCGATTAAATATAAAAAGAAAAATCTTAGAAAGGAGACGCTGAGGTACAATTAACCTAAAATCATCATATTTACCGTGGAAAATATGCATTAGCCATTGTTCAAATGGAATAGTCAACTTATCTTTATGGGGCACCAGATTACCCACAAACTATAAACTTAATCTGGTGTCACTAATTTGCCCATTTTCTCACTTAACAAAACAAACTGAGTACAGAATATTATGTACAAGGACATAACCTTTTGACTGCCGAATTTCCCTTTTGCCAGCTGAGCTGTGGGAGCCAGGTTTTTTAAAATGTAAAGTACTACACCATGCTATATAATATAGACCTTTATAAAGTATAATTTACTATTTAGATGCCATGGTAAATTAAATTCCAACTCACTATTATACATTTATTTGAAGGTAAGATGGTGTCGCTTCCACTTATAAAGATCCCAGGTTCGAATTCAGCACGGTGTCTTCATTGAAATGTGTTATCACTATCACTAAAACATTTATTCTATTGAATAATTTTGATGGCATTATCACTAAACACTTATCATATTAAAGATTGTTGAACATTTTTTAGGGTCCTGGGTTCAAATCATTTCCAGTCAAACAGCTGTTCAATGCCATGTGTTTCGTCTGGCGTGCCACGCCCACCACTGTCACTCACACCCTGTTGATTTAGGTCTGCATCACTTGCTTTACTATTTACAGGCTTAGATAGCAATAATCGTCTCTTAGAAACAGGAGTACTATCACATTTGTCAAACAAATAATCATTTTTGATGAACTGTTACTGTAACTTTCATCTTCTGATAAAACTGACACAATAAACTCGTGTATTGTATTTTCATCATCTTCGAGACATGAAACACCGCATTTCACCGCATGACTTACCCCTTGGCCAAGCATCTATTCAACTAAAAATAAAATAAATAAAAAGAAAGTCCTGAAACTGCAACATTCCATAGCCAAAAAAAGACCTTGAAACATGAATGTACACCCTTCTTTAGAAAACTCTTTTACCACCAGCCTGTACCGTTATTCTGTAAGGGATGTGCAAAGTATTGCTAAGAGAGGATATACAAACACAGATCGAAAAATAGTTTCAGTAAATTGAAGTAAAAACTTCGGGAAAAAAATATTTAAAATAACAGGTTTGAAAATCGGAGCTTGCCTGGTGTGGCATACCACTGTATTTTCACTTTCAGCGGTGCATGCCATACAAAGGGTTAATAATGAGTAAATAAATAAATAAAAAACAGCAATCTGAGAGTTGAAAAGTGTATTATCATGTTTGCTAACATGATGCTAGTAGTCACTTGTTCTCTGCTGTAAGATTCACAGGCTCACTCCTGGCATACAATAGCCATATATCCATCTATAGTAATTCTGCCTGAAGGCAGGTCCTTCACTGCAATCATAGTATTTTCAAGCTATGCTTGCAGCTTTACTAGGGAATTGTAGGTGTGGTAGCTTCCCGTTGCTTTCCACACCAGTGAAGGATGATGACGATGATGGCCGTATGATTTCGGGGACCGTTTGGGCCTTAAAGTTTTCCTGACATTTGTCTTACAGGTGAAGAAAAAAACCTCACCCAGAAAAACTGCCCCGACCAGGGATCGAACCCGGGCTTGCTGCGTGACAAGGCAGCATGCTACCTTGAGACCACAGCGGTGGACTAGCCATATGTATATATATATATATATTTTGATAAAAAGGTTCTTGATTCGAGTTAATAAAATTATTTTGAATAAATATTATTAATAATTAATTATTGGATGCGTTGCTGTGGTCTTGAGGTAGTGTGTTGCCTTGTCAAGCAGTGGGCCTGGGTTCGACTTCCGGTCAGGACATGTTTTCCAGGTGAGGTTTTTTCCTCACCTGTAAGACAAATGTCAGGAAACTTTAAGGCCCAAACGGTCCTCGAACACCATATGACCATAATAATCATCATTCATCATATTTGAAGAGAAAAATCATCATTCATATTCGCCTTAGATTACGTTTAGGATTAAGGACTCTCCTGGCGCACTATTATCATCATCACATAATCACCATCCATCATATCATCAGGATAGCATAACCATGCTTTCCAGGCGCCCCAACCTCAGAAGTGGGTTATAATTACACCAATGCCAGGAGAGAACACCAGTAATGTCGAAATGACAACCTGGGGCATTGAAAAAAAAATATATAATTTATTGGTTAACTACAGGTAGCATAACTCTCAACTTATCCAAGAAAATTTCCAGTAGCAGTTTTTACCTATCTTCTTAGCGTATCCAGCTATTTGCTGATAACACAGTAGCAGTTTTTAGACTGTATAACTTCTTCAGCTTTGAAGTGGAATTATGATAATTAAAATTTTTTTATTCTTGACTTTAATATATTTCTGGATTTTTAAGATGATGCAAAACTTTCCACGGGTGAAGGATATTCACAAGTAAGGTAAGGAAATAAAATATGCTTATTTTTGGAATTCACACTATGAGGTATATTCATTTAGGTAGAATTTTTTATCACTCACCTCATACTGTTCTTCTTTTTGACTATAGATTAGTTTCGGAACATAGTTTCTGTTCCATCCTCAGTATCGTCATGACTGTTTTTCTGTCGTCTTGAAGAGTCGTCCTTCGCTTCTTCCATTGGCTGACTGAAAAACTCAAAACCAGGTCATTCTCACCGGGAATTTCAAAGTTCATCAATTTCTGAACTTTGAAATTCCCGGTGAGAATGACCTGGTTTTGAGGTTTTTCATTCAGCCAATGGAAGGAGCGAAGGACGGCTCTTCAAGACAACATAACAATGGCCGTGACGATACTGAGGATGGAACAGAAACTATGTTCCGAAACTAGTTTATAGTCAAAAAGAAGAACAATATGAGGTGAGTGATAAAAAATTCTACCTAAATAAAATATAACTTAACTAAATTTTATTTACTCAGAATTTAATATATGTATATCTAAAATAAGTGATTAAGTGGAATATAGCTTAAAAATACTACCACATAGGGATACTGTATGGACATTAAATGACCGCTCGGGGGGGAAACAGTCATGTAGATGTGTGACAACCCATACAGAATATATATTTTAACATCTAATTGAATCAAATGTTTATATCTGTGATAATAGTAGAAGACTCACCTATCTTTTACAGAAGCAAAATTATGAGTTACAAAATCCAACATAGCCATCCATCTGCCTTGTGCATGATTTCTAAATCTTATTAAAATTGTCATAATATCCACATCTGAGATGTTACTATTCTTCTCAACAAAAATAACATCAAAATACCTAGAAATAACATTTTAATTAATCATTGATTAGATATAATTAAATAATTAACACATTTGTTTACAAATTTGAACCAAATTAAATATTGAATATATATATATATATATATATATATATATATATATATATATATAAGAGTGTAACATAACTCAACGGCTAAATTTCAGAAGTTCCTCATATGGAGAGAATAAAAAAAGTGTATTATAACATGGGTCTGGAAATTGATAATTACAGAGTTATTCAAACTTTTATGAATGTTAGGTTATTAAGGGTTACAGTAGTTATTGACAGTCTGTTTTCTGTTGATTGTAGGCTGCTGTCAGGAATGAGTTCCTCATATGGAGAGAATAAAAAAAATGTATTACAACATGGGTCCGGAAATTGATAATTACAGAGTTATTCAATCTTTTATGAATGTTAGGTTATTATGGTTTACAGTAGGTATTGACAGTCTGTTTTCTGTTGATTATAGGCTGCTGTGATGTACACAAATGAAGAATATGCCTGTATTGAGGCACAAGGTGGTCACTTTGAACATTTCATCTGACAGAACAGAGTGCTCCAACTAGTCTCTTGCATTTTTGTCACCATGTACTAATATTCATAAAAGTTTGAATAACTCTATAATTATCAATTTCCGGACCCATGTTGTAATAAACTTTTTTATTCTCTCCATATGAGGAACTAATTCCTGAAATTTTGCCGTTGAGTTATATTACACCCTCTAAGGCACTGAGCTACAAGCCGGAGAGTCGAGGGTTCAAGTCCCATTGGGGTAAGGATTTTTAAACTGATCCAAACCCTCTGGCGGCACTATGGCCCTGGGGTCGACTCAGCCTCTAAATGAAATGAGTACCAGATGCTTGTTCTGGGGGTAAAGGCAGCCGTCACGCAGGGCTGACAACCCGGCTGACATAAAATGCCGATTGTCTAGAAAAAGTGGGAGCCTTAACCTCCTACTACCCCAAGGGTCTCCGGGCCTGTTGTGGGATCACTTTACTATGTATATATATATATTTTTTTTTTTTTTCCAACACCCATGCTTATAATTTTTAATTGCTTTTTTCCCCTCCATTCAGTAGATAATATTCATAATTACAATTTTAAAATAGGACATTGTAGAAAGAAAATTAAACAAAGCTTAGGAAATATTTTGGTATAATCATAAATAGATTATTTCATTATGTAAATAAATAAAAACATATAGAACTGAAAATGGGGTTCTTATACAGATAGACTTACATAAAATTAATAATTCGGATTAAATTTTATTTCAATTTACATGAAACAAATAGGAAATATTATTCAGATATCAGATTATAATACATATCTTCACACATACAAACAGAAAGTGAAGAAAAGATGGCAGCCTCATCATCACCTTGATACCGCTACTCTTTCAGAAAAGGATTTTTTTTTTAATTTAAGAGAATTTTCTATGGAAATTAATTTTAAAATATGGTATTGAAATGTGAAAATATTACAGTAGTAACATTATTTTTATGAAGATTTGTTTTTAATTACCTGTTAATTTTTTCTGTGTCCACAGGACAAAGAGCTAAAGTCTGCAGGAGAAAGAACAAGTTGCTGTAATTCCATTTATCTTTTATATTATACTTTGTAAGATATTTCAGTCCACTCTCGTATTCATCCATACTGCCATACTTAAAAGTATAACACAGCTGGTCATATGTAATCCTAAAAAGTAAATTAAAATTAACTGAAAACTGATGCTATGATTTATAACTTAATGAAACTGCCTTAGATGAAAATAAAGTTCTTGGAATTTTATAAAATGTAATAAAATCTTTCTTCTTCTTCTTCACTTCACGAGCTAAGCAAAAATTGCCTGTTTTGCCTCACAGTTGTTTCACTGACCTTCCTACATTCCTTGAACCTATTGGCTTGTAGTTGAATGCTGCTCTTGGTAATCTTGTTACATTCATTCTTTCTACATGTGTAAACCATTTCTCTCTATATTCTTAGATTTATCTCATTCAATGGATATATATTTAACTCTGTTCTTATATCTTCAATCTTTATCTGATTCATTCTTGTGCAGCCTTTTGTTCTTCTAAGGAAGTTCATTTCTGTACTTTGTATTCTACTTTGTAATTTTTTGGTCATTACCCATGTTTCGCTCCCATAAAGTAATGCAGGAACTGCCAATGTTTTATAAAACTTCAATCTGGTATCTCTTCTTGTTTTATTCTTTAATGTTTTATGTATAGTTCCGTATATCATTTGAAATTTCGACAATTTCATATTTATGTCTCTTTCAGTATTTGTGTTTATAGTAAAATAATAAAATCTTTTGTCGATATAATATATAAAAACATTTAATAATTCAGATACATTACAAGTGAAGCAATAATCAGTTTATATTTCTATTTTATGAAATCAGTTTTCATTTTAAACTGAAAAGATGTAATACTTAAATAGTAGGCCAAGTATTTATTAAAGTAAGTATTCAATTAATTAAATTTGAAGAGAAAAATTTTCGCCTAGACCGGGACTCGAACCCGGGACCCTTGGCTTTCCGGGCCAAGTGCTCTACCAACTGAGCTACCGAGGCAAGTTACGATCTAGACACAAATTTTTCTCTTATATACGTTGTAATTCCCTATCTAGGCGAAAATTTTTCTCTTCAAATTTAATTTATCTTTCATTGAGAAATGTTAAATTAATAATAAAAACATCATTCAATTAATTAATTATTTTTATATTATTTTTTTATTTACAAGTGATTTTTCAGTAGGCCATGGCTATTGTTCTGTCTGGTCAGGTTAAGTAGTGTTATATCTTTACCTATACATTCCTGACATACCAAATGTTCTCTCATGCCACAACATCCAACATGATAAATGGAAACTTTATTGATAACTAGCGGACCTGGCAGACGTTGTCTTGCCCGAATGTTCAATTCTTGTGTCATGGCCAGACAACAAAAATTTACCCAATTGCAGCGCCACCTACCAGGTCCAATTGTGAATCTAAACCATCCAGGGACCCAAACACACAGAAAATTTCATCAAAATGGGTCCATTTGTTCAGGCAGTTTTTAATTTTGGATTTCAAGTAAACTTCCACTTCTAACTGTCTGATTTTAGTCATTTTTGGATAATATCTACCTCGGTTTATTTTAATAGGATATTATATTTGAAGAGAAAAATTTTCGCCTAGACCGGGACTCGAACCCAGGACCCTTGGCTTTCTGGGCCAAGTGGTAGAGCACTTGGCCCGGAAAGCCAAGGGTCCCGGGTTCGAGTCCCGATCTAGGCGAAAATTTTTCTCTTCAAATATAATTTATCTTTCATTGAGAAATGTTAAATGAATAATAAAAACATCATTAATAGGATATACTGACTTTCTTGTGAAACATCGAAAATTTGACTGCTAGAGCAATTCTTAAATTTTCATTTCATGTGAACTCCTTCACCTAATAGTTTTAGAGGGCCCAATTGTGAATCTAAACCATCCTGAGACTGACTTAAACAAACACAAAAATTTTAATCAAAATCAGTGCAGTCGTTTAGGCATTTTTTAATTACGAATTTCAAGTAAACCCCTACTTCTAATGGTCAGTTTTCGTTGATTTTTGGATAATACATATCTTGGTTTATTTTAATATGATATTCCGAGTTTTGTTGTGAAACATAAAAAATTGTGATCACTAGAGTGATTTTTAAATTTTTGTTTCACATGAACTCCTATACCTAATGATTTTAGAGCGTAATAGATAATGGCTAAACACTCACCACATCTAAAACCCTGTATATACACATTTTCACGAAGATCGTTGAACGGTTTAGAAGTCTATAAAAGACAGACAGACATACAGATGATACGTAACATATCAAAACTGGTCTTCAAGAAATCTACAATTATGAGGTGAAATCATGAAAATTCTTAACTCTCTATTAATTAAAATAAACCTCATAACATAACTTCCTTTAAATATTAAGGAAACTTTGACTTCAGTGAAAGGTACTCTTCATTCATACTCCACTGAATTTCACGGTACCTGAATTGTTAAGCACATTGAAAATGCCATTTTGACTCTCATTTGACAGAAACTAACGCAGTATTGATGGAACTACAATGACCTCTTTCTATCATTATGAACCAGATTTCTCAGCTTCTTTACTTAATTCATATAAATACTCCATGGTATGACAGACATAGAAGGCTCCTGGCTAACAGCTGTTGCTGGTCTCAGAGAGAAAAATAATATTTGGCCAGTAGAGAGTGACATTTTTAGTCCCTCAGCCATTATAGCTGATATTTTTCATCTTAGAGCTGCTTCTTATTGTAGCTACTCAAATTCTTCAGATGTATTGGACGGGTACATTCTATATACTGGCCAAAAATTCTACATTAAAATGTCTTTCTTCATGAGAAGTTGCTCTATGCTTAGGCAATATGTCTAAAATTCCACGAGAAAATTTCTTCCTTCATGAGAATTTGAACAAGTATTTGCCTTGTTGCTCTATGCTTAGCATGATTGTCTTAGCTGTTTGGCGTAGGATCTTAATTATAGGATAATTATGAATCTGGTCATTTTGGACCTGTTGTCCAAATTTTCTGGCATTAGTCTTACAATTGAGGAAAATCCTGAAAACTTGAACCAGGAAATTCAATATAACTGGGGATCAAAGTCAGACCACAGTGATGATCAATTTTATTATTTACATATAAATTTTGTATAGCCATAATCAAATGTTGTGGAATACCTTTATTTGTCATTATATCCCATAATTTATTTCTATTTACCATATCAAAAGCTTTTTCACAGTCTATAAATCCTATATATGTTGGGATGTTAAATTCTATAAACTATTTAGTGGAGGAAATTATCCAGAAGCCTGGGCGACATGTGTAATCCAACCGCTATACAAAGGAAAAGGTGGGTCTCATAAACCAGAAAGTTATAGGGGAATTTGCCTCTTGTCAGTGTTTGGAAAAATCTATTGTAAAGTACTTTACGAACGAATGAGACAATGGGCTAAAGTGAACAATAGGATTTCAGAATATCGGGCAGGTTTTAGAGAAGGGTACTCTACAGTGGACAACATATTCGTTCTGAGAACATTAATTGATGATAAACTGAAAAACAAGAGGGGTAAATTATTTTGTGCATTTGTTGATTTTAAGATGGCATTCGATACTGTGGACCGAAGTGCATTGTGGGAAAAATTAAATCAGAAAGGATTGTCACATAAAATGATACATGCCTTTATGTCAATTTATAAATATGTTAAATTTTGTATAAAAGTAGACCAAGGGCATATCACAGAGAACAGTCAAGCCAATCAGGGAGTAAGACAAGGTTGCATTTTGTCACCAATGCTATTTAATCTATTCATTGATGATATAGCAGCCATAATGCTAGAAGGAGACATTGAGGCTCCGGAGATAAGAAATGTTAAAGTCCCAATCCTGTTGTATGCAAATGATTTAATTATCTGTTCGAAGACAATCAAGGGATTGCAAAGAGGTCTTGACCTACTGGAAATATACTGTAGGAATTGGGGATTGACTGTAAATATTAGTAAGACAAAAACAATGGTACGGTTTATGGTAGAGCAGAGGAATGGAAATACAGAGATCAAATACTTCAAAACGTGAAATATTTTGAATATCTTGGTACGACATTGAAAATGAACGGAAAGTGGAAGAAACATATTAATATAGCATTATTCAAAGGGAGGGGACAACTTAATAGTATTCCCAGTATTCTGGGTAGAGTGCCTGATATTCCAGTTAGTACATTAGAAAAAATGTATGGAGCGATGGTGAGGCCAGTAATGCACTATGATAGTGAGATTTGGGGGTTTTCAAAGAATAGAAATACTAAATACGGTATATACGCATTTTCTAAAATATATTACAGGACTTAGTAAGGCCGTTTCTAACTGTGGAATTTTATATGAATTTGGGTAATTTCAGGACGACATAAACTGCAAAATTCGTGTACTCAAGCACTGGTTGTGGCTAATCCAAGGTGAACAAACAATGCTCAGAGCAATTTGTTACAACCACCAAATTAGAAACGCAAATGTGAAATTCTGGGCAGACGAGGTTAGGAGATAACTCCAAAAGATTGGAATGGGTTGGGTATGAGAAAAAGGGACTGAAAATCGCAAGAATGTGTGGAGAAAAATAAGAAGGAGGTACTTAGATATAAACCAACAAAATATTTTGGCCGAATGTGCGGGAAAACGATCACTGTTTTTACAAAGAGACCTAAAACAAGTTTGGGGAAAAGAATCTTATATACTCCATCTAGGATTTAAAGAGAGATCAGGGCTTGCTTGGTTCAGGTTAGGGGCATGGAAATTTAAAAAAAAATTAGCGACGATCACGATATGCAAATACGTCCAATGTGCGGGAGCTTTGAAGACGAGATATATATATTAGGAAAATGTACCGATTTGGAATATTAGAGGTGTCAGTTATTACCGGAAAGATTTCTAAATTCAAATCGTGAAAGATTGGCATGCTACGAGTTATTGGTAAGCCTACAAAATTGGATAAACTTGGATAGAATTCTGGACAAAACGCAGATAAGAACAATACTAATTCATGAATAAATAAATATGTTAACAAATTGCAATACCATTAACTCTTAATAATTCTACATAACTAAGTTAATATATAATATAATTGTATTGATATCTAATTGTAATATTATTTGATTTCTTTTTTTTATTTTGTTTTGTTTTTTAAACATCAACTGATTGTAACGGACCGTCAACAGCACGTATGGCTTACTGCCCGTGCGATCCATATTTGTAAATAACATTGTATGTATCTTACTTTTAGTTTAATAAAGTCGTATTGTATTGTATATTTTCATTTTCAATTTAATGAATGTGGAATGCATAAAGACACATGTAAATTAAACATGTAACAATAACATTTAGATATTAATGTGTATTCTTAACTTAAATTATAAAAAAAATATAACTTACTTATATTCAAGATCATCTCGTTCTTTCCACAGATTATAAGCCTCTACGGCACTAGCAACACATTCTTCAAATCCATATCTACATAATGTGTGGTATGGAATCCAGTCTGCACCTGAAGACTTGGCCTTTAACAACTGCTTGAGAATATATTTCTAAATAAAATGTTTTTAAGTTAGTTTATTTTAACATTAAATTCACTTTCTTTACAATTTTCCAAAAATAAGTTCACAAATTACATGCAACATAGCCTTAAGCCAATTTAAGTCAAATTATAAAAAGTAAAGTGATCCCACAACAGGCCTCAGGAGGCCTTTGGGGTAGTAGGAGGTTAAGGCTCCCACTTTTTCTAGACAATCGGCACTTGATGTCAGCCGGGTTGTCAGCCCTGCGTGACGGCCGCCTTTACCCCAGAACAAGCGTCTGGTACTCATTTCCGTTAGAGGCTGAGTCGACCCCAGGGCCATAGTGCCGCCAGAGGGTTTTGGGTCAGTTTAAAAATCCTGACCCCAACGGGACTTGAACCCTCGACCCTCCGGCTTGTAGCCCAGTGCCTTAACCACTACGCTACGGCGTAGTCAAATTATATAAATCTCTTATATTATCAAATTTTGAAATGTATAAAAAATTAATATGTTCATTTATAAGCTTGAATATCCCAAGATATATGATACAATTCAACTCTAATTGGTTAGAATCAAATGAATCGTGAATTCTTCTTAACTCATACTTCTATGTTTTTTTAAACACAGCACCACAGTATTGGCGACCATCGTCACCATCCTCAGCTGTTTTCACGACTCACAGCTGATGATGGTGACGATGGTCGCCGATACTGCCGTGCTGTGTTTAAAAAAACATAAAAGTATGAGGTAAGAAGAATTCATAATTCATTTGATTCTTATCAATAAAACCTCATAATGTTAAAAATTCCCAAATTTATTATATCTAATTGGTTAATTAAGATCAAAGAATTTCAATGTATTAGTTTCATTATGAAAAAGAACCTTATGAATATCAGATTGGTTCAACTATACAAAGATATTTGGGTACATGAAAAAATACCAAATGATTGGAAAACTTCAAATAGTGATAGGGGAGAAAAAATGTATGTTCCAATTATACAGGGATCTCAATATTGGTAATAGCTTAAAAAATAAAGGAAAATTAAAGGAAGACAATAGAAGGAATAATTGGAGAATTATAATGCACATATGTATATATGCAATGTTTGTGTTAAAACAGTTAATAGAAAAAAGGAAGGAATTTAACTGCCCACTTTACAATTATACTATAATAATTTTCTATAAGTACAAAGTCTGAGAAAGGAGTCCATTTAACATTGTGAAGACAACCGAGTAGCTATTTGCTATAAGAAGTAGCAAAATTCAATTAAGAAAACTGAATATGAAAATACATTATATAATGGAAATGGACAGCTAATGACAAATGAGGGAAATTTTGAGGAAGTGGCTGAATTCAAATACCTAGGAACAATAATCACAAATAGCAATGAGATGCACAAAGAAATTAAACATAGGCTCAATTCTGGAAATGCATGCTATTATGCATTGCAGAGACTCTTGATGTCCCAACTCCTTTCAAAAAACATTAAACTGAAAATATATAAACTATTATTCTACCAGTTATATTGTATGGGTGCGAAACATGGACTCTTACTTTAATGGAGGAAAGGAGATTACAGGTATTTGAGAATAAAGTACTTAGGAAAATTTCTGGACCAAAGAGAGATGAACAGACAGGTGAATGGAGAAGACTTCATAACAATGAACTACATGGTCTTTATAGGAAGCCAGATATAATAAGAACAGTTAAGTCTCGTAGACAGTGATGGGCAGGACATGTTGCATGTATGGGGAATGAAAGACTTGCATGGAAGCTTCTTGTAGGAAAACGCCCAGTTGATAGACCAAGAATGGGGTGGGAGAATAATATTAACTATGATTTGAGGGAAGTAGATTATACAGGGAATGATTGGAAAGGATTAGCTCAGGATAGGGATGTATGGAGAGCTTATGTCCGCGTGGCCATGAACTTACGGGTTTGATAGTGCCAGTGAGTAAGTAAGTAAGAATATGAATTTTAAGGAATGTATCACGTGAACCATGTGATTATCTAAATTATCATCTGCTAGCAAATTATAGCAATCAATTCAAATGGAAATAGTTCATCAGAGCTATTGTGGAACAGATAAAAAATAAATCTTAAATAAAATTAATTAATTAATTTATTCTACAAAATTTAACTATATCCTTGACTTACCTCAAGTAATAATTCTGCTGGAGTGTCACTGATATACTCTATAAACTCATTAATCATGTTCAAAAATGGTTCCCAGACAATTCTACTTGTTTCCTTAGACAAAAACTGACTCATTTCAAGAGCAGTTTCTATGTCTATCTCTCCAAAGTAAGCCAAGTTAAAAACATCATAAACAACCTTACTGCGAGTCATCTCAGGAATCTTTTTAAACATGTCAGTGTTTAGATACTGTAGTAACAGCTTCCAGTTGTGCTTATCATAATTCACAACAAACATACCTGTAACATACCATGTGACTAATTTCATACAATCAATAGTATAAGTAATCAAAATCCAAATATAATACAGAAAACAATTACAATTCTCTCTACACTGTTTAAATGAAATAAGTAAAGAGTACGATTTCAAAATATCTGAAGAGAAGAGAAAAATAATAGCTTTTTAGGAAAGTCGCCCATAAGGTCGAAAATAATAATAGAAAATAAACTTCTATCACAAGTGTTAAATTTTAATTATCTAGGTTGTGAATTGTCTTCCAGATATAGAATAAGAAATTATATAGACAATAGAGTATCAACATTTCAAATGATATGTGGCACCATTCATAGAACACTAAAACATAAAACAAGGAAGGATACAAGATTGAAGTTCTACAAAACAATGGTGGTACCAGTACTTTTATATGGTAGTGAGTCCTGGGTCCCTCCATGGTATCTTTACCTTGTCGTGGTGGAGTGGCTTGCGTGCTTAAATGATCCTGAGAGCTATGCCGGCGCGGTGGTAGCATTGCTGCCGATAGGGTTACCCATGCCGGGGAGCTGTTCTATGTTTAACATGAACCAATTAGAAATGATTTACTAATATACATTGTTAAGATAAAAATCACACAAGTTAACAACTAGTTAACAGTTTACTATGAAAATTTGCACAAGCAATATCTCCTGAAAATGTCATCCACAGTAGGTGATGAAACGTTGAGATGACAACACTACAAGACATGGCCAAGAATCCCGAAAAGGTATTTTAAAATACAATACTCTTACTTCTTTGTGATTTCAGTATTTTTTGTCCAATGCCTTCAGGTTGTCTTACAACATTTCTGGTATTTTCTCCTAGCAATGGCAGAATTGTAAGCCACTTCTGAGGTGGGGGCACCTGGAAGGGAGAGTTATCCCAATGATATGAAGGATGATAAATTATGATAATGCATCAAGAGAGTCTTTAAACCTAAATTTAACCTAAATTTCAGAGTTTGGGTGACCAAAGGAATAATTCTCTTTAAAGAAAATTTCCAGTGGACTGACCAGGAATGAATCCGAGACTTCATGAACTGTAGTCAGGAGATCTGACCTCAAAACCACGAGGCTGGTTATCTGTAAATAAGTAAATGAATAAAATAAAGCATAGATACAATAACTGACATACCTGCATATTCTGGATTTACAATAATGAAGTCATCTTTTGAAGGAAGTTCACTAATTCTAGCTTTATTCCTTCCTTTCATCCATGTAATAACCTTTGAAGTACTAATATCTAGATTATCTGGAGTGAAGTACATGATTGGTATCCACCAAAAACTATCAATTCTATTGCTGTACAGTCTCTGCCTAACAAATACCCGCTACAAGAAAAAAAAAAATTTAATTACCTTATATAATTAGTTTTATAAACTTATAACACAATTTTTCTTCATATTTAAAGGAAGTGACACTATGAGGTTTATTTTAATTAATAAGTAGTTAGATTTTTATGACTCATCTCATAAGTATAGATTTCTTGAAAACTATAGTTTCAATACACCTATGTATCATTATATCAATTCCATCTAACTATTATGGAACTGATAATGATATGTAGTGTATCGAAACTAAAGTCTTCAAGAGATCTACAATTATGAAGTGAGTCGTAATAAATCAAACTATTTATTAATCATAACACCAAAAAAAATGAAAAAAGAAAAGTAAAAGAGAGAAAAATATTTTAATCATGAATTAAATTTAAAAAGCCCTCAGGGGTCCTCATCTAGGGGATATGTGGATGGCGACCACAAGATGCCCAAGCTGTGCAAAACATTTCTTCCACTTACTTGTGTTTTGCACTCTTTTAACTTTACTATCTAACCTCTCTTGGTTAACTCTTGTTTTTTCGACCCCGACGCTATTAGGGCATCCGAGGGCTAGGGAGTCCTTCCTTTCTTCCATTTCTTCTTTCCTTTATTTTCTTTTCTTCTCCAGAAAGCCTGACCAGAGGCTATAAGATGGCAGCCCCATCACTGGTCTTGCCTTCCTTTGGCCAGCAACCAATCGAAGGGACTATTATTATGCTTTCAAGTCTTATATGAGAATTTCCCATAAGGGAAAATTTTCTATAGGATCGTAACAGGCCTTGGCCTAATACTTGAAAGGAAGAAGAAGAAGAAGAAATTTAAAAATATAAAAAAAATCCATAAAAGTAAAAATCAAAGATAAAGTGGTTCCACTACAGGCCTTAGACAGCCCTTGGGGTAGTAGGAGGTTAAGTTTCCCACCTTTCCTAGACAAATGGTACTAGATGTGTGACGGCCACCTTTATTCCCAGAACAAGCATCTGATACCCATTTCAATTAGAGGCTGAGTCAATCCCAGGGTCATGGTGATTCCAAAAGGTTCAGGCCAGATTAAAAATCCTCACTTCACTAGGATTTGAACCCCTGACCTTCTGGCTTCTAGCATATGACTTAACTAAGTACACTATTGTGTGCCCCTATCCAAAAGAGTGCAAAAATATAAAATGAAGAATTACTTCTAAAATTCTACTGACAAAATATTTAAATTTGTTACTCTGCATAATGTGAATTAATTTACATTTAAAATTATGATTTTAAACTATTTCTACAATATGAAATAATAAAATTAGTACCTAATAGTTGCTGTTATCCTCAAATTAGTTAAAATCTTTTAAAATCTGAAGGCCTTTTTGGAAGGTTGATCTGCTGATCTATAAGAGTTTCAGATTTTAACCTAGTTGAGGAAGACTGCACCTATCAGGTACTAATTTTATTAAAATTTCAAATAAATTCTGTTAAGATTTAAATTAAACTTCACAGTGATTTTTTCCTATAAAAGCTGAAATTTTGTTAAATTTTAAATTATACCACATAGTGATATTTCCTACAATAGTTCCAACTAATTTTATTATTTTGATTGACTAATTCCTCATGTCACTGTTTCTGTTAATGAAGGTCACAGGTTCACATCCTTAATTATACAGTTTTTTTTCATGATATTTGTATTAAAATGTTTTATGAATTAAATACATTTTATTTTGACATTTGAATTAAATCAATGTTAATGTCGTTATTGTAACAATTATATTTACCACATTCAGGGTTTGTTCTAGGTAATTTCAATGTATTGCATTCAATAGACTGTGATGCCTAGATGTCTGTGCAAAAGCAACAACCTCTAAGAGGTTGTTTATAATGAATCATACCAAGTTTTACCATGGCTCAGTGCAAACACAAGGACATAGGCACAAGGCAATCTCTCCTTGCACTGGTAAACATTGCAGATTTTTCTGCTCGTGAGGCTGGAAGGCATTTGAGAGTCCCTGCATCTACAGCTCAGAGGTTTGTGAGATTATCCAGGAAGGGATTGAAAACTGTTGTGTTGGTTCAGGAAGAAGATGTGTTTCCACTCCCCAAGAGAATGAAGCTTTAATTGCAGAAGCCCATAGGAACCCCTTCCAAACTGCTTCTCAAATTAAAGCAAATTCTCAATTCCCTGGATCAGCTCGGACAGCTCTGTGGCATTTAAATGATGCAGGACTTTTTGCACGGACAGCAGCAAAGAAGGAACACCTGATAGACAATCACAGATTGTTTCGGCTTGCCTTTGCAGAGGAAAATGCCAACCGTGATTGGAATAATATAATATTCTCAGACGAGGTGACATTTTCTTCTACTCATGACGGCAAAGTGATTGTCTTTCATCCAAAGGGGTCTCAATATGATGCAGAATACATGGCTAGACAATTTCGTCATGGTCGCGTATCTGTATCATGTTGGGACTGGATATCACAGGATGGTCTGGGTGTATTGTGGAAGCTGGACGATACACTGAACAATGTGCACTACATAAGGCTATACTAGAGAACATCTTGATTCCATCTGTGAGGATGACATATCCTGATGGAATTACTGAATTCGTACAGGATAATCATCCTGTCCACACTTGTCGAGCAGTTTCAAACTGGTTCTCGGAGAGGCAGGATATCAGAGTGATAGACTGGCCTCCTTGTTCACCAGATTTGAATCCAATCGAAAATGTGTGGGCTAAGATGAAAATAGAGATGAACTCTAATTGGCCTGCAGATGCACGAAAGACGAAAGATGGCTTATGGGCACAAATTCAAGACTCTGGGATGTTCTAGCCGATCATCCACGTGCCTGTAGAAATTTGACTGCATCTATGCCCCACAGATTGAGGCCTGTAATAGATGCTGAGGGTTCATATACCCGATATTGATTTTGTTTTTGTTAAAGTTTTCATTTTAGAAGATATTATTTTCTTTCCTCATTTATTTATTAGAAGAAGATTTTAATTTTAATGTATGTTTTTGTGTATGCATTAAAGCCATAAAACTCAAATATAAAATTAAATATGAAACTATATTATAGGCAAAATGCTATTCTAACATTCAGTTAAAAAAAAGTAGAACGGGAATTGAACCTGTGAGGTTACGAACGCAGATGATGTCTGTTAAACCTCTCGACCACGGAAACACACTAAGCCAAGCTCTCTCTTTCATGTTGCTTGAGTATGCACTGCGTTAACTAGCAAAAAACCCAGTACAATTACTGAGAACATGTTGATGTGAATACAGTTTCTGCAAGCTCTCACGAAGTTCCCCGATCAGTTGATAGAATCTGCGGATGACTCATTTTTTTAAACTAAGGTTGTACCTTCTACAAGAGAATCTATCTATCATTGGATATTCCAAAATTTGTATGCTACATTGTCTGATTATGGGCAAAATTGTTCAAATTCAACCTAGGGTACCCCCCTAATCCTTTATTAACAGGATTATAGGGTATATAAATGTAAGTAAAGTGATCCTACTACAGGCCTTAGGAGGTCCTTGGGAAGATAAGGGTTAAGTTCCTACCATTCTAGATAACTGACATGAGATGTCAGCCAGGTTGTCAGTCCTACAAGATGGTACCTTTACCCCCAGAAAGTTTGGGCCAGTTTTACATCCTGACCCCACTAGGACTCAAACTCCCAACATTCCAGCTTGTAGTGTGTTGCCTTAACAATTGTGCTGTGGCATGCACCCTATATTATATATATAAAAGTTATATTTTGGCAAAATGGCTTACCAAGAAATTTAATGAATTACCAAGTTTTGACAACAAAAGTATTGAAAATTCAACTGAATTAGTAAGAGAACTGAATAATGTTTCATTGGATGTAATGACAGATTGGTTTCTTTTGATGTTTCTTTATTTCCGAGCAACCTAATTGGAAATACATAAAATATTTTTAAAAAATGGCTAAATTCCTTGAAACTAGAAAGAGAAATAATAGAAGAATATTTAAATCTTGGAAAACTTTGTATTGACAATAATTTTTTCACCTACAATGGAAAATTTTATAAACAAATCTCAGGTCTGGCTATGGGAAACCCAGTTTAACCATTTTTGGTGAATTTATTTATGGGTTATTTAGAGTGTCATACCACCAATGCTTATTCCTGGATTTTTAAATGTTGGTATAGATATGTGGATGATATTTTCTCTGTGATAAATTCTAAATGAATTGAAAAATGCATTAAAATTACTCAATCTTCAAGATTAATCTGTAAAATTTACTATAGAATTAGAAAAGAATAACCAAATCCCATTTTTGGACCAGTACAAAATAAGGAATGAACAACAACAAAGGATTGAATTCAATATTTACAGGAAAGATACTCATACAGACAATTACATAAAGTCGTCAGGTTTCAATCATATTATGCATAAACATGCAATTTTCAACAGTTTGATATATAGATTATTAAATGTTCCACTAAATGAAGAAGATTTTAAGAAATAATACAATCACATTTTAAACATAGCTAATTTAAATGGTTTTGGAAATGAAATAATTATAAATAAATTAAAGAAATTCAGACAACAAAAAAGATTAAAAGAATACACCTTGCAATCTAATTCAAGGAGAGGAAAACAATTCAAGAAAATTACTTATCATCTTGAAATAGATAACAAATTTTTAAAAAATTTCACGAAATTCGATATAACATTGGCACCGATAAATAAATTTAACCTTGGTAATTGTTCTGCCTACACTAGGGCCTAACCGTCATAATAATAAAATACTATAAAAAGCCGATAAAGGATAGACACATATACATGTGTATTATATCAGAAAATAGGGAATAATTAACCGCACTGAAAAACATATTAGTTCATACTCATATAATATAAAAAAACGCTAGTAAAAAGGCATGTTTCTATATCCTGGATCAAAACCATGTCACAAGATTCCAGAATTATTTAGTCAGAAAGATGACCACATTAGATAAGAGTAATGTGAGTTGCGCGAAGTGAAAGTGGAACAAAGCTTTCCATTTTGACATAGATGAAGGTTTCGTACTAGATCATGAACTTTCCACCCAAATTTCCCCAATTAGAAACTTAAAACTTATATAAATATTCGCGATTTTTTTAACGAAGGCAGAACGGCGGCGGGGACCAAACGTGGTCCCCCTGCAGAGGGGTGCAGCTCGACAAGCTCTACATGGGTAAATATGAACCGTTATCTATTATAATTTCTTTAATGGTCATTTTTCAGACATAGAATTAATTAAAGGACCAAATGGTCCAAAGAATTTAGAATAATGAACAAAGTTGAATCTTTTAAATTATTATTTTCTCTCTCTGAATTTTAACACTTTTAGTATTTTGACGCTTGGCAATATGGCGATTTTAGCTGATTTTAATAAGTGTTTTATATGTTTGGTTTTAATATTTCTCTATGTTTGGATTTATTTTAATAAATATGTCATGTTATTGTTTACTGTGTTTTAACATGTGTAAATGTGGAAATCATCCTCCAAAGCCAAGGCCAACAACCGCTCGGGCCAAATACCACTTAAACTCTATAGAGATATTTCACGCTACATTACGGCGGGGCTTAACTATCCCACGCATAACATTCTGGTGAACAGGCGGTGCGATATTCGTGAACATAATATTCTATTATATTCACGGATAAGGAAACGAACCCTAGACCCCCAAAATTAACCCTCAATTCGTATACAGTAAAAAATCTATATGTTTTTTTTTCAATCGGGAAGATAAGAGCCACATTGGTACTAATGAATAAACTATGTCTTTTAAAACAGAGGAGAAACCAGAAAATTTTCAACTTTGGGACATTATTAATAACTGGCTTTAGGACTGTCGTGTATTTTTTTGTGGTTATTTTATTTTTTTTAGGATCTATTTTTTTGGGTATAATTCAATGGTTTTGAATAGTCAATGGGTAAATTTTTTTTGGATATGTAACTATACTGCAAATTTCGGTGTTGTTGATGTTTTTTCTCATAGAGATGTTATTTTCTTTACAGTCAGACATCTATATATTTTTCTCTAGGTTATGTTATATGTATTATTTTCAGAATTTATGTTATATGTATTATTTTCAGAATTTTTTTTATGTAGGATACATATAGTTTTTATGAATTATTTTGGTGTTGTAGATGATTTTGACAAAGTTTTTCAGTCAGATGATATTTTTGTTGTTATCCTAGGTTATGATATTTTTTTTTTCAGAACTTGAATATTGGTAGAGTTACACTGTTTTAGTAAACGGAAGTATAGTTATGAAATTTATTTAATTTTTTTGTGTTAATTAAGGCAATATCTCATTCACTATTAATAATTGTACATTGATAATGACATATTTTTGTTTCGTCTATCGGGAAGGCGTGGCACGATCAACTGTACACATAAATCATTTCTGAAAGCATCACCACGAGAGATAAGCCCAAGGGATCATAGGTTGCTTTTACACGCCACTAGATTGAATTTTTTTTATCATATTTTCAGGATTACGAAAAGGGTAATAAATTTGAGCAAACAAGATGGCGGACACATCTTACACTTATGCCACTAATGCACTAAATACTTGTAACACGTTTTGTACTATGTAAACATTCATTTTTTTATATAGATTTATTCACGTAAAACACGATCTTGGATATCTTACTGAACCATGGATAGAGGTAGGATACGTAAAATTAATTTATGGTTTATTAACTAGGTAATTTGTTTTGTTAGATTAGAAAATGGGAAGTTGGCTTACGTCCATTATTAAGTTTTTCTTGCCAAAGTGGCAACGGTGACTACAGAGCCATCTAACGGAGGCTATATTAACCATTACAGCCACTCCCGCAACTCGTGCATACACACTGGGACCTTTTCACTAATACTAGTTAGGTAATTGATCTTGGCCCACGTAAGGCTCAAGGAACCACATTATAACTTGCAAAGTAATGAGTGATTTATATTGGGAAAATAAATCAGTTAAAATAAATCTAATAATAGGACTATAAATAATTTAATTACAAAATGATGACCGAAGACTAGCAGGAAAAATAGTTAGGGAAATGGAATACATAAAAGTCAAAGGATTTGGAAAACAGGAACCATTTCGTAATAAAGTAATAACAGTGGAAAAATAAAGTAAAGTATTCCCCCTACAGGAGGCCTTGAGGTAATGGGACGTTAAGGCTCCCAATATTTCTAGACAATCGGCACTTGATGTCAGCCGGGTTATCAGCCCTGCGTGACGGCCGCCCTTACCCCAGAACAAGCGTCTGGTACTCATTTCAGTTAGAGGCTGAGTCGACCCCAGGGCCATAGTGCCGCCAGAAGGTTTGGATCAGGTTAAAAATCCTAAACCCACCGGGACTTGAACCCCCGACCTTCCGGCTTGTAGCGCAGTGCTTTAACCACTATGCTAGTAGGAATAAATAATCATACTAAGTATATCAAAGTAATTTTAAACACTATTAGAGTTAAACCGCCTACCGTGCGACAATGACAAGGCAGGGCATGAGGCAAATAATACCGATTTCGTTGCTGGAATTGTTATCCTAGGATATTTTATGGTAAAGGCGAGCACCTTATAATATGTAGGGACGTTTTTCAGTTAAAAATCGAGAGTTAGACAAAAAAAAAGAGAACTAATAACTGAGTGGTTTAAAATTAATAATAATAATAATAAACACAGTAACATAATAATAAGAATAATAATCATAATAAACCTAGTAATAATACTGTGGCAAGCAAAGTGGTAAGGCATCCTAGCTATACACTGGCGATACAGGAAATAGTAATTTTTTTCTGAATAATAAAATATGGACTCACCATCGTGGAGGAATGGGAAAAAACCGCCATCTTGAGAACTATTTTTTTTTGGGAACTTAGACACGTCCTTCCTTTACATGCACGAAGACTGAGTGTGTATTAGAAGGTCAGATAACAGCAGATTTCAGCCAAGGCTCTGGAATGTGTTTATTTTGGGAGGTGAAAGTTAGATTCCTCCACATAGTTAAGAACTCCAAACAGACTGCATTAGGAATATAAACAAAATTTATACTATTTGCATTTGCAGGGAAATAAATACCACTTTTTTTTTACATCAGGAAGCGTACTTTAAATAAAAAGAAGCGATAGGAATTAGTAACTACTTAAAGACCCAAGACATTTACAGGAAATAAAAGTGGCATGTATTAGCAAATAGAGACAAGGTATCTTAGCTACAGAGAGTATGGAAAAGGGGCATGGAGACTTAGAAGAAATAAACGAGAACTCGAGCAAAGAGGGGAATAGAGAATTAGAAGAAATAAACGAGAACTCGAGCAAAGAGGGGAATAGAGAATTAGTGCAATCAAAAAAATGGGAATGCAACTAATGAGGAATGTAGATTCTAGTTTCGAAAACAAAGAGTATGGAAAAGGGGCATGGAAAACTTAGGATGAATTAGAGAGAAATCGATCAAAGCGGGGAATGGAGATTTAGCGCAATAAAGCAAATCAGGCACCACACCCCTCCCTAAAGGAAATAACATTACTCAAGGATTTTCAACTCAGGACTCATGGAAGGGAAGACGACCGAACTTCAGGTTAAATAATAGCTTAAAATAATTTTTTTTGGTTAACCTCTCATGCGGTGTTGAATTTTTTTGCAACAATGCCGACGAGCGCATCCTGTGAAGGGCTCAACTACAGTATGAGGCGTTCCTAAATCATGAGTGAAATTTAAATAATGAGTAAAGTCATAGAGGCTAGCGCAATTACGGGAGGACTCGCTTGGTCCGAAATACAGATTATAGTTCCGGAAACGAAAAGAACGGAAATCCTGAATAAAGAAGGAAGAGCCCGAACAGAAGAGGGGAATGGAGACTTGGCACAATCGTAGGAGGACTCCGCTAGTGAGAAGTACGGAGTAAAGGTAGAACCAAGATGCTTGCAGAAATGATAAAAAAGACAGACTTATTCCCATAAATATTTTTTTTAGGCTTTATCATTATTTTTTGGTGGAAATTAGGATACTTGACAAACAGTGAGATGTTTTATCCGATCTAGTAGAAAGTGAAAGTTCAAATGGGAACCCAGGGGTTACACAAAATACTATTACTGAGTATGACACAACAAATAATACACTCTACAGGCAATGGTTCCTGCTGAAATGGACTGGCTTGGGAAAGATTGGAGTGTCTAAAGGCGCCTAGACTCTTTTAAACTGCAGGCTCGTTCCATGTCACTTAGGACTAGTGACCAGTCGAGAAGTAGACACACACACATGGGATATGACATATATTACGATATTAGATGAAAACTAGATCGCTAAGACTCTTCATATTTAGGCCTACGAGGGATAATAAGAGGATAGGCTACAACTTAGGTCAATCTTGGCTAGGTAACGTTAGACATACACACACAGAGATAAAACATTTACATAGTCGCACACAGAGATACAAGTTGGGAAGGACTAAGGACCCTTTTGGAGAGGCTTTTACCCTCGACAATTTGGCGAGTTGCCTGAACACTTCGCCAACGAGCTAGGGAGAAAGCTAGGCAGGTGCAAGTCGGAAGGTGGGACATCCCCGTTATGACATGATCTAGAGACAGAGAACTCCAAAATGATCTTGGGGCACTGGCCATAAAAACCTTGCCGGCTTGGCACTGACGTTAGGGACCATATGGAACAGCATCGTTTAGGGAGAGATTAGGCATCCGAGAAACTAGAGACAAACGAAAACACTAAGCAAAACGGGCAGAGAGACCCACGAGAAACAGAAGCAATCACGGGCAGAGAGACCTACAGAAACAGTAGTGATACCCGGGTTTAGGGAGTGATGAGGGCAATAGTAGGATCACCATCAGAAGAGAATCGGATCAAATCCACTCCGATGATGAGGCCATCGTCCGATGAGCTCAAGAAGGCTCTCCCTAAAATTAACGTCGAGAGAAAAAAATTCTGAGGCAACAGAATTAGAGAGGGATAGGGTTAGGAATGACTCGAGTCACTGTCGACCAGGAGTGGAACTAGCTGTCCTCTCCCTTGAGGCCGAACAAGTCGAGTCGCCAAGTTGGGAGGCAGCCCATTCCTGGTCCTCAAGGTCGTGCCCAACGAATTGGCTAACCCACCCCAAGGATACAAACGGAAAAAGCGGGAGTGCAGTAGGGACAACTTGGGCCCCGAATGGCAGGGTGGTGCCCTCCCTTGAGGCGATTTGCTCGACGAGTCCACCGCCTTGCCAAGGACTAAGAAGTCAGAAACGTAGGGAAATTCTGGAGCGACAGAATTAGAGGGTGTGACAGGAAGGGCCCGGGCCACCGTTGGCATGAAGGGAACCGTTGCATATCCCATGCCTTCGAGGCTCGCAGCCCGGCCGCTTCGCTGGCTCACCCGGCTTTATTTGCAAGAAGTCAGGAATACACGAAGCACAAAAAGAGATAGCCAGGGGTCTATCCAGAGTCGATAATGATGCCAGGAAAACCGCGATGAGAAAGCCGTACGCACACATAGTATATGTGTCATAACGAAGGGACAACGAATACTAGTCAGGGACATCGGAAACGTTGGGACACTAGAGAAGAACACTAAAGGAAACACATTAGGTAGGGAGATCTCAGAAAATAAGAGGTTAAACACATTAGGCAGGGAGATCTCAGAAAATAAGAGGTTAAACACATTAGGTAGGGAGATCTCAGAAAATAAGAGGTTAAACACAATAGGTAGGGAGATCTCAGAAAATAAGAGGTTAAACACAATAGGTAGGGAGATCTCAGAAAATAAGAGGTTAAACACAATAGGTAGGGAGATCTCAGAAAATAAGAGGTTAAACACAATAGGTAGGGAGATCTCAGAAAATAAGAGGTTAAACACAATAGGTAGGGAGATCTCAGAAAACAAGAGGTTAAACACAATAGGTAGGGGATCTCAGAAAATGAGAGGTTAAACACATTAGGTAGGGAGATCTCAGAAAATGAGAGGATAAACACATAGGTTATACATGAAATTAGAGGTTAAACTCATAAGGAGTACACGAAATTAGAGGTTAAACACATAAGGATAGTACAAGAAATTAGAGGTTAATCACATAGGTAAGATAGGGAATAAGTCTACACGTATGAGACCAGGAACTAACCCAAAAACGTATATGGAAATTAAGAGGAAAATAAAGAAGTAGGAGATGACAAAGGGAGAGGTTAAACCCATAGATAAGATGGGGACCCAAGACACGGAATAAAGTCCACACATAATCAGGAGTAATGTAAAAAGTTAAATAAAGAAATTCAAGAGAACAGATGAGATATTGCCGAACGAATTAGGAAGGACTTAAGGAAACAACACCATTTAGATTTTTTTTTGTAAAGTTAACTACTGTAGGCTGTAGCACGGGAAATCGACAGATAGGTTAGAAACGAGAGAATTTAAGATGCAAGACGCATCCCGGATGACACATGATAGAAGAAAAGAAATGCTCTCAAAAATCAGGACCTCACGAGGGAATGATATACGGAATTCAGGTTACATAATCGTACTAAGTAGTATTTACATCTTAAAGCCCTATCGATTTATGTGTAGGCGAGCACACTCGATCGAACCCAGGACTCTATAGAGGGAAAAGCAAAATTGAAATTTTAAACAAGCAAGGGAAAGTTTTGAAAACAAGCGGTAAAATACGGTAAGATACTGAAAATTTTTGAATCCAGTGAAACCTGAATTGCAATAAGGGCATAAATGATTCATGAGAATCATAATACAAGAAACATAAGAGCATTTCTTTTTGCAACTTGAGGCTAGCTATAAGGGACAGATAGGAACATGGGTGCACGTAATAAACAAAAACTAAATGATACGATGTGTATGACAATAATAAGACCTAAAGCCAGGACGTCTAGTAAGCAGGGTTCGGAATATAGTATCGGAGATAAGATGGCTGAACAATGAAGCATCTAAGCGATGAGGGTAAATCAAACCGAAAATGACCATTCTATGACAAGGAGTGATAATAAGTGGTGCGGACCCATGTAGAGCGGAGATTTACCCGCCCCCCAAACCAGTAATCGATGTTTAAAGTTATCCTCCCAGGTTCTAACTAATTGCCCCTAAGATTTCAGAAATTCAAAAAAACTACTAGCTTTCCGCCTGGACCTGCGGCCACCCGCCACGCACCCTGCATGATGGAAGCAAGATTAAGAGGGCCCGACTCACGGCACCACCCTGTACATCTGAGGACGTGAAACCGCAGCATAGAGCGGCCCGGACCAGACTCAACCCTGTACACCGGAGGACGAGAGGAGCCACAGCATAGAGCTGCCAGACAGGATTCAACTACACATATCGTGACGGAAAATAAGATGGGTGAATGTCCAGACTCGCAACCAGCTAAGGCAAACACCTCACAAGCAGTAAAGAACAAACCCAGGCAATTATAAAGAAAATAATAACTATCTCCAACGTCAACCTTGGCCTAACATCCTTCATTCCAAATTGCTCCTATAGATGAAGCAAGAAAACAAACTCCACGTCAAGATTAATTCCTATCAAACCCTTCACAAGCTCTCCTTGGACCTAACTGGGTTTTGTTTAAAGAAACTAGGCATAACCAAATCAAAGGCCTACCTGGACCAACGGCAGCTGAAAATGATCCACGAACTCGATCATTAGAACATCGCACCCTCCATCGAGGCAAGCAGACACGAACCCTGACCTCCAAGCTAGCCACAGCAGACACAGCAGTTCTGATAATTTTTTTTTTTTAATGTTCAGGTTCACGAAATAGAACCTTCGAAGTGAAAAACAAAAAAAAGAAACAAAATGTTGTTAAGTGCGTCGGATGTGAATTAAAGTGATAGTGCATCGTTTCAAAAGAAACCGCAAGAAGGTTTAAACAAGGAAGAAGGACGGAGACCACAAACCATTTTTAGTGAAAACATTTTTATAGTGTATGAGGCACAGTCGACATTTTTTTTTTGTTTCAAGCCAGGAAGACATGCTATATTGTAATTTTTTTTTGAAGAAGTATAGTGTTCTCACTAAGTAAACAGATCTTACCGATATTACGACACAATTAAAGGTATCCGGGGCAAATAGCAAGTAAAAGACGATCTAACCTCTTAGAATGAGAACAAAATACTTCCAGGTTACAGATGAAATCGCCAATTGAGGACGTCAGTTCCACTCCCACTTAAAGTTAAGAATAAGATAAATGTCAGGACAAACCCCCGAGAGGTGAGAGATATCCTATAAGGAAAAAAGACTTTCGGTTTTTCAACCCTACAGTCTTATTTAGGGGGGGGGGAATGTTATGCCAACACTAGGGCCTAACTGCCATAATAATAAAATACTATAAAAAGCCGATAAAGGATAGACACATATACATGTGTATTATATCAGAGAGTGAGGAATAATTAACCGCGCTGAAAAACATATTAGTTCATACTCATATAATATAAAAAACGCTAGTAAAAAGGCATGTTTCTATATCCTGGATCAAAACCATGCCACAAGATTCCAGAATTATTTAGTCAGAAAGATGACCACATTAGATAAGAGTAATGTGAGTTGCACGAAGTGAAAGTGGAACAAAGCTTTCCATTTTGACATAGATGAAGGTTTCGAACTAGATCATGAACTTTCCACCCAAATTTCCCCAATTAGAAACTTAAAACTTATATAAATATTCGCGATTTTTTTAACGAAGGCAGAACGGCGGCGGGGACCGAACGCGGTCCCCCTGCAGAGGGGTGCAGCTCGACAAGCTCTACATGGGTAAATATGAACCGTTATCTATTATAATTTCTTTAATGGTCATTTTTCAGACATAGAATTAATTAAAGGACCAAATGGTCCAAAGAACTTAGAATAATGAACAAAGTTGAATCTTTTAAATTATTATTTTCTCTCTCTGAATTTTAACACTTTTAGTATTTTGACGCTTGGCAATATGGCGATTTTAATAAGTGTTTTATATGTTTGGTTTTAATATTTCTCTATGTTTGGATTTATTTTAATAAATATGTAATTTTATTGTTTACTGTGTTTTAACATGTGTAAATGTGGAAATCATCCTCCAAAACCAAGGCCAACCGCTTGGGCCAAAGACCACTTAAACAATAGAAATCTTTGACACTACCTTAAAACGGGGCTTAACTGACCCACGCGTAATAGTAATCTAAAGAATGTGAATACCCCAGATAGTAAAAAGTATGGAATTTATCAAATTAGTTATAAATTCTGCAATAAAGTGTACATAGGAAAAACAAAAAGGAATTTGAACACACACAAAAGAACACTTTAGAAATATTAAAAATGGAGAAATTGAAAAATCAGCTATTGCAGCACACAGTTTGCTGGAGAGTCATAAAATTGAAAAAGAGGCTAAACTTTTAAAACATCTGGAAAACCTTTGGAATTGACAGTTTGAGAGAAGATATACATTCAGAAGAACAAATTTAGATCCATGAATTTTGAAATCCTCGATGAATGGAACCTGATGTTGAGATTCATTAGATCAACATCAGATGGCAACATTATAGATGAAGATTCCAATGAAAATCCGATAGTCATAATGTCGGCTTAAGATAACAGGAACTCCTCTTGAAAACTGCAGTTCCTGTGTTTAAAAGAACAAAGTATGAGGTAAGGTCAGAAGTAACTCATTCATTCATTGAATTAAAAACCTCATAATGTCATTTCCCATATTGAACTATGAATATATAAGCCTAACTATTTATAAAACACATAAGCTAATATTATTTTCAAATATGCCAACCTGCTCAATGGATGCCATATTATACTCATAATTCCTCTGAATGGTTACAATTGGAATGTGATCAATTCTTTGATATTCTTCAGTTAGAGTATGCTCTTGGTCAGCTTTTGTCCATGAAAACTCTTCAGAATCAAGGATTTCTGTCTCTTCTATTGGAGCACTGTCTAATCCAACCCATGAATATGCAACATCTTTTAATGATACTGAAGAATCCAGAGTAGACTGGTTATGACTAACATCCGTCAGAATGTACCACAGCAAGCTGTCTGTGTAAGTAGAAAATACTTGGCTGAAATTAGCAAACCACAATAACAACGATAAAATATATAAAAATGATACAAATATTTTTTACATAACTTATATTATGGAATTCTTTGTTTTAAATGATAATTTGGTTGAGGCTACGTCAAAGATCATGTACAACAGCATATCCTTCAGGGTTAGATTTAAAAATTTACTTAAAATGAATTAACAAGTGAAACTTAAAACATTACATTATCATTTTTTTTTTTAACTTTCACAGGGAAAGAACACTATGAGGTTTAATTTAATAATTAAATTAATGTTTTTATTACCTCACCTCATATCTTTTTTCTTCTATACTGCAGTTTCGGAGCTTATCTCCATCGTCAGTAGCCTCTGGTCGACCGGTGTTATGTCGTTTCTTGGCGGTTTCCTTCTTACTTCTGTCGGTGGACCGATGAACCTCTGGATTAGGTCAAAATTTGCAGGAGTTTCAAAATTCATGAGTTTTTCTTTTTTGTTTTTTTGGATGTGGATTTTTTCCCAGACTGTGAGTTCCTTTAGTTTATCTGTTTGTTTGATTAGGCTAGCTTCTGTATCTATTAAATGTTTTTCAGACCAAGCATGGGCTGCTACTGCTGACTTGTCCACTTCCCCCTTTTTTACATTTCTAAGGTGTTCCTTCAATCTAGTTTTTAAATTTCTTTTTGTTTTTCCTATATAGATTTTGTCGCAATCCTTACATTTGATCTGATATATTCCTGATTTATATTGGACAAGAATATAAATCAGGAATATATCAGATCAAATGTCAAGATTGCGACAAAATCTATATAGGAAAAACAAAAAGAAATTTAAAAACTAGATTGAAGGAACACCTTAGAAATGTAAAAAAGGGGGAAGTGGACAAGTCAGCAGTAGCAGCCCATGCTTGGTCTGAAAAACATTTAATAGATACAGAAGCTAGCCTAATCAAACAAACAGATAAACTAAAGGAACTCACAGTCTGGGAAAAAATCCACATCCAAAAAAACAAAAAAGAAAAACTCATGAATTTTGAAACTCCTGCAAATTTTGACCTAATCCAGAGGTTCATCGGTCCACCGACAGAAGTAAGAAGGAAACTGCCAAGAAACGACATAACACCGGTCGACCAGAGGCTACTGACGATGGCGATAAGCTCCGAAACTGCAGTATAGAAGAAAAAAGATATGAGGTGAGGTAATAAAAACATTAATTTAATTATTACATTATCAATTCATCCTTACCAATAATCAATATATCATAGTTCATTAACTCTTTAGCTGCCATGCGCCTATTATTTCTATCTATTACCTGCCAGACACTATACTTTAAACTACCTGCAAAACTGATTACATCAGTGGATGACGATTTAAATTTCCAATACAGAGATTTTACCTCAGGCATGCAGAGAGGCAAGAATGTGAATTTACAAGAGACACAGATATACCTACTGACAGTAGAAATATACAGCCTACTGATTATCGTCCAAAGATCCTAAATACATTTTGATCTATAGTCTGTTTTCTCTAAGGAAGGAATGATTCCGCCACTATTTTCAAACTGTACAACCTTCCCCTTCTAAAATGTGGTTTATCATAGAATGTTTCACAACCCTCCTTAAACATTTTATCGATGTTATAATTTTTTTTTTAACATCGATAAAGCATTACTGCTATAAAGTAAAAATATTCTCTTTAATTTGCTTACTTGTTATAGTCAGCTACTAGATGGCAGTGAAGACCAAGTTCTTGCGACATCTAGTAATAATGGAGAATACAATATATATATATATATAAGAAAGATAAATGTTTGAATTGGATTTGCCTGGTGGTGTAATGCATAGCATGCTGGGGTACCAACCCAGAGGTCCGGGTTGAATCCCGTTCAGGCATTTATTTTTCTTATCATGCCATATTAAGCTTGCATTGCTCAATGTAAAAAAAATAATTATAACACACATATATTAAGCAAGAACTTCTGCACACAATGAAGAATTTCAGAAGCCATTTCAGTTTTGAACTTAGTGTAATACATATTGGAATTTCTTACTTCTGTTAGTTTGTTAGTTTAGCAACATCTATTGTCAGTACATCTATAGTCTAGATCAGCATTGTACCCAGTTGCTTCCTCATTCTAAATATAATGACTAGGTGCAAACATAAAGAAATAGACTAACCAAAAGCCGATAGCAATAAAACAGAAATTGTTGCCACCAATATATTATCTAACTAAACCAACTAATTCGCTGGCACTATCAAACTAGTAGGTTCATAGCCATGCATACATAAGTTCTCCATACATCCCTATCCTGAGTTAATGTTTTCCAATCATTCCCGTATAATCTATTTCCCTCAAATAATGGTTAATGTTATTCCCCCATCTCATTCTTGGCCTACCTAGTGGGTGCTTTCCCTCTGGTTTTCTACTAGTAGTTTCCATGCCCTTCTTTCATTCCCATTGATGCCACATGTCCTGCCCATCATAGTTTACGAGTCTTTAACTATTCTTATTACATCCGACTTCCTATAAAGATCTTGTAGCTGACTGTTGTGTTGTTGTTATGTAGCCTTCTCCATTCATTCTTCTGTCTGTTCATCTCATTTTTGCCTAAAAATTTTCCGAAGAATTTTATTCTCAAATACTGGTAATATTTTCTCCTCCCTTAAAGTAAGAGCCCATGTTTCACATCCATATAAAACAATTGAGAGGATAACAGTTTTATACATTTGAATAAGAGATATGCACCAGAAAAATGGTTATATGTCTACACAGATAGATCTACTATTGATAACAACTCAGGATCAGGAATTACATGTGCATTATTTTCATTTTATCAACCAGCAGGATACCACACAACAAATTTTGACGCGGAAGTAATGGCTATTCATATTTCACTCCAACAATTACTATACAGAATAAATAAATTTCAAAATGCTGTCATACTCTCTAGTTCTAAGGCAGCAATATATGCAATAAATTCACACAAAATGAAGTCAATACAAATTAAAGAGTGCTACAAAATGATTCAACAACTTCAAAAACTACAGAAAAGAATTCAATTGCAATGGATACCTGCACATTGTGGAATTGCTGGAAATGACACTGCTGATTTTCTTGTCAAAAAAGGCTCCAATCTAATTCAGAATACTACTAAAAGCTTACCTTTCACATCCATAAAAAGAATAATTAAAAACAAATATAAAACCAAACAAAACCAAGACGTATGTAATAAAGCCAAAGACAAAAAATGGAATATTTTAGTAAAGAAGCCAGATATTATTCCAGAAATTCCACGTAAAACTACAGTAGCAAAATTTAGACTGCTTACAGAACATGACTACTTGGCCAAACATTTATATAAAATAGGAATCTACATGAATCCAAATTGTCCTCTATGCAACAAAGACGAAGAAATGAACGAAGAACATCTACAAACCTGTGAAGTATTACCTGTTGGATCCACCATAGAGAAATACTGGAGAGCAAGAACGCTAATGGCTTCATTGCCAAGGCCCAGCATTTGAAAACAACAACAACAACATTTTCAGTTTAATTTTTTTAGAGAAGTTGGGAAGACAATCCCTGTAATGCACAATAGCATGCATTTCTGGAATTGAGCTTACGTTTAATTTATTTGTGCACTTCATTCCTGTTTGTAATTATTGTTCCTAAGTAATATTTAATTTTAGGAAGTTATATTTTGAGGTTATTTTAATTATATTATTTTTGGTCTGGACATCTTACCTCAATATTAATGTTGATTTGTTCTTGGACATGTTTCAAAACAATTCTGTTTTATCATCAGCTTTCCCAGACTGGTTTTATTTATGTTGCATTATGTTGCACCACCTGGATGTCGATGTCAGCTCCATCCTGTGGTTGGCCAAAGAACCTCCAAACAAGGTCACCCTCCATCGGAATATCAAAATTCATAACTCTGTTTCTGTTCTTCTGAATATAAATTTTTTCTCAAATAGTCAGCTCTTTTGTATTTTCTAACTGTTTTAATAATTTAGTGTCTGAATTTATATTATGTTTTTCAGACCAAACATGAGCAGCAACTGCAGATTTTTCAATTTCTCCATTTTTAATATTTCTTATGTGTTCTTTGGTTCTAATTTTTAGGTTTCTTTTTTCCCTATATATATCTTTTCACAACCCATACATTCAATTTGATATATTCCAGACTTTTTATTTTTATCAGTTTTTTCATTTTTGTTGGTTTTTATTAGTTTATTTAAACTGTAGTTATTTTTTGGTGCTAATTTAATATTAAACTTCTCAAATATATTTTGAAATTTATTATGTACCCAAGGGTGATATGTGAATTTCCTATATTTTTTCATAGGTGGTTCTTCTTTCTCAAGATTACTTCTGTTTATCATTTTTTTTGTTTTTTATACTTTTCTATCCTTTTATGTACCATTTTTTCATCAAACCCATTTTCTCCTGCTACTTTGTTTATGTGTTTTTTCTCATGTTTGAAATCTTCTTCGTTTAAGGGTAAGTTTACCAATCTATAAAAACCAACAAAAATGAAAAAACTGATAAAAATAAAAAGTCAGGAATATATCAAATTGAATGCATGGGTTGTGAAAAGATATATATAGGGAAAACAAAAAGAAACCTAAAAATTAGAACCAAAGAACACATAAGAAATATTAAAAATGGAGAAATTGAAAAATCTGCAGTTGCTGCTCATGTTTGGTCTGAAAAACATAATATAAATTCAGACACTAAATTATTAAAACAGTTAGAAAATACAAAAGAGCTGACTATTTGGGAAAAAATTTATATTCAGAAGAACAGAAACAGAGTTATGAATTTTGACATTCCGATGGAGGGTGACCTTGTTTGGAGGTTCTTTGGCCAACCACAGGATGGAGCTGACATCGACATCCAGGTGGTGCAACATAATGCAACATAAATAAAACCAGTCTGGGAAAGCTGACGATAAAACAGAATTGTTTTGAAACATGTCCAAGAACAAATCAACATTAATATTGAGGTAAGATGTCCAGACCAAAAATAATATAATTGTTCCTAAGTATTTGAATTCACCATTTCTTCAAAATTTCTCTCATTTGACATTAACTGTCCATATCCATAAAATAATATATTTCTATGTGTGCCCATATAATTAGTTCTATTGATGTTTACTTCCAGCCCAAATTCTTAGTGTTACTTCATAGAGTGTGCTTGTTGGCCCTCAGTATCTCCTAACAATCACCTAATAACACCACTTCATCAACATAAACTAACAGTCTATTAATACCATTGAATTGTAGGCCTTCATCATCCTTTAAAGATTTTATGGCATGAATAGTAAAAAAAAAAAAAAATAAGGCATCTCCTTGCTTTAACCCATTGTGAATTTCTATAATATCTGAAAACATTTTGCCTACATGTACCCTACCCTTTGTAGCCATTTACACACATTCAAATAATTTCCATGTAGTAATTTAAATTTTAACATTCACAATGAATTCAAATAACATTCAAATAAGTGTAACTTTTTAGGAATTCCAAACTTCAGCAAGATACTAAATAACTTCTCCCTCTTAATTGAATTGTATGCCTTTTTGAAGTCTACATATAGTTGATGCACAATGTCATTATATTCCTATTTCTTTTATAAAATGTGTCTTATACTAAAAATCTGATCTACTGTAGACCTGTTTCTTCTAAATCCACATTAATGATCACCTATTACATCGTCAATACAGGGAGTAAGTCTGGATACTAACATTTCACTCCAAGCGCGACAGGCCTAGAAGGCCCATGGCCTACCAGACAGCTGCTGGCCTCACGTCCACATGTGTTAATCACAGAGGTAAACAATCATGAGACAGTGTAGGTCAACATGTCGGGTCCCCAGCCATTATAGCTGGTCTTCTCAACCTCGAGCCACTACTTATTGTAGCTACCCAAATGCCTCACGATGCTGGGTGAGCACTGGTCCCATACTAGCCGAAATTCCATGAGAAAATCTCTTTCCCTATGGGGATCCGAACCAGTGGAAGTCCCATAGCTCTGCACCAAGGCTTCTTGCCTTAACCACTCGGCTACAGTGCGGAACAGATACTAACATATTTGTTAGAATTTTGTACAAAGATGAAAGTAATGAGATGCCCCTGTAGTTGTTGCAATCAGTTTTATCTCTTTTCTTATCGATTGGTACGATAATTCTTTCCATTCATTTGGAAGAGCCTCTTTTTCCTAAATCACACTAAGCAACCTATACATCTTGTCCATCAATTTTTCTTCCCCTGATTTTATAAGTTCTGCTGGGATCCCATGCAAACCTGAAGCTTTATAAACCTTTAATTTTTCTATTGCCATTTCAACCTCTAACTACTTTATTCTGTTACTAATATTTCTGCTGTCTGTAAATCATCCAGACCACCAATATATTATGAATCTTAATTTTCTAAATACTGTTTTTAGTCCAATTCTATTCTGTTCCTACTACTGCCCAATACTAAATCCAATACATATGATTAAAATAGCAAAACACTTATAATGAAAAGCAATAAATAAGTAATATAAATAATTTATCATAATCAACTATATTTGATAAAATAATATTAGATTAATAAAATTATAACTTCAAATTAACATATATTAAAATGGAAACCTGAGTTGCAAAATGGTGAAAGGAATGAACTTGTTCCCCTGCTTACAAAATTCAATGCTTCGAGATAGAACATTGACCATCTAAATGCCTTTGTGATTAGGGATATTAAGTACAATATATTTAAAGTATTATATTATAAATAAAAATTAAAACAAAATATATGGGTTCCAAGGCCAGTTATTATACAGTGCAATCAGTATAGCAATGGACGGCAAACACGGGGTTTGTACTGTGTGATGATGAAGGCTTACACATACAGATATGGGACTTGAAATGTGCGCTGACTCAGCCATATATGAGTACATCCCACAAATTTATGTTGTAGTCAGATTGTATGCTTTGAGTGTATAAGTTACTTGCTCACTTTTCCTTATGCACTAAATGACATTATAATATTATAATGATATTGTGAAAAGAAAAATTAATGTTTGAACCAGAAATTGAACCGTGGACCTCTAGTTCTCCAGACTAGTGTGCAGCCCACTACACCATTCTAGACCTGGCACAAACATTAACAATTCTTTCCACATATACAAATCTATAATTCTTGTTTCGTCCGCTGTCAGGTAGGTGACACTACCATCGCCAACGGCCGGCTCCGTTTAGAAGTATCTATATTTGAGAATTTTACACCACCACTTTTATAAACAGTAAACAATGTTATTTACTTCTAAATGGTGCCAGCCGTTGGCGATGGTAGAGTCACCTACCTGACAGCAGACGAAACGAGAATTATAGATTTGTATATGTGGAAAGAATTGTTAATGTTTGTGCCAGGTCTAGAATGGTGTAGTGGGCTGCACACTAGTCTGGAGAACTAGAGGTCCACGGTTCGATTCCTGGTTCAGACATTAATTTTTCTTTTCACAATATCATTATAATATTATAATATGATCCATTATTGGAACTGTGTTAAAATAACAGTATTGGAAAATGTTAAATAAATGACATGTGTATAAGCGTAAACTGAGTGATGTGTGTATAAGTGTAAACTGCATAATGGCTAATAATTTTTCTATTGAACGTGTATTTATTTATGATCAATATTTGTTAACTCAGTCTGCCAGCCAAGTACGAAAACTCTTTGAAACACGATTCTCAGGTGTAAAAATTCCGTCACGTTCAACAGTCCATAATCTGTACAACAAATTTCATGCAACAAGAAGTGTCGAGCATAAGAAGTCACACAAGCTGCATAGCATTCTCACAGAAGAAAGAATATACAACATCAGTTATCAATTGGAACAATCTCCTAGAAAATCACTTAGGCACCTTTTGCAAAAAGTAGGAATTTCTTATGACTTTATACAAAAAGTTACTAAATTGTTGAAGTTGCATCCATATAAAATAATCAAGACTCATGCTCTTCAACCAGGTAACCCTATTTGTAGGCGTGCATTTTGTAAGTGGATACTAAATAATATTAAAAATGGCCTAATACATCCACATTTAATATATTTTTTGGATGAGTCGTGGTTCCATCTCCATGGTTATGTGAGTTTGCAAAACAATTGTCATTGGGGTCCTAAGAATCCTAATATTGTACATGAAGTGTCCCTCCATGATGCGAAAATTGGTGTATGGTGCACCATTAGTGGCAAAAGAATCATAGGCACCATTTTATTTCAGAATACAGTTGAATCTTGTACATATGAGAATGACATTCTGACACCCTTCTGCAGGGAATCAACTGAGAGGGAGCATTCTTCCAGCAAGACTCTCTACAGCTCATACAGCTGATATTTCAATGTTTGTTCCATGACAGAATTATTAGTAGGGATTTATGCCCTGCTCATTCACCCGATACAACTCCTGTGATTTCTATCTCTGGGACAGATTGAAAAATGCTGTGTACAAGACAAACCCACGCACTCTGGAAGAACTGAAACGTAATATCCATGATGAAATTAGCAATATCAGTAAAAGAGAACTACAGTGAGTTATGGGAAATTTTGTAAAGAGGAGCCAAAAATGCGTGGAGAACAAAGGTGGACAGTTCCAATACCTGCGTCAATAACGTTGGTAAGTACAACAATTTGTAAAATAGTTACAAAAATGTGTGTGGTTATATCACTGCAATCCTATGCTGTCCATTCTGCGCCGTGAGTGCGTCAGCAATGTGCAGTGAAATCTCCACGTCTGCTGTCCAATGCTATACTGATCATTCTGTATATGTAATGAAAATATTAACTGTGAGGGGAATGTTTTTTAAATATTTTATTTGCTACATTAAAAGCTGGCATAATCATTTTTAGTATATAGTATATGATTACAAAGAGTATAATCAAATATTAAATGGAATAAAAAAAATTAAAATAAAATTCTTTTTACCTTACCTGATATCCTGTCTTATAATTATAATAGAATATGAGGTGAGGTAAAAATAATTTATTTTGAATTTTAAACTAAACCTCATAGTGATATTTCTTATAATAAAGTGTCCCAATAAGAACGCCGGATTTAATAATGCACAAAATAAACTATACTTGAAAGAAATTACATATTTATACATGAACACAAAGGGTATATGTTCCGATTTAAGTATGGAAAATTACATCTGGCATATGTCCACCACGAGATGCTCTGCAGCTAGTGACTCTGTCTATGAAATTTGTGATTACTTTTGCACAGTCTTGCGCCTGGAGTTCGGTGCTGACACGTCGAATTTCCTGCTTCAGGTCTTGAATGGTTCGGGGATTGTGTTCATAAACCTGTGATTTGAGAAACCCCCAAAGAAAGAAGTCGCACAATGTCAGGTCACATGACCTCAGTGGCCAGTTTTGGTCATCTCTGCGCAAAAGGACTCAGTTTGGAAATTTGTCATGCAACAGATGAATAGTCTCATTGGAGGTGTCGCCATCTTGCTGGAACCACAACTGTTTGTAATCAATGTCATCCAAATAAGGCCACAAGAAATTCCTAACCAGATTACGGTAACGTTCTTCATTAATTGTTGTGGCATTACCAACATCATCTTCGAAAAAGTAAGACCCTATCACTCCACCAGTCCAAAGTCCACACCAAACAGTCACTTGTTGAGGGTGTAATCCCTTTTCAATAATTTTTTTTAGGGTATTCTATTCCCCAAATGCGACAGTTCTGTTTGTTTACGAAGCCTGAAAGATGAAAATAAGCCTCGTCACTAAAGATAATTTTGTTGGCAAAGTTGTGGTCTGCATGTTGCCTCTCAAGAATTCACTGAATGAACTTTCTTCGTTGCAAATGGTCTGTTGGTTTCAGTTCTTGGGTTAATTGCACTTTAAATGCATGCATGTGCAGATCTTTCACGAGAATCCTCTGCAATGAACTTCTTGAAATGCCTAACTGCTGTGAACGTTGACAAATGGATTTGTTGAATGCTATCTCTCACAATGACAGATGTTCTGAACAGACCACATACAACGAGTGCCTTTGGGTGTTGGAATGTTTGCAGCATTCCCTGTTGCCTCGAATTTCGTGATCAGCTTCCAAACAGTTGATTCATTAGGCACATTATTCTAGCCTAAGAGCGCATAAAGTCTTTGAACAGTTTGAGCATAACACTCACCATTCTGGTAATGAGTTTTCACAATTAAAACTCGTTGTTCAGCAGTGTAACACTCCATATCCAGTAATTGCAACAAATATAGAAAACAAAAAGTGTAGGTAGAGTGCTGCCAACCTCATAGAAAAATGGCTGCCAATTCAAATCTGGCATTCTTATTGGGACACCCTATAGTTCAATTCAATGGAATATTTAACAGTTAAATTACCTGTCACCAACAAAATTCTGCAGTCCTAACCTCAAAGTTTCAGCAGAAAGAGAATAGTTGAGCATTCTGAGGAACCATTCATCTATAAATAAAACATTATAAAATAAACAAAAAAATATTAATAACAATAAGAATAATAATAACAACAAAAATAATATAATAATAATAATTCATAATAATAAAATAATGGAATAATAATAATAATGAATATGTTAACGTATTACATTAATTTCATATAGTACTAGCTAATACCCGGCATGTGCTGCTACGCCTAAATAAATTATAATGTGTTTTTGTATTTAGTTGAATAAATAAAAGGAAAAATAATTATAAATTTATATCGTTATTATTTTTAGATACCCGTGCTGATTACCCGCGTTACCCAAGAATCTACTTATCCCGATCTTCTTGGCATAAATTAGCTAAAAGACGAAAATTGTGCTTTTATGTTTAGTTGAATAAGTAAAAGGAAAAATTTTATTTAACTTTCAAAGGGAAAAAATAAAAAGAATGCATAATTAAAGAAGCAATAGAAACTGGTTATGAAGAAAACATGGTTCACAAGAAAATAAATATGTTTAAAAGGCAAAAATTAACAAGAGAACAAAAAATTCACTTACCATTCATTAAAACACCACATGTTCCAGAAAATTTTTAATAAGTTTAACATAAGATTGGCTCCGAAGAATGAATACAGCCGAAATAAGATAATCAAAACCAACAAAAATGAAAAGAATTGAAGAAGAAAACAAATCAGAAATATATCAGATCAAATGCAAGGACTGTGACAAAATCTATATAGGAAAAACAAAAAGAAATTTAAAAACAAGAAAGAACATCTTAGAAATGTCAAAAAGGGTAAAATGGACAAGTCAACAGTAGTGGCCCATGCTTAGTCTGAAAAAAAAAAAACATTTAATTGACACAAAAACTAGCCAAATTAAACACACAGATAAACTGAAAGAACTCACTGTTTGAGAAAAAATCCACATAAAAAAAAAGAAAGAAAAACTCATGAATTTCAAAACTCCCACAAATTTTGATTTGATCCAGAGGTTCAGTGGTCCACCGATAGAAGAAAGAAGAAAACTGCCAAAAAACACGTAACACCAGTCGATGAGAGGCAACTGAAGATGGAGAAATAGCTCCGAAACTGTAGTCTAGAAGATTAAAGGATATGAGTGAGGTAATAAAAATATTAATTTAATTCTTAAAAGGAAAAATATTTATAAACTTGCTCTCTTCGTATTGCAGCTAAAACAACCAATAAACTAATTCTATTTCCAAACTACCTTTCATAAAATCCAAATAGTAAATAAAATTTCATCTTCCAAAATTTAATATTCAAGCAATCACTATAGGTAAAAAGCCATATCTTAACTATTTTTAGATATCCCGTGCTGATTACCCAGCGTTGCCTGGGAATCTATGTATCCCAATGTACTTAGCATAAATGAGCTGAAAGACAAAATTCATTATTTTGAGTTATTCATAAAAGAATACCTGCCGTAAGCTGCTATGCTAGCCCGGGAATCTACTTATCTTCTTGGCATCAATGAAAGACAAAAATGGTTTTTGTGAGTTATCCATAAGAGATAAACATATGCTGTCGTGGACTTTTTTGTAGAGCTTTTTGAGATATTCAATTCTGGGTACATGAATTTGGTGTATTCATTATAGTTCAAGTAATGTAAGCCATTTAAACATACAAAAAGCTTTTTTTCTTTTATTTTTTTTCACATTTTTTACTACAAAGGGTGAATTTTAAGGGTGTAGGAGTTGAGTATCACAACTCTCTTATAGCCTATGTTCATCCTGGGATCTCCTGAACATTTTTCAAAAAGCCCCATCACAATCGGATGAACAATATGGCAGCGCATAAAATACGAACAAACAAACAAACTACTTATTTTAGGAATTCTCACTATGAGGTATTTTCATTAAGGTAGAATTTTTTATCACTCACCTCATATTGTTCTTCTTATTTGCCTATAAACTAGTTTCGGAACATAGTTTCTGTTCCATCCTCAGTATCGTCACGACCGTTGTTCTGTCATCTTGAAGAGCTGTCCTTCGCTCCTTCCATTGGCTAACTGAAAAACCTCAAAACCAGGTCATTCCCACCGGGAAGGAAGCTAAATTATTAAAACAAATAGAAAAACCAAAAGAACTTACTGTTTGGGAAAAGATCTACATTCAAAAGAGCGAAAAAAGAAATTGATGAACTTTGAAATTCCCAGTGAGAATGACCTGGTTTTGAGGTTTTTCAGTCAGCCAATGGAAGGAGCGAAGGACAGCTCTTCAAGACGATAGAACAACGGTCGTGACGATACTGAGGATGGAACAGAAACTATGTTCCGAAACTAGTTTATAGTCAAATAAGAACAATATGAGGTGAGTGATAAAAAATTCTATCTTAATTAAAAAACAAACAAACATTCATTTTTATATATTAGATATTCCTACATTTCTAAAAATGGCAACTGTAATATAAAGTTTAATAAAAACTGGATTAGACTCTACTAATGATATCATACCCCAGCAAGATACTTAATATGTTAAAAAAAAAAAGTAAAAGTAGCACCACAGTTTCCCTAATAGATGGAGTTGGCAGAGTTACACCTTGTGCAAGTTTGTTTACAGTACAACTGGAACTTAGCTTGGAATTAGTATAATGACTTTATTTTAAAACCAGTCATTAATATGGAATTCTTATGCATCTATCTTGACAATTATCTTAATTGGGACATGCATACCAACAATATTTGTAATAAGTTAAATACAGAAATATTTGCCATTCAATGTTTAAATAATTAGTGCATTTTGTTGTACTTACAGCAATGGCGACCATGATTGAAAGTTCAACTTCCTACATTTTGGGGTTGCCAACCTAAATAACTACAATATACTGTAATGTTACATTTACACCCACATGCGGGAAGTAAAATAACTGCCCTCTATATATACTACATACAATGTATATACAAAAAAATATCCAAAAGGTAGTATTAATATACATTATACGAAACAAATCACTTCATTTTAAATGAACTGAACTTTATTTGAAACAATATAAAACAATAAATATGTATTTGCAGCCATGTAACAATAATTGTTCTCAAGGCCTTCTGTTGTTTCAACTAATAAACATTGCTCACACTGTTAATGTTAGTCAATTGTTTATAATGAACACAAATATTTCAAACAAAGATGTTATTATTTTACTATTATTTATTATTTTGAAAACACCATCGCACAAAAAATAATGTACAACGCACATTTGTGAAGTGTTTTACAGAATCTTGGAAATTGAAAACCTCACTATCGTTCAGTTTTTAAACATTTTCCCTTGATTCTGTAAAAACCTCTTCCAACCTCGCATCGTAATATACTATTACATTCCAAAAGGCTGGACAATAACCTAGTGTCCAATTCCTCACCTTCTCATGGTGCAGCTGTTAGTAATCATGCTTATGCATGATGAACGAAAGGGAAGGGCTACTCACCAACAAGCACTGGTCAGCTTGGTGAGTTTTTCTTTTTTGACCGAATTGGTATTACTTCTCCTCCCCATACCAATTCCCTCTTTCAACTTTTCTATCCAGTCTCCCTTGACTGACCTCTTGTTTCTTTCGACCCTGATGGTATTAGAGTACTCGAGGCCTAGGGGTTCATTTCTCCTTCCTTCCTATACCTACTTTCTCTCTATGGGTGACGTAACCACCACATGTGTGCCTACTACTAAACGGTTACAACTAGTTTATTGTACTCCAATACAAACATGAAGCTTTGGAAAAAGAAATACAAATCCAGAGGTAAAATAGTCCCCCATTCGGATCTCCGGACGGGGACCTTTCTTCAAGGAAATAAATATACCAAACTGTCCAGCTTTTGTAGAAGAGACCAGCCTTTCTGCTAAATATTGGAGTGCAAGAGAGCGAATGATTTCATTATCAAGTGCTCAACATTAGATACCAACCAACCAACCACATACCAAAAGGTTGTTAAACATTTATTATGGCCTAGTGCAATCTATTGTAACTTACAACATTAAAATTAGAGGTTTTTATTAATCCAGAAAATAGCACTTAGGTCAATGTTTAATATGAAACCAAAATATAGCATACATTGTGTTTTTAAATAAAATAGAATTTGAACCATGTAGCTTATGGTCTTTTTATCTAAAGTTGCCGACTTTTTTTTTACAAACCTAGGTAACATTTTAATTTGTATATGGATCATCATTATTATTTTACTACACATAATAATGATGGTGTCCACCGCTGTGGAATCGAGGTAGCATGCTGCCTTGTCTCATGCAGCGGACCCGGGTTCGATTCCTAGTCGGGACAGGTTCCTTGGTGAGGTTTTGCAGAGTTTTTCCTCACCTGTAAGACAAATGTCAGGAGGCTTAGGGCCCAACGGTCCCCGAAAATCATCCAGCCATCATCATCATCAACATCCTTCACCGGTGGATAGCTACCATACCCATAATTCCCAGGTAAAGCTGCAAAGCATAGCATGAAAATGCTAAGAATGCAGTGAAAGACCTGCCCTCGGGCAGAATTACTATGGATGGAATAATGATGGTTATATTAACAAATTCAGGGCAAAGAAACATTAAAAATCTCATAACACTTATGATTAGCTATATTTTAAACAAATTACCAAGGAATATCATTATTGTAAAGAATATGTCACTTTTTAAATGAAGCTAAATATATATATATATATATATATATATATATATATAAAAAAAAGTAAAGTGATCCCACAACAGACCCGGAGGCCCTTGGGGTAGTAGGAGGTTAAGGCTCCCACTTTTTCTAGACAATCGGCACTTTATGTCAGCCGGGTTGTCAGCCCTGCGTGACGGCCGCCTTTACCCCCAGAACAAGCGTCTGGTACTCATTTCCGTTAGAGGCTGAGTCGACCCCAGGGCCATAGTGCCGCCAGAGGGTTTGGGTCAGTTTAAAAATCCTGACCCCAACGGGACTTGAACCCTGGACCCTCCGGCTTGTAGCTCAGTGCCTTAACCACTACGCTACGGCGTGCCCCATATATATATATACCCTATCACAATTTGTGAGAATTGTTAAATAATTTGTTTTTACTTTTAAGTGTAATTTTAGTTGTAGGACCTATTACATTTTATTTATTTTCTATCATATGTCAGTTTTTTTATTATTGAATATATATTGACGAATCAATCTGTATACTTGAATAGTTATAATCACAATAAAAAATGATTATTAATAATAAGAGTATGCCTATTCCTGCATTTATTTCTATTATTTTCTGAATTGATCAAATATGGAAATAAAACAACTTGATAATATATTTAAAAAAATACTAAGCTATATAACTTACAAGGTTCAATACTCATTTTTGATGTTGTATAATCATCAAGTAAACCACTTAATCTTTCTGATGGTTTCCAGCTCTGAAAAAAAAAACACAAAATAGAAATTGAAGGCATTACTGATATTTATTATTATCTACTTCACCCTGAATCTAATACTTTAACACTCACCATTAAACCACTCTCCCACAACAGGAATTTATGAAGAGCATTTTGTAAAGGTGAGTGATAATTCTGAGGTGAAACAAAGTGATGGAACCACTGATCCAGTAAGCCATGTAATACACTCCAATCATTTGGAATCAAGTAATCACTACAAAATATATACAAAACTTTTTAAATATACAATTGTGGTCTTATGAATATTATAATACATTAAGGTAGAATTTTTATCACTCACCTCATATTGTTCAATATGAACAATATGAGGTGAGTGATAAAAATTCTACCTTAATGAATATACCTCATAGTGAGAATTCCTAAAATAAGTAATTATAATACATTTTTATAATAATCCAAAATCATGCTAATTACATTAGGAGTATAATCTAAGGAATTTTTATATATAAAACAGTAATTCTTCCAAGAGAAACAATTATGAGTATTTGACTAAGAGTCGTATGCAAATACATTAGTCTCTACTCAAATTACTTTCAATCACTGGTGAGCTGACTCACCGTGAGCAAGTGCAAAGATCGAATTAGCTACCCACAAACTGGTCATGCATGAAAGTCATCGTTTTCATAATATTGGCAAGAAATTACCCAGAATTCTCAGTGATAAAACCACTTCCGTTATTTTCGTCTGCTATAGAGGAACGCATTTACGCTTGCATCCCGCAAATAATACCGTATACAACGACGTCTGCATCGCGCAATATTACGCTGATTCTCCTGTTCTTTCAGTTGAATTCTTTGGTAGACTCTAATCAAATTCCTCTTCTCTGTATATACCGAAAACATGATCGAAGTCTTCAAGGTCCGACATCTTGGATAAAATGGCAAGGTTTCAAACTACATCGGTTACCATCGGTTCCCTTCGGGATTCTCATGATAAGTTTCTATCTTAACCTTTATATTCCGGGGTATTTAAAAATACCGCATGAACTGCTGGACGGAATTTAAATCCCAGTCCGTGATATTAAATGGATGGTAGAGCACGCATACTAACAAAAATTTTTTTTTAGGATAAACTATAAGAGATATAAGTATAAAATAACTTTTATTTAATTCATAAAGGAGTGTATTATTCAATTAAATGTTTTATTTTTACATACAATAGAGAATTTTATTATTAAAAGTTAAAATTTATTTTGCGAGGTCTATATTTTTTGGTTTGACTTTATAACGGGTTGAGTTTATGATTTGAAGGTGACTGTACTGTTGCAAGGGGAATTTTATGACATAGTGTGAACACGTGTGCCTTGAAAAATCTGCTTTCAAACCATAAACACGGGTACCCAGTCTTGTTGACGACAGAGTTATCAGCAAATTTTTTTTTTCTGTGGCAGTCAAACCCTTAGCAAGTTTGTACTAACCACACTAGTATTCAGTCTTGAATTAGTAACTGTAGACTGTGGTTCGTTTTTTAAAATATAAAAAATGGCTTCACGTATATTAGTTACGGAAGAAGAAATTGTGAAAGAATTATATGCTGATAGTGACTCTGATGCCTATGATATGTGTAGTGAATTAGTGTGTAACATAATATGCAAACAGGATTGAAAAGATTAATGTTGGGTTGTGTATATCGGGGTGCTTCAAGGACTATCATACAAAAAGACAGTTCTAAACGAGTGACCAAGGCATCCTGGAATAATGTAAGTAGCATATCAGATATTTTTTAAAAATAAATACTAACAAGATATTTACCATGTTAACTCATTATAATTTAAATACAAAATTAGGGGTGGAAAAGATACAACATGTTTTATTATTTTCTTTTTTATGAATACTTGATCTAAAACAATAGGTTAGAGCCACAAATAACTTCCTTGCAACATTTTCTGAATTTTTATACTTTTACAAAGAAATAATGTTATCAATGGACAAATATGTCCACTAAGTCCTTTAAGGCTTTACATTATATGGACAAATATGTCCCACAAGTCTTCTAAAGGTTAAGTTATGATCTTAAGTTACCTTGTCAGGTAGCTTACGAATTTCAACAATTATTATTGCATGAATAGATTTCTGAGTAAGCAAAATTATATTAGGATAAAACTTTCTCAGCAGAGAATGCCTTTTACGGTCTAATGCATTCAAAGATTTGACCCAAAGTGATTAGGAAAGTATTTGGAGCACAGGGAGATTGACAGTTAGGCAAATAGATGAAACTGCATAACAGCAAGCACCATAATCTTTATAGGAAACCAGATGTAATAAAACTAGTAAGTCTCATAGATTGTGATGGTAAAACATGATACAAATGGGGAATGAAAGAAAGTTGAGAAACTTAGTGGATAGGCTAAGACTGAAGTGGGAGAATAACATTAAACATGATTTGAGGGAGGTGAAACAATACAGAGAATTAAGGTAGAATATTTTTATCACTCACCTCATATTGTTCTTCTTATTTGATTATAAACTAGTTTCCGGAACATAGTTTCTGTTCCATCCTCAGTATCGTCACGACCGTTGTTCTGTCGTCTTGAAGAGCTGTCCTTCTCTCCTTCCATTGGCTGACTGAAAAACCTCGAAACCAGGTCATTCTCACCAGGAATTTCAAAGTTCATTAATTTCTTCTTTTCGCTCTTTTGAATGTAGATCTTTTCCCAAACAGTAAGTTCTTTAGGTTTTTCTATTTGTTTTAATAATTTTAGCTTCTTTCTCGATAAGATGTTTTTCAGACCATGCATGGGCAGCCACTGCAGATTTTTCTACTTCCCCTTTCTTGACATTCCTGAGATGTTCTTTCACTCTAGTTTTCAAATTTCTTTTAGTTTTTCCTATGTAGAATTTCTCACATTCTTCACATTTAATTTGATAAATCCCTGATTTGTTTTCTTCTTTAATTTTCTCATTCTTATTAGGTCTAATCAGTCTACTGATGCTGTAGTCATTTTTGGGTGCTAACCTTATGTTGAAATCTTTAAAAATTTTTTGAAACTTGTGGTGTTTTAATGGATGATATGTGAATTTTCTAAATTTTACATTATCTTCTTTTACTTTTAGAAGAGTGCTTTGATTAATAAATTTTTGTCTTTTGAACTTGTTTATTTTTTTGAGTATCATTTTTATTGCAAAACCATTTTTCGTGGCTACGTTGATTATGTGTTCTTTTTCTTTTTCATAATTTTCTTTGTTCATTGGTAGAGAATAATCAATTGATTTGGCGTTTACTTGATGAAAATCCATATTCATTTATTTAAATAAAAATAAAACTTAAAGTTTTATATGATTTTTATATTTATTACTTACTTACTTACTCACTGGCACTATCGAACCCGTAGGTTCATGGCCGCACGGACATAAGCTCTCCATACATCCCTATCCTGAGCTAATGCTTTCCAATCATTCCCTGTATAATCTACTTCCCTCAAATCATAGTTAATGTTATTCTCCCACCTCATTCTTGGTCTACCAACTGGGCGTTTTCCCTCTGGCCTTCCTACAAGAAGCTTCCATGCAAGTTTTACATTTACAATTATAAAATCATGTTGTGTACCCTTTAGAATTATGTATGATACCCTATCACTAACAAACTTAATATCTCAGATAACGGATAGGATCCTCCTTCTGACTAAAAACCCGTTCCAAATGCAGGTCTTTCTGCACCCCCATAGTATAATGCAAAGCTTCTTGATTCCTGACTACCTTCTCCTGGCCACCTAACTTCCTGTAAAGTGACTATATCCAAGGGCGATTTATCTAATTCCCGCGTTAATATCTCTAGTGCCCCGCTATTGTATAAAGTCCTAACATTCCATGTTCCTAGGAACATGTCCCTGTGTTTGAGCCTTTGGCATGGGTTCCCTGAAGTAGTCCCTGCCCGGAGAACTGAATGGGGGACTATTTGACCTCCGGAAAATTTTACCCCAGTTGAACCCATGTCCGCATTTCTTCACAGTTCTATTTTTACAGTGAAAGATCGTCACTCTTTCGACCAAGGTACTTTTTTCGTCTGGCTTATCACCATCGACCAGTCTGGCATGGGTAACCCTATCGGCAGCAATGCTACCGCCGGCATAGCTCTCAGGATCATTTAAGCACGCAAGCCACTCCATCACGACAAGATAAAGATACCATAATTTGTAATAGCTGTTTCGGTACTTTGTACCTTCTTCATACATGATTACAAATGAATGGATTTTGTTATTACATATAAACTCCAGTACATAACAACTGTAACTATGCAACTGAATGTAAACAAACATTTATTTTTATAAACAATCTCTATTATAAATTTAAAAATAAATTGATGTTTTATTATTGATTTAACACTTCTCACTCGAATATAAATTAAAAAAAAAAGATGATCTTGAAGAAGATTTTTGGGCTGTAGGCCGTGGTCTTGAAGCTTGAAGTTCCCTGACGTTTCGCCAGAGACTGCGTCTGGCATCCTCAAGGGTTGTCTTGAGACTGGGGTACCCTTGAGATAAGGGTTGTCTTGGGAACTTCAAGTCTCAAGACCATGGGCCTACAGCCTGAAAATCTTCTTCAAGATCATCATACCAACTCCAGCCGTGAAAGTCTACGTCAATATATTAAAAAAAAAGTTTGTTTACATTCAGTTGTTATGTACTGGAGTTTATATATAAATAACAAAATTAATTCATTTGTAATCTTGTCTGAAGAAGGTACAAAGTACCGAAACAGCTGTTACGAATTTATATTGTAATAAATATGAAAATCATATGAAACTTTAAGTTTTATTTTCATTTAATACAGAGGATAACTGGAAATTCAAGATAGGGATGTATAGAGAACTTATATCAATATGTTTGGTAGTGCCAGTGATTTAATTAATTATTGTATTCAATGGTAAAGTGAAAAATTTGTTTGCCTGAACCAGGAATCGAACCCCGAACCTTTAGCTTTCCGTGCTACACTCTGACCACTGAGCTAATTCAGGCTTCATTCTCATCCAAGCATAAATACTTCCTTTACCTTACTCTCTTGGTTCCACATTTAAATTCATTGAATCATCGTTCACAAATACACAATGAATGGCTTGTACATTAAGAAGACATGAAGGGACTCCACACAGTTATAGCATTATTTATTAAATTAGTAATGAGAAGCTAAAGCTATTACTATAATAGAAATAAGTAAATTAATGAACACAATTAAATTATTGTAATCAATGATAAAGAGAAAAATTTTTGCCTGAACCAGGAATCAAACTCCAAACCTTTAGCTTTCCATGCTAACGCTCTGACTACTGAGCTAATTCAGGTTTCATTGAATTAGCTCAGTAGTCAGAGCATTAGCATGGAAATCTAAAGGTTCGGGGTTTGATTCCCGGTTCAGGCAAAAAGTTTTTTCTCTTTACCATTGATTACAATAATTTAATTGTGTTCATTAATTTACTTATTTCTAATTATTGTATGTTTAGAGACATTTGAGTAAATTTTAGAAATATATAATGATATAAAATTTCATACATGTATTAAATTTATTAAGAACATTCACTTACCTGGAAAATATAAGGCCCCATGAATTGGCATGACTGTCTAACACAAAGTTGGGTAATATTATTATGTCTATCTTATCCATAGGAAGACTTCTATCCAGGTAGTCAGTCAGAAATCCCCACAGTTTCATGAAGTCTCGAAGCAAACTATCCATTTCCAAAGACAGATCTTTGTCTCCATACATACAAATATCCACACCATGGGCATTCCCTATACATAATTCATAACTGATTGACACACAAATTTCATTCATAAATTTTTGTAAAAATATATATTTCAGTGACTCCAACTGGAGTTTGCTTTTTGAGACAGAGGACAAACACAAATAATTTTATACAACAAATAAAATTTGGAAACAATAAAATAAAAAATACAAATCATATATCTTTCTACATCTAAATATTGGAAATACTATACAACATGTGATGCAAAAAATTTCTGTAAGTTCTAATCATACACTAAGGGTCGTATGCAAATACATTACTCTCTACTCAAATTACTTCCAATCACTGGTGAGCTGAGATCGAATTAACGGCCGCCTTAACCGGTCATGCATGAATGTTGACATTTTCGTAATATTGGCAACGAATTACCCAGAATTCTCAGCGGTAAAACCATTTCCGTTATTTTCGTCTGCTATAGAGGAATGCATTTATGCTTGCATCCCGCAAATAATACCGTATACAAACACGTCTGCGACGCACAATATTACGCCGATTCTCCTGTTCTTCCAGTTGAATTCTTTGGTAGACTCTATCAAATTCCTCTTCACCGCGTATACCGAAAACATGATCGAAGTCTTCAAGGTCCGACATCTTGGATAAGTTTCAAACTACATCGGTTACCATCGGGATTTTCACATAAGTTTATATCTTGAGCTACGATCTTAAGGTGTACCTTGTCAGGTAGCTTTACAATTATTACTGCGTGAATAGATTTCTGAGTAAGAAAAATGTGTTTGAATAAAACTTTAACAGCAGAGAATGCCTTTTACTGTCTAATGCGTTCAAACATTCGACCCTAAGTGTATATACCAACAAATGCGAAGTGGTTTACATTATGGAATTACGGGATGCAGCCAACATATACACAATATTTAACAATGTTTTTATTATATTTGAAGAGAAAAATATAATTTATCCTTCAGTGAGAAGTGTTAAATTAATAATAAAAACATCAATGTTCTTATTATTCATTTCATACATCTCAATTATTATAATTTTTCTCTTCAAATATGATTTATCCATCATTGAGATGTATGAAATGAATAATAAAAACACCAAAAGAAGCCATATTGGTTATATAATGTAATGTAAAATTCCCAAATAAATGTCTTCTTAATAAAGAAGCCGCCACTTGCAAGATAGAAGTAAAGATTACATAGGAGTTGGTGCGCAGGAATTAACAGTGTATATAAGAGAAAAATTTGCGTTTAGATTGGAACTTGCTCAGGTAGCTCACTCGGTTAGAGCATTCACCTAGAGTGCAAAAGGTCCTGGGTTCAAGCCCCAGTCTGAGCATATAATTTTTCTCTTCAAATATGAACAATATTTAACGAATCTAAAAGCTAACCTAATGCAATTTAGGTACTCTAACCTGTGAAAGACCAACCTACAAGCTAACTTTAATGCAATTTAAGCACTCTCACCTGTGAAAGAATGCAACACCCAAAAATAAATAGTAAGGGCTGAAATTCTGAAGTATATGTGTACAGTTAATCGGTACTGCACTGGGACATGTCTTTGTTGTTACATAGAATATTCGTTAAAATCAATATAGCTGCCATGTCTTCATGCTATGTATGTAGTTAAATATCTTAAAAAAAAAAATTGAAATAATCGTTAGAAAAAAAGTAAAAATCATAGCAAATGGGGGAAATAATTAGAAAAATCAAACCTTAAGAATAAAATTTGACAGGAATTTAAGAAGGAATTAAAAAAGTCACACCACAGGTCGTAAAGTTTAGCCTAAATATCTAAACTGAGCAAATGTCAAGATTTCTTGTATTAATTTTAATTTTTGTAATAAAGATGGTGGTGTAAAATTTGCAATGACCCACTCAATGCTTCAAGAGTCACGTATCTGATAATACTGTATACTCATGTTTACTATCCCTCAGAACAAAAATTATTTGACCACTATTTTATTCTATTATTCTTAAAATTAATAGAAAGGAACATTATGAGGTAATTTATTAAGAAAATGAAATGGTAATATACACATCACCTCCATTGGTCAATTAGGACTTGTTTCGGGAGGTCATCTCCCCTATTATCAATTCTAGCTAAGTTGACAATTAGAAGTCTTGTATATTCTCTCCCACTGGAGTTAGGCAGACGAATCTTCAAATAAATCTATTCTCCAGAAACTTTAAAATTCATTATTTTGTCTACATTTTTCTTATTCACTTACTCACTGGCACTATCGAACCCGTAGGTTCATGGCCAAAGTAAAGTGATCCCACAACAGGCCTCAGGAGGCCCTTGGAGTAGTAGGAGGTTAAGGCACCCACTTTTTCTAGACAATCGGCACTTTATGTCAGCCGGGTTGTCAGCCCTGCGTGACGGCCGCCTTTACCCCAGAACAAGCGTCTGGTACTCATTTCCATTAGAGGCTGAGTCGACCCCAGGGCCATAGTGCCGCCAGAGGGTTTGGGTCAGTTTAAAAATCCTGACCCCAATGGGACTTGAACCCTCGATCCTCCGGCTTGTAGCTCAGTGCCTTAACCACTATGCTACGGCGTGCCCCCTTGTCTACATTTTTCTAGGTGTAGAATTTTTTTTCATACTGTGAGTTCTTTTGGTTTTTTCAATTGTTTCAGAAATGTTGACTTCTCTTTAATTCTATGATTTTTCTATCCATACATGAGCACCTATTATTAATATTTGAGTTTGTATTCTTTAACATTCTTACCTCATATGTTTATTCTGTTGGACGATCATTTAAAAGCTATTGCTCCATCTTCAGCTTGTTCACAAACTGGTTTTTTCTTTTCTTCAAGTTGTCGGCCCTGGATCTGTGTTCCAAAGAACTTTGTAATGAACACAGATCCAGGGCCAACAACTTGAAGAAAAGAAAAAAACCAGTTTGTGAACAAGCTGAAGATGGAGCAATAGCTTTGAAACGATCGTCCAACAGAATAAACATATGAGGTAAAACTGTTAAAGAATACAAACTCAAATATTAAATTAAACCTCATAATATAACTTCCTAATGATTTTAAAACCTATTATTAATTTTTAAAATTTTTTTCATGTCCTCCAATATACGTCCCACATGAAAGAGCAACATCTGAGATGATGTGTAGATTACTGATTCAATTTCTGAGTGTTAACTTGCTAATTATTTTCTAATTCACTTAGAAAAAAGTACTAAGACAGTTATTTTCAATCAGTTTTCATTATTCATTTAATACATCTCAATGAAGGATAAATTATATTTGAAGAGAAAAATTAATGCTCAGACTGGGGTTTGAACCCAGTACCTATAGCTTTTTATGCGAATGCTCTACTGACTGAGCTACCTGAGCACTCCAATCTAAACACAAATTTTTCTCTTATATACACTATTAATTAACGAGCACTAAATGATAAGAACCATTGCTTCATCTTGCAAATGGCAGCTGCTTTATTAAGAAGACCTTTATTGGGGATTTTAATTACATTAAAAAGCCAGTCTGTTGCATTCAGCGCTCGGGAATTAACAGTGTACATAAGAAAAAAAAATTGCATTTAGATTGGAGTGCTCAGGTAGCTCAGTCGGTAGAGCATTCACATAGAAAGTGAAAGGTCCTGTGTTCAAACTCCAGTCTGAGCATATATTTTTCTCTTCAAATATAATGTAACTTTCATTCAATCAGTGTTTTAATGTTAAGGGAGATGTGAAACTTAATCTACCCATTTAAAAATACATTATATTGGTGTTATGTGACCATACATGAGACTCATTTGCTTTTCATTTCTAACAGCAGCAGCGGTTGTATTGCATACACACACCAATTCCTTAATGTTTATCTGCCACTATATAAGTTTTCATTACTTCATCTAACTGTGTGTGTGAAATGCAATGCTGTCTATGTTCAGATTAATTGTATATTTAGAGGCATGCTGTAGTGTATTGGTTAAGGCAATATCTTCAAGCTGGAAGTTTGCGTATTTGATTCTCATTGGGGTCAGAGTTTTTAAACTGATCTAATTCTTCTGATGGTATCAAAGTCCTGGGGTCAACTTAGCCTGCAACAAAAGTGAGTACTAGATGTATGTTTTGGGGTAAAATAGCCAAAATGCAAGGCTAATATCTCATGCCGATTATCTGCAAAGATGGTAGCTGTTACCTCCTACTACACTAAAGTCCTTCTAAGGTCTATAGTGGAATCATTTTACTTCTTTTTTTTACTACACATATTTAGTGGGTGTTTTCGTTATGTTGCTTAAATTAATGACTCAGCATGTATGGACCTAACAAAATTTACTGAAAAAAACATTATTACCACTTTCTTGAAAAATATAAATTAGAGGTCAAAAGATCTACTCCTAAACTGTCAACTGCAGAATCTACCCAATCATGACACCTGTTGTACCATTGTTTTAAATTCAGGATATACATTGTTCTGCATGCTTACTTATGAAATGCACAATATAATAAAGTAACTTTTTAGAGTACATTTGGGATACCATAACTCCTTGGAATGAACAAAATTAAATATATATACAGCAACTCCCGATTATCCATGCGCGTATTATCCGGTTTGGGGATTATCTGGGCATGACTCTTTTTACTGTATTTTTAAAAAAAAATACTGTATTTTGTATTGTATTGTTATGAAAAAACATGCTTGTTAAAGGATGCAACCATCAGCTTCTGCAATGTGGTTTTAAGATAATAAAAAGAATCCAATATTACTCTCATTTATGTAATTTCTCTAACTCAACTCAGTAAGTAATTGAGATACTGAACTTTTATAGGAAAAAATCATTATGAGATCTAATTTAAGATTAAAATTTTTTTTATTCAATGCCACCATGCTGTCACTTTGACATTTTGGTATTCTCTCCTGGCATGGTGTTATTATAAACCACTTCTGAGGCTGGGGCACCTGTAAGGCGGAATTATGCTGCCCCAATAATATATGATAGATCAGCAGTTCCCAACCATTTTCGACTTGCGAACCCCTTCCACAACGATCTGAGTTGGGTGAACCACTGACTTTTAAATATACATTTACAGTAGACATGCATAAAATTTAATTCCAAGCAAAAGGTACAATTAACTTGACCCTTAACGGTTAAAACCTAAAGTTACTCTAGTTACGGCTTAAAAGTTACACAATGTGTAGGCCTAGTTGTAGCAAAATCAAATGCATTCCTAACGTTGTTACATAACTGTAAATCAGCATTCATGGTAAATATTAATTTATTGTGGAAATAATGTGATAAATTCCCGATGTTACACATGCAACAAGGAGCATTATAGGATTAATTTAATTTAAAATAATAATAATAATAATTAATATTATTACAATGCTGCAGTAATGAAGGAAACAATAATAGACCTAACCTCGAAACCCGCCATTACAGAAAAGTTTTGATGAACCTGTTAAAATATTTAATTTAAATATTAATCGAAATATTATTAAGTACATATCATTTATCATTCAATTACTGTATATTTGGTTATTAGATAGTGTTCTATCTAAAATGAATGCCAAAAAAATGTCGGTTACAATCCTTATTAGAGGGAAGTCTTCAATTTTATGGAAAAAAAAAACTTAAGTTTCTAATTTATCACTGTAATGTAATCTGCTTATAAAGTGACATCATGCTATTTTATTAAAAAAACTGGTGTATGGATATTCACAGCTTAATTTTAACAAGTCATACCTGAGACGACTTCATCAAATTCAAATATAGCAATTCCAATGGATGATGGCAACATGCGAGGGGTGATGTCAAAATGCTCCCAGACCCAATCATGTGTTCCTCTCCTGTTATGAAATATTAAACATATCAAACATGAGTATGTATTCTTCCAGTTATACTATATGAATGAGAAACAAGGTATCTTAGTTCAAGAGAAGAGAAAACATGAGTATTTGAGAATAGAGGTCTTAGGAAAATTTTTATCAAAGATGTCAGATGAATGGAGAAAAGTACAAAACAGACAGCTATATAACTTTATGGGGGAAAAATGTAAGTCTGCGATGAACAGGACATGTGGCATGGATGGGGAATGCTATATTGAAAGAACTTGGTCAATTACATTGGATATGCAACTTTAGCCTGCATGAAATTCAGCTTCTATAGCCAAATAACAGCAGATCTATCAGGAATCACAGCAAACATAACAGTATTAATGAACCAATAAGAGACAAATTAGCAACACAAAAATAAATGTAGACATTATATTACAACACATGGGTTTGGCTCATGCTGGCAATAATGGAAATAAAATGGCAGACCGACTGGCCAAACAAGGATCTCAAAGCAAAGATATTCCAGTAGAAACAATGCTACACCAAATAGGTCAGTGCTTAACAAATTAAGGGAAAATAGTGAACAATTATGGGATGCAGAATGGTAAACTACAAATAATGGAGGAATAACAAAAACATACATCAGGAAGATTAAACTATCACTAAGTTAAAACTTGATAGCAATTTATATATTAAATTTGGGAATTTTTAACATTATGAGGTTCATTTAATAGGAATTAGATGAATCGTGATTTCTTCTTACCTCATACTTCTATGTTTTTTTAAACACAGCACTGCAGTATCGGCGACCCATTGTCACCATCGTCAGCTGTTTTCACGACTGTCAATCATGAAAACAGCTGACGATGGTGACAATGGGTCGCCGATACTGCAGTGCTGAGTTTAAAAAAACATAGAAGTATGAGGTAAGAAGAAATCACGATTCATTTAATTCTTATTACTTGATAGCATTACTCATAGGAATGGGAAATTCGGAGAATACTTTCACCAGTTTAAGATTGTTGAAGATCTAAAGTGGTGCAAGGAAAGCACACAACAGTACACCACATTCTATGGGAGTGTGGAAGACAGAAAAGTAAGAGAGAAGAACTTCATGAAAGTATAACGATTGAGGGGACAATGACTGATAGAGAATAGTGAACTTAAGTAAAATTTTATCACCCCACCTCATATTCTTCTTCTTAAACTGGTTTTGGGGCCTTCTTCGGTTATATTATCTTAATGACCGTTGTTATTTCATCTTGAAGAGCCATCTCCTGCTTCCTCTGTTAGTAGACTGAAGAACCTCAAAATCAAATAATTTTCCCCAGGAATTTTAAAGTTCATTAATTTCTCCTTTTTTTTGGGTAATGGTAGTTGCACTTAGAAACAAAATATAAGCTATTACAATGTAAATACTCAACTTCATGAAAATATAATGATCGAGGGGACAATGACTGATAGAGAATAGTGAACTTAAGTAAAATTTTATCACCCCACCTCATATCCTTCTTCTACTTAAACTGGTTTTGGGGCCTTCTTCGGTTCTATTATTTTAATGACTGTTGTTATTTCATCTTGAAGAGCCATCTCCTGCTCCCTCTGTTGGTAAACTGAAGAACCTCAAAATCAAATAATTTTCCCCAGGAATTTTAAAATTCATTAATTTCTCCTTTTTTTTTTGGGTAATGGTTGTTGCACTTAGAAAAAAAATATAACTAGGCGAAAATTTTTCTCTTCAAATATAATTTATCTTTCAGTGAGAAATGTTAAATCAATAATAAAAACATCAAAATATAACCTATTACAATGTAAATACTCAACCAGGATAAATTATATTTGAAGAGAAAAATTTTCGCCTAGACCGAGACTCGAACCCGGGACCTTTGGCTTGCCGGGCCAAATGCTCTACCAACTGAGCTACCGAGGCGAATTGCGATCCAGATGCAAATTTTTCTCTTATATACGTTCGGGTTCGAGTCTCGGTCTAGGCGAAAATTTTTCTCTTCAAATATAATTTATCTTTCAGTGAGAAATGTTAAATCAATAATAAAAACAACTCAACCAGGAACATCTTCTAACGTGCAAAGGACTGGGTAGGAAAAAACATCTCAACCAAGAAATTATGTCTCTATTGGGAAGCATGAGAAAGAATGGCACAAATCAACTAGCCCTCATCATCATTGAACAACAACTACTACAATGATGTTTTTATTATTAATTTAACACTTCTCACTGAAGGAGAAGTGAGAAGTGTTAAATTAATAATAAAAACATCAATAGAAGCCCTACTGGCTTTATAAAGTAGTGTTTAAATTGCCAATAAAAATGTCTTCTTAACTCAGAAGCAATCATCTGCAAAGATAGAAGCAAAGGCTTCATAGCATTTGGCACGAGGGAATTACAATATATATAAGAGGAAAATTTGCATCTAGATTGCAACTCGTCTCAGTACCTCAGTTGGGAGAACATTTGGCCCAGAAAGCCAAAGGTCCTGGGTTTGAGTCTCGGTCTAGGCAAAAATTTTTCTTCTCAAATATCTATTACAATTTAACTTTCACAGGGAAAGAACATTATGAGGATTAATTTGAGAATTAAATTAATGATTTTATTACCTCACCTCATATCCTTTTTCTTCTAGACTGCAGTTTCGGAGCTTATCTCCATCGTCAGTAGCCTCTGGTCGACCAGTGTTATGTCGTTTCTTGGCGGTTTTCTTCTTACTTCTATCGGTGGACAGATGAACCTCTGGATCAGGTCAAAATTTGCGGGAGTTTCGAAATTCATGAGTTTATCTTTCTTGTTTTTTTGGATGTGGATTTTTTCCCAGACTGTGAGTTCTTTTTGTTTATCTGTGTGTTTGATTAGGCTAGCTTTTGTATTGATTAAATGTTTTTCAGACCAAGCATAGGCTGCTACAGCTGACTTGTCCACTTCACCCTGTTTTTACATTTCTAAGGTGTTCTTTCAATCTAGTTTTTAAATTTCTTTTTGTTTTTCCTACACAGATTTTGTCACAATCCTTACATTTGATCTGATATATTCCTGATTTGTATTCTTCTTCAATTTTTTCATTTTTGTTGGTTTTAATTATCTTGTTTAGGCTGTATTCATTCTTCGGAGCCAATCAAATGTTAAACTTATTGAAAATTTTCTGGAACTTGTGGCATTTTAAAGGATCGTAAGTGAATTTTTTGAATCTTAAGTTCTCTTCTGTTTGTTTTTTTAAGTGTGCTTTCATTGATTAGTTTTTGCCATTTAAACTTATTTATTTTCTTGTGTATCATGTTTTCTTCATAACCATTTTCTATTGCTACTTTAATTATGTATTCTTTTTTTTCTTCATATTTTTCTCTGTTCAGGGGTACATTCACCAATCTGTGTGTTAGACTATTGAATACAACTTCTTTGTGAGCGAAATGGTTGAATCCTGATTTTTTTCCCCGTTTCTAGTTAGGTTTAGATCTAAAAATGATGAAATTTGTCTGTCAGTTTCAGTTTCCATTGTGAATAATATTTAATTTTAGGAAGTTATATTTTGAGGTTATTTTAATTATATTATTATTAGAATTATTATTATATTATTATTAGAATTGTTTTGAAACATGTCCAAGAACAAATCAACATTAATATTAAGGTAAGATGTCCAGACCAAAAATAATATAATTCCATTGTGAATTTTACAGTTTTGCTCTGAAGGTTCAGAAGTTTTAAGGCATCTTCTATTTGTTTATGATGTATAATAGCTATAATATCGTCAACATATCTGCGCCAAAATTTGAAAATTAAAGGGTGTCCACTTATTATTTTCTGTTCAAAACTACCCATGAATAAATTAGCCAGAAAGGGAGATAGGAGGTTCTCCATAGAAATTCCAAAATTTTGTTTGTAGTATTTCCCACTATATGTGAAAAACATTTGTTCGATGCACAATTTTGTCAAAATGATATATTCTTCTAACTTTTCCTTTTCTAAATTATTATTCATTAACCATTTTTTCAGAATTTTAATGGTGGTTTCTCTTGGGACACTGGGAAACAACGAAACTACATCAAAGGAAACTAACTTGTCAGTTGGTTCTAATTCTTTGTTCTTGAAATTCTCTATCAATTCTAATGAATTAAGGAAAGCTGACGATAAAACAGAATTGTTTAAACATGTCCAAGAACAAATCAACATTAATATTGAGGTAAGATGTCCAGACCAAAAATAATATAATCTAATGAATTGTCGATTGAAAGGTTCGCAAACCCTGCCATATTCTTATATTCACTACATAACCATCTAGATATTTGGTATGTAGGAGACCTTATGCAGTTGATAATGGGTCTCATTTTGTTTCCTACCTTATGTGTTTTCGGGAGGCCGTGCATATTAGGGTTTTTAGGGTTCAGAACCTTTAGGTAAAACTTTTTTTATATTTGAAAAGAAAAATATACGCCTAGACTGGGGTTTGAACCCAGGACCTTTGACTTTCTATGTCAATGCTCTTCCATCTGAGCCACCTAGGCCTCCAATCTAAACACGTATTTTTCTCTTACACATAGTTAATTCCCTAACCCCAAATGCTACGAGCCGTTGCTACGATTTTTGCAAATGGCGGCTTCTTTATTAAGAAGACTTTTTATTGGGAATTTAAACATTACTTATAAAGCCAGTGGTGCTTCTTTCAATGTTAATATTTTTTGTTTGGTTAGAATTTTGTTTATGTTCTTTAAGGTATTGTCAACCTATTTATTTAACTTTCACAGGGAAAGAACACTAAGAGGTTTAATTCTCTGTTCGACCAGAGGCTACTGATGATGGAGATAAGCTCCGAAACTGCAGTATAGAAGAAAAAGGATATGAGGTGAGGTAATAAAAACATTAATTTAATTCTTATTGTCCACCTCTTTGATGCATTTTGGAAGTGGGTCAGATTTAATTTCTGTATATGCAGTTGATTCCAAAAGATTGTTCATTCTATTTTTATAATCATCAATGTCCTTGATTACTACTTGATTTCCTTTGTCACCTTTTGTGACTATTACATTTTTGTTGTTAATTGCTTTGATGATTTTTATGCTTCCCTTTCCCGTTTTGTTTATAGAAATTTCTTTGATCTCCTCTATTACTTTTGCGCATTCATTCCTAATCAAGACCTTCTCTTCTGTGTTCATCCACATCCAAAAAAACAAGAAAGATAAACTCGTGAATTTCGAAACTCCTGCAAATTTTGACCTCATCCAGAGGTTCATCTGTCCACCGATAGAAGTAAGAAGAAAACTGCCAAGAAACGACATAACACCGGTCGACCAGAGGCTACTGACAATGGAGATAAGCTCCGAAACTGCAGTCTAGTAGAAAAAAGGATATGAGGTGAGGTAATAAAACATTAATTTAATTATCTATTACAATATATATTTGAAGAGAAAAATTTTTCGCCTAGACCGGGACTCGAACCCGGGACCCTTGGCTTTCTGGGCCAAGTGCTCTACCAACTGAGCTACCGAGGCGAGTTACGATCTAGATGCAAATTTTTCTCTTCAAATATAATTTATCCTTCTATGAGAAGTGTTAAATTAATAATAAAATTGTCAATCTATTACAATGTTTGTGTAATTAGTATTCTACATTATGAAAATACATTAGGAAGAAACATTATAAGATTCTACTTAATAAATAATTTTGGTCTGCCTTCATCTTACCACATAATTAGTTGTTTCTTGTAAGATGCATTTCAAAGCTTCTTAGCTTCATTTTCAGTTGAGTATATACCAACTGAAGATGAAGCTAGAAGTTTTGAAACGTGTCTTACAAGAAGTATTAGTTATGAGGTAAGATGAAGGCAGACCAAACTTTTTTATTAACATTCTACATGTTCAAAATATACTTGTTTCATTTTATTTGTTCATTATGAAAAGTGATTCTCCTCCTATATATTATATCCAATCATTCAGTTACAGTCTATTCATAGCACCCAAGAATGCAAGATTAAAAAGTTTGGATATGTTGTTTTGAAGTTTTGTGCTTTTCATTTTCCCTCCCACATGATTTAAATCTTTCATTATTGATGATGTGTTCGCAAATTTTCTCTAGTAAAGAAAATGCAAGGGAAAAAATAGTGTGTTTGTCACTTTGGAATCACAAAGTCAGGTAAGCTTTCATACTAGTATCACCTGAAAATTTCTGTGATTTGTCTGTTTTATATTCGGATCTGGCATGAGGTTTTTATATCCAATTTATTTTCAATGGAAAGTAATGAAAAAGGCTTAGATTGCAGAACAGTTACCGTTTTCATTATTTTAAATTTTTAGAGAATGGGAGATTGCAGGTATCAGCCAAGTTTATGAAGAGAAAGCAGTATGCACATGCAGGAACAATTCAATGAAGGTTGGTACTATCCATGCTGTAGGAGATTTGTAATTAATTAATTTCATGCATCACTCTTATGTTGGGAATAACATGTTAAGAGCTTCTTATAATAAAGTTGGGAATTTTTACAGTATGAGGTTTTCTTAATAAAAATCAAATGAATCGTGAATTCTTCTTATCTCATACATCTATGTTATTTAATACACAACTGCGGTATCGGGAATCATCATTCCCATCATCAGCTGATGTCATGAAGACATGAACAGCTGATGATGGGAATGATGATTCCCGATACCACAGTTCTGTGTTAAATATCATAGATGTATGAGGTAAGAAGAATTCAAGATTCATTTGATTTTTATGTTAAGAGCTTGTTTAGATTAAAAAATAACTTTTTTAAAAATGTTAATAAGGAAAGAATAACTTCCTAAAATAAACCAAAAGAGTAAATTATTTGAAAACGGATGTTTACACAAACTCGCAACATTCTGTAAAAACCATTCCTGGAATAATCCATGATTAAACAAAATATTCATATAATTTTATTTTACAGGGAACTGTAAAATTTATATTTTGTTATATTAGAAGAATTATTTAAGAAATTCAAATAAAAAAAATTAAGACTTTAAGTCTACATCATAAAATTTTTAAACTCACATTTTAGTAATAGATTTCCTCTTAGTGTTGGTGAGAATTGTAGCTTTGGAGTCGTTTGCTCTAGCTATGCTAATGCTGAATGAAGCTTTGTAATCAGTTCCATCAAAACAGGGGAACATTTTCTTTGCAGTTCCTGGTCTCAGCTTCGTTCCTATATACCATCTGAAATTTAAATAAGAAAAAAAAAGTATAATAAAATATCTTTTATTTTACTTATACTGTACTTAAAAATAAATAAAATATTATAACATTTCATAAATTAATGAGTCATTTTTACATCTTACCTCATATTTCATGTTTCTTTAAACAAGGGAACTATGAATCATAACATTAAAAGGAAGTAGTGGAATGCAGGCTTTCACGACCGGTAATCATAATATTAAAAGATTCTGGGCTATGTGGCTGTGGTCTATAACTGGTGTTTCTTCCAGACGTTTCTTCCTCAACTGCGGAGAGCATCTTCAGTGGTGAATGCTTTTAGGTGGTGTTCCTTGTCGTAGACTCGACTGTGAATGAGCGGCAGGAACATAGGAACCACAAAAAAGAAGCATAGCCACCCACTTAACTGAACATAGAAGAAACTGCAAACTAGGACAAATAGAAAAATCAGCCATAGCAGAACACGTTACAGCAAACTCTCGATTATCCGTGCGCGTATTAATCTGGTTTGCAGATTATCCAGGCATGGCTCTTCCTACTGTATTTTTAAAAATGAAGATAAATACTGTACTGTATTTTTTATTATTATGAAAAAAGTTGAATTTTTTATTATTATGAAATAAGTCTAACTTTTAAATGCGCTACTGTGAACTGTGCTTAGAAACTCTCACAATAAAGATAACTTCACTCATAACCCTCTCCCCCGACGCAAATAACGGTACCGTGACATATTTTGAGAAGGAAGGGCTACCTGTTAAAGCTGTCCTACTTCTAGACAACGTACCCTGCTACCCAAGTTCAAGTGAGCTTATATCTGACGATGGTCAGATTACTGTATTGTGAAATATCTGTACCATGTGTCACATCTCTGATTCAACCCGTGGACCAAGGCACGATTGCTAGTGTTATACAACATTATCACACCAACCTTGTACAAAGCCTAATACACGAAGAAACTGACATCACATTTTAGAAAGTGAAACCAACCACAATAGAACGATCATGGAATAAAGTCATGCCACCTAAGAATTATGAAGACTTTGCAATATTACTTCTGAAAATTGTGACGATGCTACAAATATAGCTCACTTGTTGAAAACGTGGATGAAGAAAATGTGGCTGAGTGGTTGTTGAGTGACCCATGTAAACCTGGCTTCGAAACATTGAATGACGCAGCTATTGTCAACAAGTGTGAGGGGGAGGGGAAGGAGAAGTGAAGACGAAAATGCAATGACCTGTGAAAGAAAATTAGCCACACAAAGCATCAAAATGTATAAATGTCTTATTAGAATATACGGGACAAAAATGAATTTATGTTGATGTCTTAAGTGTTAGGAAAATAAGAACTGTAATCAGAAAGAGTTTAAACGATAAATTGAAGCAGAGGAAAATATCGGACTTCTTGGTGTAATTTCAACGGAGATTTGTGGTTCCTACATACAAATTTTGCTTTAAGTACAACCGTATTCGAATTACATAATAAATACTGTATTGCATTAACAGTGAGTGGAGAACATATTTTTAATGACTCACCTCATACAATTTCAAATTTCTCCAAATATGTTCTCCACTCACTATTAATGATGTAATAACATAATGTTTACTTCCCAACATTAATTTAAATATACTGTATTGCATGTTTATTGTTAGATTAACTTAAATGGATTATCTGTGTTTTTTGGTTTTCTGTGCATATCTCGGTCCCAATTAACACGGATAATCGGGAGTTTGCTGTATTACGGAAAACAGATTCTATATGATGAAACACAAGTTTTAGCCACAACGCCATTTTATTTCCCTAGATTATACAGAGAGGCCATAGAAATCTATAAACACAAGGACAATTTCAATAGAAAAGATGAAGGAATAAAACTGGCCAAAGCCTGGTTTCACACACAATAGATGGTTAAAACTAATTAATAACAAGGAGACAGTTCCGAACTAATCAGAAGCCAGTTTCATGATGTCTAGCCAATTAGCTACGACTTCGCCCAGCTATCTAGGGGTCAGCACGAGTATAAATAGCAGCGTCCAACATTCTGCCACTCATTCACAGTTGAGTCTACGACAAGGGAACACCACCTAGAAGCACTTGCCACTGAAGATACCCTCCGTAATTGAGGGAGAAACATCTGGAAGAAACACCAGTTATAGACCACGGTCACATAGCCTGGAATCTTTTAATATTTAAAGGAGGTTCATTTTATTAAAATATAGAGTTAGAAATTTTAACGACTCACCTCATATTTGTAGATTTCTTGAAGACCAGTTCCAATATGTTACGAATCATTATCAATTCTTCCTAACTCTTGATAATGATACGTAAGATATCAAAACTGGTCTTCAAGAAATCTATTAATAAATTAAACAGTTTAAAGTAAATTAAAATTTGGTTGTATTAACAAAAATTTAATGACTCAATACACAAAAAAAAATTAAAAAAATGAGACAGTTTAATGCTATTGGTATCTGAGAATAAGACAAACATTTTAATAGAAAGAATGTGTAGGCCTTACATATTCTTTTATAGGTGAATGAAATGGAACACTTATCTTATATTTAAATGAATAATAATGAAAAAAAAAACAGATCTTCTGTAGAATGGATACCTTAGAAGATATTAAGTAAACACCAATACAAAAAAAGGAAGTTTTTAATTTTTTTGCACATTGCACAGTTTACAAGAGGTCTTTGGAAGTTGTAAATTTGATTTCTTACTACTGGAATAGTATACAATTCAGTTTGACTTTATATATATTTTTTTAATATAAACCAGAATTAGAAATAATAAATCCACACCAGACAGAAATAATTTAATATAAAATAGTAAAAGCAATCAAGGAGGTTAAGTCATTTTTTATTATAATCATGCAAGATCACAAATTATGTAAAGATTTGGTAATTAAATTTAATTAATTGGCTGATTAATCAATTTATATTTACTGTAAAAAATAAAAAAAAAATTTAATTTTTAATATACCAGTATATTAAAATGATAAATTATTATAGTACAGTTTTTTGAAACAACTTTTTGCAAAAAATTATTTATAAAGTAATTAGGCCCTATTTTTCAAATTATTTTTATAACACCAACAAAAAACTCATCTTATAGGCCCACTTGTTATACAAATTGAATACCTCTATTGAATAAGGATGAAAAACAACAATTTTAGGTAAATTTGATTTAGATGGTATACTATCTTATAATAGAGTGATAAATAATGTCATGTACAAAGCTTTATGCCAACTGCTTACTACGGATAATGAAAATTACATAAATCGCAAGTAATATTGCATTAATTTTAACTCTTAGAAATTACCTACATGGAAATTGAGGCTGCTCTTCAATTAAATTAAGACTAATTTTGAACTTGCAGAAAACTAATATCTAAATTAAATAAATATAATTCTGATCTGCTAGAAAAGACTGGAGTTAAGGCCTAATTTGAATTATAATGATATTCTTACTTTTTCTTTCCTGAAGTTTCATCAATGTATTTTCCCTTGAAGAAGTCTCCTTCTTCTGGACTAGTTAATTTACCATTGAAGTGTATTTTCAGTTCATATGTAGTCCATTCCACAAGTTGTTTTTCCAGCGTAATTATCAGGTGACTGGTTTGAGTTTGTCTTCTTAGAGAGGTTATAGGTATTATTGCAGGAATTTCATTCCTACAACAATTTCAATATTATTTAAAGTAGGTTCAAATACAACAAGTTTGATCATTAATCAAATACACAAGTGGTAGTTTAATTTCCCTATAAAAAGTACCAAATACGAGGGCGGATCGGAAAGTAACGCACAATAATTTTTTTAAAAAAAGTTTAATAGTAAAAAAAAGGAAAAAAATCACAAATGAACTTACATCTTTTACCTACTTTTCGACATAGTCACCAACTTTCTCAACACATTTTTCCCATCGTGTTACCAGTTTCAATATGCCCTGTTCGTAGAAGTCCATTTGGTTGGAGTGTAGCCATCTGCGCACTGCTGATTTCACTTCCACATCTGTCTCAAAGCGTTTGCCGGCCAGGAATTTCTTCATGGGACCAAACAGATGAAAGTCCGATGGTGCAAGATCCGGACTGTATGGTGGATGCTGGAGCACCTCCCAACCAAATTCGGCGATTTTCTGACGAACGACAGCAGCAACATGGGGGCGAGCATTGTCATGAAGAAGTTTAACGTTAATGTTGTGACGTTTGTCACGAATGGCACGACGCAACTTCACCAAAGTTTTAATGTAGGCCGCAGCATTCACAGTGGTCCCGTGTTCAGCAAAGTCCACCAATAAAACACCATGTATATCCCAGAACACTGTCACAAGCACTTTCCTGGCAGATTGAGTCACTTTGAATTTTTTCTTTACTGGGGAACCAGCATGTTTCCACTCCATTGATGCCTGCTTTGTTTCGGGTGTGTAGTGGTACGCCCACGACTCATCACCTGTGACGATTCCTTCCAGAAAGTCATGTCCTTGTGCGGTGTACCGCGTTAAGTGGTCCAAGCTTGCCATCATTCGCTGGCCCTTGTGGTCGTCTGTCAGGTTCTTAGGCACCCAGCGAGCACTAACTTTACGGAATTTCAAATTTTCATGAACAATATCGTACACCGCACCATAGGAAATGTTGAACTTCTGCGATAAGGCTCGCAGTTGCACACACGCCGGTCGTTCAGAATTGCCGCCTCAATGCCTCTGACATTCTGCGGGATTGCTGCTGTTGTCGGCCGGCTGGAGCGTGGCGAATCACTAAGGTTCACACGTCCCTCTTGGAAGAATGTGCACCACCTGGAGACATTGTTACGGTCCATACAATCATCCCCATACACGCCATGCATGTCCCTGTGAATTTCACTGGGTTTATGCCCTTTGGCCCACAAAAATCGAACAACACTTCTCTGTTCCTCACAGGTGGACGACTGTAGCATGCGCGCCATCTTTGTTGCATAGTTCAAGCTTCTCTCGCAAGAGGTGCACCTGAGAAAAAAATACCATCTGTAGTGAAAACTTCAAACTATATCTCTGTGAAATTTCAACATTCTAGCTGCAATACCAAGGCAGAAAAAAATTATTGTGCGTTACTTTCCGATCCGCCCTCGTAGATTCTCTCAAAAAAACTACAGTGCAGACCTGTAAAAGTTGTTAAAGGTGTAAGATTACATGATAATAAAATTATGAAAGCATTGGGATGGGAATCATTAGAATAAAGACGTAAAAAAGCTAGGTTAACAGCACTGTTTAGAACATTTGCAAAGTCAAGAAGTCAAGAAAACTGAGCAAACAATTCATCTTTATTGAAAAAAAAAAGAAACTAGAACAGACATTTGATATTCCAACAAACTGAGAAATAATTCCATCTAGAATTAATCCAGCACATTTTAAAACAATCCTAAGCAACTTAGATTTAACTGCATAAATCAACAAAAAAATATAGAATACTTCTTCTTCTTCCTTCCAAGTATTAGGCCAAGGCCTGTTACGATCCTATAGAAAATTTTCCCTCCAGCGTTTCATAGGACGACACAGTGATCTTCGTCCTCTTGGTATATAATTATAAACAGCTTTGGGGATCCGATTTGAACTCATTCTTTCAAGATGGTGTTTCCAATTTAGTTGGTACTGTTTAATATATTCCAAAATAGGCATAGTCTTCAATTCTTTTAAGATATCGATGTTCCTTTTCCGATCCCATCTGGTGTAACCCGCTGTTCTGCGCATGAATCTCATTTCACAAGCCGTTATTCTGCTTTCATGTTGTTTTTTTAGTGTCCATGCTTCACTACCATAGGTCACCACTGGTCTAGCCAAAGTGTTATATAAACGTAACCCGGTTTTTTTTTTTTGTACAAGGGATGGTTTCATAACTTGATTAATAATTCCCGAACTTTTATTATAACTAGTAATTTTTTCAGGGATATCATTTTCATCCCAGATAGAGAGATAATATCCAAGGTATTTAAATGTATTAGATATCTCTAAAATTTTATTCTGGAGACAGATTTTACGTTGTATGGGGTCCTTCCCATGAAATGCCATAATTTTAGTTTTGTTAATTGATATTTCCATATTAAATTTGGCACCTATTTTTTGTAAATTATAAATAGTTCGTTGCAAATCATTTTCGGAAAGTGCCAGAAGATCTAAATCGTCTGCAAAAAGAATAGCATCGAGTATGAGGTTCCTATTGATGGGTATATATCCCCGTTGTGTTTTCCTCCATTCGTTTATTATTATATTCATATGTGTATATAATGAAAAGCACCGGTGAAAGTCCACATCCCTGTCTTACTCCAGTGTTGATCATTTTCCAAGAAGATAGTTTGCCATCTTGTTTAACAGAGATTTCATTATATTTATAGATGTTGAAGATGTTAGTAATACATTGTTGTGGAACGTTATCATAAGCAAAATTTGTAGTAATATATTTCTGTCTACTTTGTCAAAAGCCTTTATGAAGTCAACGAAGGCGATATGAGTTTCTATATTGAATTCCTTGTGCTTTTCTAATAGTAGTTTTAGAGTGAAGAATCCATCTGTACAAGATCTACCCTTTCTGAATCCAATCTGCTCTTCTCCAATTATATTTTCATAAATTTTTCTCAATTTATTCTTAATTATATTAGCATAAATTTTATATCCATAGTTCAACAAGCTAATTCCACGGTAGTTATCTTTGATTTGGTGACTTCCTTTTTTTTGAAGATTGGTATTACAATGGATTTGTTCCAGCTTTGTGGTGGTTCTTGTCCTTCCCTTATCATATTAAAGAGAATAAGAAATCTGTCTAAACATTTTTTAGTTGAAAATTTAAATAATTATTGATTAATGTGGTCTTCTCCAGGAGCTTTGTTACTTTTTAATGATTTAACAACATCAGTTAATTCATCTATAGAAATTTGTTCCAAAGCAGTGTTATTAGAGATTGGTATTTGTAATACATCCTTTTGTGTCCATAAATGATGAAAGTAGTTAAGCCAAGATTCTTTAGATATACAATTTAAATGTGCATTTTCTCTTGAATCATTATTTAAATTTTTTAAAACTTTATATATTTTTGGTTGAGGCCTAGTGATATCATTTTCCAAAAATGAGACAAATTGTTCCCAGCTTTGTCTATGTTTTTTGCGAACTTCAATTTTAGCTATGGCTCTCTTCCTATGATACTCTACTTTATCTTCATCTTTTTTTATAGACAGAAATTTTTTGTATGCTTCACGTTTATCATCAATTACTTTTTTTGATGTTTTCATCCCATATCCGTAAAATATAGAATACAACAGCAAAAAATACAGCCATAGAGACTATCCACACTAGATACCCTCAAAATGATTGGCTCCATGTCTATACAGATGAATCACTACGAGACCCTGAAAATGGCTCGGGTGCAGGAGGAACATGCCTCCTCTATTCAGAGGTCCACCACTGTGGTCTCGAGGTAGCATACTGCCTTGTCACGCAGCGGGCCCGGGTTCGATTCCCGGTCGGGACAGGCTCCTGGGTGAGGTTTTTTTGGGGTTTTTCCTCCCCTGTAAGACAAATGTCAGGAAGCTTAGGGCCCAACGGTCCCCGAAAATCATCCAGCCATCATCATCATTATCATCATTTCACCGGTGTGGAAAGCAATGGGAAGCTACCACAGCTACAATTCCCTAGTAAAGCTGCAAAGCATAGCATAAAATGCTATGATTGCAGTGAAAGACCTGCCCTCGGGCAGAATTACTATGGAATGGAATGGAATCATGCTAGAAAAATAACAACAAATTTTGACAGTGAGTAACATGATATAAAAATATCATCTGAAAACCTCCTAACAAGATCATTAAACTTCTTCTATCAGACTCAAAAGCAGCTCTTCAATCAATCTGTCACCCACATACACAGAACTCCAAACAGTGTTATGACATGATACTATAAACCCATGTAACTGTGGCAAAAAAGTCATCCTACAGAGGATTCCATGACATTATGGAATCTTGGGCAATCAAACAGCTGATCTCCTTGCAAAAGAATGGTTCTCTGATAACACAATCGCCAACGTACAAACCTATATCTTATAATTATATTATTTTTAGTCTAAACATCTTACCTCAATATTAATGTTGAGGTAAGATGTAAAGTAAAGTAAAGTGATCCCGCAACAGGCCTCAGGAGGCCCTTGGGGTAGTAGGAGGTTAAGGCTCCCACTTTTTCTAGACAATCGACACTTTATGTCAGCCGGGTTGTCAGCCCTGCGTGACGGCCGCCTTTACCCCAGAACAAGCGTCTGGTACTCATTTCCGTTAGAGGCTGAGTCGACCCCAGGACCATAGTACCGCCAGAGGGTTTGGGTCAGTTTAAAAATCCTGACCCCAACGGGACTTGAACCCTCGACCCTCCGGCTTGTAGCTCAGTGCCTTAACCACTATGCTACGGCGTGCTCAGACTAAAAATAATATAATTAAAATAACCTCAAAATGTAACTTCCTAAATTTAAATTTTAACTATATCTTATATTTTGGCAAAAAGTCAAATAAAATCTGAAAAGGACATTAACAGCAACAGACTTTGATCATCCACAAAAAAACAAGAAATGGGAATGCCTCCTTCATAACACCAACTCCATACCAGAATTTTCATAGAAGACAGAAGTTGCACAATTCTGTTTAACTACAGGTCATTCATTACTGCTTTGCTACACACTTGCACATGATCATATATTTTCTACACCAAAATGTATTCAATAAGTTGAATTATTAAACACAGCCCTAAAAAGGAGCCAAAATTTCATCATCTTATGATTAAATTAAAATGTTTCATATTAGTCATTCAAAATATCTCTGCAGGCGGAAGAATTACGAAGCTCTGTTTGTTGTTACACGTGACGTCATATAAGGCAGTGTATACTGTCAGCATCCCACGTCCCATTCCCCTCTGCACTCATAGATAGCAGTGTCACGTGTTCTATTCCTACATAAACACGACTGCAGTGCCCTCCGTCAACAAATGCACTTACTCCTTAAACGGGTAATACCACTTCTCATATCCAGTCTTCTAAGTAGATTGCGATTTCAAAGCCTTCACGGCTTTATCTTCAGTACTTTCTTGTTGACTGATGTTATGTTGACCAGAAGAACTACTTCTCAGAACAACTACTGGATATGAGGAGAGGTATGAAACATTTTAATTTAATCATAAATTAAACCTCATAGTGATTTATTCCTAAAAAAAGTTCAATATTTCATCATCTTCTAATATTAGATATAGATCCATCTAGCCATCAAACAGAAAACTTCCAAAACTTCAAATTACTGGAGAGCAAGACTGCTAATAGCTTCAGTGTTAGATGCAGCATATTTACCACCAACCAACAATATCCTCCTTTTCTTCTTCTTTATCCAATGACTTTTTCGGGTGCTTCTAGCTCATTAAGAATCTTGCATCCCAGTATAATTTGGTAACATAACCATTTTTTTGTTTGAAATTACTTGGAACCATAGTTATCACTTCATGTGCCTCATGAATACCGTATTTTACGGACTATAAGAATCTATGGACTATAAGACGCACCTTAATTTTTAAGCAATTTATAAAAAAAAAATAACATTTTTACTATTTTTATTAGATTGCAAAGCCAGACTAAAAAAAAATCTTGGTATATAAAACTTGTGATCTTCAAAATCCCTGAAAATCGTCATCTGAAGTTTCTTCTTTTTCTTCTTCTTCCTCTTTGTCATTATCGTTGTCCTCTTCATATATAAGATGGTATTCACTGCCATCGCGAGCATTACTTACGCTGCAATTCTTGAAAGATTTAACAATAATGTCTTCTCTCACTCTAGACCATGACATTTTTATCCACTGACACACTTGTTTGATTGTATGTCATTTTAAAGCTATCTTCGGCATGAATTCATGTTGAGTTTCATCCATCATCCATCATCCATTTGTACTGGCATCGTAGACTGCATTGACGCATCATAGGCTAGACAGTGTTCTGGGTTTGTGATGGCGGGGCAGGAGGGAGACAGTGTTAGCAAGCTTGTGAATCCCCGCAACTCATATTCGTCGCATCGGTGCACTGCTGCTGTCAGTTGAATCCAATGTTGCCAGATAGAGATAGGTTTCTTGCGTCATCAAATATATGGCCATTTTTAAGTCTGGCGGGAATTTTAAATCAAACACTGGAATTTTTATATTAATTTCGAGTATAAGACGCACCTGAATTTTGGAGGCAATTTTTCGAAGAAAAAAGTGCGTCTTATAGTCCATAAAATACGGTATCACTAATGAGCAATGTATCATGGCCTACACCTGTAAAAGGTAAACAAATATAACAGTACCAATATTGTACCCTTTGCATATGCAGACAAAGGTGTACACTATGGTGGGTACATTCAAGGAAATGCTCTTGATAGCAAAGATGTTCAAGATACTCATAAATAAAGAATCATTAAAATCTGTGAACTTTTTAATGACCAGTAGTTAATTATGAAAGGCTCAGTAAATATATGTATGCTGTATGAATTAAGATTTAAAATAAAATTCTTTACACCTCACTTCATATCTAGTCTTCTAATTAAACCAGTTTCTGTCGTGGTGAAATTACTGATGATGAAACTGCCTAAGTTTTGAAACCGGTTTAATTAAAAGACTGGATATGAAGTGAGGTGTAAGGAATTTTAATTTAAATCTTAAATTAAATCTCCTAGTGATATTTTGTATAATACTTTGATATAAGTGAGTTGTTACCTGTAAGTTATGGGTTCTCTGACTGTAATACCTAGGAGTGGAACAGTGAGTGCAGTATCTGCATGTAAGACAATAGAACTTGTGTTGGAAAGGCATAGGATGCTCATCTTTACATATCCAATGTACATGTCATCTGCAGGTAAGGGCTTTAACCGCAGCACATAGCGTGTAGGTAACACATGAAATGGAAGATCATCTTTTACATATTCAGCTTTTACCTGTAAGAAAAAAATTCCTCAGTTCTTATACATTGAATGTATGTAAAACTATGTATCTAGTGCATCAAATTTAGCAATGAAATCATACAATGTTTTTATTATCAATTTAATACTTCTCACTGAAGAACAAATTATATTTGAAGAGAAAATCATTCTTTTTCTCTTCAAAATATTTGGAAACATGATCCTTAAAAGTTGAAAGCACTTCACATGATTTTAAATAGTGAAACAGAACTTCCTCTTTTGAGTACAAAACACAATTTGGTATTGTAAATATTCCAATTTAATACAAGTGTTTACTTAAAAAGTTGCAACCAGTAATAAGTCCAAAACTGATAATGTTGAATTACCGAAATAACATTATGGTCAATCATATCCAACCAATCTAACTGAATATTCATCTAAAACAGAATTAATTCATTGGTTAACTAAATCGTTACAAACAGATTTCATTACACCAACAACAACAATAATAATAATCATCCAGTATCATGGCAGCTGCCGCCGTCTTCCGGAAATCAAATGCCATTCCTCTCTGTCCATCCATTGATCTTCCTCTCTTCCTCCTTTCCAATGGGATCCATTCCATAACAATTTTAGGCAATCTTTGCTCTGGTATTCTTTTTACATGGTCATACCACTGTAATCTTTTCTTTTCTATAATGTCTATGATGTCCAGCTCCTCTTGCATACCCATAATTTCCCTTATTTATTTCATATTTTATCCATTCTAGATTTTCCGGGTAACCTTCTTAAAACATCCATTTCTCTGTACTTGAAATTCTTTTCATTTCCCAGGTAGGAATTTGCCAAACTTCAGCACCATTTTTAATTTTATTATTAATAATAATAATAATAATAATAATAATAATAATTATTATTATTATTTCATTTATTTGCATACAGATTTCCAATGTTTACATAGCTTCCTGTGCTTAAAGTTTTATTTTTCTTCTCCACTCGTCCCTATCCAACCATACCAATTAGTCCTCTCTCAATCATCCATTTTCTTATTTCTTGGATCCATCCTTTATTTCTTCTCCCAGGCAGATATCATTCCAGCATCATTATTGTTAACCTTTCTTCTTACAGTCTTTTTGTGTGTCCATACCAATTCAACTGTTTAATACAGTTGACATAATCCAATACCAAATTTTTAACATTAATTTTTTCCCATATTTCAATAATAATACTTCTTCTTCTTCTTCTTCCTTCCAAGTATTAGGCCAAGGCCTGTTACGATCCTATAGAAAATTTTCCCTCCAGCGTTCCTTCCGGGAAATTCTCATATAAGACTTGAAAGCATAATAATAGTCCCTTCGATTGGTTGCTGGCCAAAGGAAGGCAAGACCAGTGATGGGGCTGCCATTTTATAGCCTCTGGTCAGGCTTTTCTGGAGAAGAAAAGAAAATAAAGGAAAGAAGAAATGGAAGAAAGGAAAGACTACCTAGCCCTCGGATGCCCTAATAGCGTCGGGGTCGAAAAAACAAGAGTTAACCAAGGGAGGTTAGATAGTAAAGTTAAAAGAGTGCAAAACACAAGTAAGTGGAAGAAATGTTTTGCTCGGCTTCAGCACCTTGTGGTCGCCATTAATACTAATTATAATAATTAGAGTCTGGATGTTGGGCACTTAAAAAATTTAAAATAGGCAGGCAAAAGGTACTAAAATCATTCATATAGGCACTAAAAATTCAAAATAGGCTCTTGTAAAAAAATGGACTACAACATAAATTTTTACAGCCTTATGTTAAGAATATAAACATATGCTACCAATAGCATACAAAGATATCAGAGATGTTTTTGGAGCTTGTTTTGCCTTTTTACAACGAGCAGCCTTATGTTTTGCAGTGTGTATGTGCTGCAAAAGTGTCACTTCTTCGCGCAATTCACTGAAATTTCACACACTTTGCAGAACAATATTGAACCGTCACTTGAGAATATTTCTGCACCGAATTCTTTTACGAAATTGGTCAGTTTGTCTTTTACTGTTGTCGATTCTTTAGGCATTGTAAAACAACTGTTCTAAAGGTAAAAAAAATAAAATAACCCTCATACATTTGTTGCACCACTTTGTCCTTGAAGCACCTGTCTGTGAATGAGGACTGCAGACTAAATTCAGTGTTACCAACATCAAAAATAATATTGCCAGTCACTTAAAGGATTCAGCATCAGGTGTGAGACAGAGAAAGAAAGCTTGAGCCATATACCCTCTTTGTCGCTTGGCAATGTTTGTATTGAAAAGAAGCAAAGCTGTACTTTAGAACTTTCTCCAAGCCTTAGAGATGAAGCATAATACAATGGGACATAGCTTAGAGGTATTTTGCTTAACAGGAGTGCATAAGGTGGAAAAACAAAATAGCCCATACTTGTTATTTTGCCTAATGGGAGTGAATTAAGGGAGAAACCATCTACTTGCTAGATTATTGGCTTATTGCCACCCTTATCCTAAAATATTCTAACTGAATTTATAAAAAAAAACACTTGAAAATTTCTATGCAATGATATGTGTCATGAAGTTGTCCATTTCAATTGATTTCATTGAAATAGTAAGTTAATTTCGAGAAAAAATGGCAAATAAGCATTTATAGGCATTGTAAGCTGAAATAGGCATTTATAGGCAAAATGAACTTCATGGAAAACAACTGTAGGGTCATATTTGAAGAGAAAAATTTTCGCCTAGACCGAGACTCGAACCCGGGACCTTTGGCTTGCTGGGCCAAATGCTCTACCAACTGAGCTACCCAGGCGTGTTGCAATCTAGATGTAAATTTTTTTTCTTATATACATTGTAATTCCCTTGCGCCAAATGCTTTGAAACCTTTGCTTCTATCTTTGCCGCCATTTGCAAGGATAGAAGCAAAGGTTTCAAAGCATTTGGCGCGGGGAATTACAACATATATAAGAGAAAAAATTTGCATCTAGATCGCAACTCGCCTCAGTAGCTCAGTTGGTAGAGCATTTGGCCCAGAAAGCCAAAGGTCCCGGGTTCGAGTCTCAGTCTAGGCAAGAATTTTTCTCTTCAAATATAATTTATCCTTCAGTGAGAAGTGTTAAATTAATAATAAAAACATCAACTCTAGGGTCGTTGATATGAACTTATATGAAATCACTTTCACAATACCTATAATAAATGATGATGTTGTTTTCAAGTCACTAGGCGAAAATTTTTCTCTTGAAATATAATTTATCCTTCAGTGAGAAGTGTTAAATTAATAATAAAAACATCAACTCTAGGGTCATCGATATGAACATATATGAAGTCACTTTTACAATACCTATAATAAATGATGTTGTTTTCAAGTCACTAGGCGAAAATTTTTCTCTTCAAATATAATTTATCCTTCAGTGAGAAGTGTTAAATTAATAATAAAAACATCAACTCTAGGGTCATCGATATGAACATATATGAAGTCACTTTTACAATACCTATAATAAATGATGTTGTTTTCAAGTCACTAGGCGAAAATTTTTCTCTTCAAATATAATTTATCCTTCAGTGAGAAGTGTAAATTAATAATAAAAACATGAACTCTAGGGTCGTCGATATGAACTTATTTGAAGTCACTTTTACAATACCTATAATAAATGATGATGATGTTTTCAAGTCACTAGGCAAAAATTTTTCTCTTCAAATATAATTTATCCTTCAGTGAGAAGTGTAAATTAATAATAAAAACATGAACTCTAGGGTCGTCGATATGAACTTATATGAAGTCACTTTTACAATACCTATAATAAATGATGTTGTTGTTTTCAAGTCACTAGGCGAAAATTTTTCTCTTCAAATATAATTTATCCTTCAGTGAGAAGTGTTAAATTAATAATAAAAACATCAACTCTAGGGTCATCGATATGAACATATATGAAGTCACTTTTTCAATACCTATAATAAATGATGTTGTTTTCAAGTCACTAGGCGAAAATTTTTCTCTTCAAATATAATTTATCCTTCAGTGAGATGTGTAAATTAATAATAAAAACATGAACTCTAGGGTCGTCGATATGAACTTATATGAAGTCACTTTTACAATACCTATAATAAACAATGTTGTTGTTTTCAAGTCACTAGGCGAAAATTTTTCTCTTCAAATATAATTTATCCTTCAGTGAGAAGTGTTAAATTAATAATAAAAACATCAACTCTAGGGTCATCGATATGAAGATATATGAAGTCACTTTTACAATACCTATAATAAATGATGTTGTTTTCAAGTCACTAGGCGAAAATTTTTCTCTTCAAATATAATTTATCCTTCAGTGAGAAGTGTAAATTAATAATAAAAACATGAACTCTAGGGTCGTCGATATGAACTTATATGAAGTCACTTTTACAATACCTATAATAAATGATGTTGTTGTTTTCAAGTCACTAGGCGAAAATTTTTCTCTTCAAATATAATTTATCCTTCAGTGAGAAGTGTAAATTAATAATAAAAACATGAACTCTAGGGTCGTCGATATGAACTTATATGAAGTCACTTTTACAATACCTATAATAAATGATGTTGTTTTCAAGTCACTAGGCAAAAATTTTTCGCTTCAAATATAATTTATCCTTCAGTGAGAAGTGTAAATTAATAATAAAAACATGAACTCTAGGGTCGTCGATATGAACTTATTTGAAGTCACTTTTACAATACCTATAATAAATGATGATGATGTTTTCAAGTCACTAGGCAAACATTTTTCTCTTCAAATATAATTTATCCTTCAGTGAGAAGTGTAAATTAATAATAAAAACATGAACTCTAGGGTCGTCGATATGAACTTATATGAAGTCACTTTTACAATACCTATAATAAATGATAATGATGTTTTCAAGTCACTAGGCAAAAATTTTTCTCTTCAAATATAATTTATCCTTCAGTGAGAAGTGTTAAATTAATAATAAAAACATCAACTCTAGGGTCATCGATATGAACATATATGAAGTCACTTTTACAATACCTATAATAAATGATGTTGTTTTCAAGTCACTAGGCAAACATTTTTCTCTTCAAATATAATTTATCCTTCAGTGAGAAGTGTAAATTAATAATAAAAACATGAACTCTAGGGTCGTCAATATGAACTTATATGAAGTCACTTTTACAATACCTATAATAAATGATGATGTTGTTTTCAAGTCACTAGGCGAACATTTTTCTCTTCAAATATAATTTATCCTTCAGTGAGATGTGTAAATTAATAATAAAAACATGAACTCTAGGGTCGTCGATATGAACTTATTTGAAGTCACTTTTACAATACCTATAATAAATGATGATGATGTTTTCAAGTCACTAGGCAAAAATTTTTCTCTTTAAATATAATTTATCCTTCAGTGAGAAGTGTTAAATTAATAATAAAAACATCAACTCTAGGGTCATCGATATGAACATATATGAAGTCACTTTTACAATACCTATAATAAATGATGTTGTTTTCAAGTCACTAGGCGAAAATTTTTCTCTTCAAATATAATTTATCCTTCAGTGAGATGTGTTAAATTAATAATAAAAACATGAACTCTAGGGTCGTCGATATGAACTTATATGAAGTCACTTTTACAATACCTATAATAAATGATGATGATGTTTTCAAGTCACTAGGCAAAAATTTTTCTCTTCAAATATAATTTATCCTTCAGTGAGAAGTGTAAATTAATAATAAAAACATGAACTCTAGGGTCATCGATATGAACATATATGAAGTCACTTTTACAATACCTATAATAAATGATGATGATGTTTTCAAGTCACTAGGCAAAAATTTTTCTCTTCAAATATAATTTATCCTTTCAGTGAGAAGTGTAAATTAATAATAAAAACATGAACTCTAGGGTCGTCGATATGAACTTATATGAAGTCACTTTTACAATACCTATAATAAATGATGATGATGTTTTCAAGTCACTAGGCAAAAATTTTTCTCTTCAAATATAATTTATCCTTCAGTGAGAAGTGTAAATTAATAATAAAAACATGAACTCTAGGGTCATCGATATGAACATATATGAAGTCACTTTTACAATACCTATAATAAATGATGATGATGTTTTCAAGTCACTAGGCAAAAATTTTTCTCTTCAAATATAATTTATCCTTCAGTGAGAAGTGTAAATTAATAATAAAAACATGAACTCTAGGGTCGTCGATATGAACTTATATGAAGTCACTTTTACAATACCTATAATAAATGATGATGATGTTTTCAAGTCACTAGGCGAAAATTTTTCTCTTCAAATAGAATTTATCCTTCAGTGAGAAGTGTTAAATTAATAATAAAAACATCAACTCTAGGGTCATCGATATGAACATATATGAAGTCACTTTTACAATACCTATAATAAATGATGTTGTTTTCAAGTCACTAGGCGAAAATTTTTCTCTTCAAATATAATTTATCCTTCAGTGAGAAGTGTAAATTAATAATAAAAACATCAACTCTAGGGTCATCGATATGAACATATATGAAGTCACTTTTACAATACCTATAATAAATGATGTTGTTTTCAAGTCACTAGGCGAAAATTTTTCTCTTCAAATATAATTTATCCTTCAGTGAGATGTGTTAAATTAATAATAAAAACATGAACTCTAGGGTCGTCGATATGAACTTATTTGAAGTCACTTTTACAATACCTATAATAAATGATGATGTTGTTTTCAAGTCACTAGGCAAACATTTTTCTCTTCAAATATAATTTATCCTTCAGTGTAAATTAATAATAAAAACATGAACTCTAGGGTCGTCGATATGAACATATATGAAGTCACTTTTACAATACCTATAATAAATGATGATGTTTTCAAGTCACTAGGCAAAAATTTTTCTCTTCAAATATAATTTATCCTTCAGTGAGAAGTGTTAAATTAATAATAAAAACATGAACTCTAGGGTCGTCGATATGAACTTATTTGAAGTCACTTTTACAATACCTATAATAAATGATGATGATGTTTTCAAGTCACTAGGCAAAAATTTTTCTCTTCAAATATAATTTATCCTTCAGTGAGAAGTGTAAATTAATAATAAAAACATGAACTCTAGGGTCGTCGATATGAACTTATATGAAGTCACTTTTACAATACCTATAATAAATGATGTTGTTTTCAAATGCTGGACCTTGGCAATGAAGCCATTACCTATAATAAATACTATAGCATTTTCCTTAACATTCAGTCTCTAATAATAATATAAGGGCATTGATAGTTTTTATATTACATGCTATTTGTAGAACCAGAGGCATGTCATCCTTTGGAATTTCTGGTGGATAGCCCCAAGAGATTAATGGATTCATCTTTACATAATTATTACAATCTAGATTTTATAATGTGTTATACCATGTTATTGATGTTCTTTATGCCTCACTTCAAAGAAAGAAACTCAAATATGTGGTACAGTCATTAAGTTTTGAGACTGAGCACATAGTGGTGCTGTGATGCACTATAGCACATAGGTGGTGCCGTGGTATGGTACCTTGTCAGTTAGTGTCTTGTCTCAGCAAGAGACATTTGAGTGCATGCACTGCAAGCAGAACTACAGTCTTTGTTGTGACGGTGATTTGAATGTGCATGTTGGAACTTGAGATGTCACAGTTAGAGCAACACCTAGTTCTGTCAGAAATTAGGCAAGACCGCTGCTGAAATGTTTCAAATGATACAGCAAGTTTACAGTGAGTATGCAATGAGTCGCAGTGTTGTGTTTAGGTGGCACCGACGTTTTTTGCAAGCTAAGAGCTAAGAGACAGTTTGGAAGATGATTTGTGCACTAGTCGGCCATAAATAATTCAAACTAAACGCAAGATCGAAGATGTTGTAACGTTGGTGTGCGCTAACCGCTCCCAATCAATCTGGCAGCAGCAGTTGGGGTCAGCCATGGTACTTGCTACAAAATTTTGTCTCATGACCTGAACATGTCTCGTGTTACCCAGCACAGTGTGCCACAAATCCTGTCATAAGACCAACGTGATGACCGCATGACGATTTGTGGTGACATCATCAGTAGTGCTGACGATGATCCGACGTTTCTCAACTGAATAAAACTGGAGATGAAACATAGTGTTTCCTTTATGATCCGCAACTGAAACGACAATCCACCATCTGGAAAACGCCATTATCACCATGACAGAAAAAACTGCCACAAGACAGGTCAAAAGGCAAGGTGATGCTTGAACTGTTTTTTAATTCAAATGGAATTGTTCACATGGAATTCATATCAGAAGGTGCAACTGTAAACAAAACCCGCTACAAAGAGACCCTTGGCCGTTTATGCGATTCAATTCACCGTAAGTGACCTCAGCTTTGGCATACAAAGAATTGGCTGTTGCTACATGACAATGCCCCTGCACATCGTTCTGTCCTTGTCCAAGAGGAACTTGCAAGGCAACAGATGACAGTTTTGCATATCCTCTGTACTCACCTGATCTCGCGTGAAGCAATTTTTTTTCTCTTTCCTCGCATGAAAGCAATCCTACAAGGGCATATATTTCATTCTTCCGAAGAGGTCATGACTGCCACAAGAGAAGTCATATGGGAACTTCCAGCCAACATCCTTCAGCGTTGCTTCCAGCAGCTATACCAACATTGGCAAATGTGCATAACAGCAACTATTTTGAGGGAGGAAGTGGTTCTGTTTAAGTGTATGCCGAGTTATCGGCATCTTCTGAGACATCCAGATTCTTGTGGGTGCATCAAGTCTCAGAACTTAATGACTGTAGTAGTATAACTGTGCTTTCTTTGTAACCACAGCTTGTCACTTGAATAGGCAGCATTATCATGGCAATGAGATAGGTACTGAGGGATGTCTCTGAATTAATTGGCAGCCAGGGCTAGTTCTGTAGCTTCATGACAACTGTTTCATTGCATGAGACCTTCCACATACTAAGTCAGTCCCCATCAAGTTTCAGGTTACAAGACACCACTGTATAGAACAGCACTTAACTTTCAACAAAGTGAACTTACCTTAAGGAAATGTGAAAGATCTAACAACATAAGTGAAATCAGTAGCCATGTTGTTGGGAAATTCTGATATGTTTTCATGTCCACAATGATGTATTTCCAGTTTGCTCAGAAAACTTTCTGTTTATTGCCAGCATTGACTGTGAACGGAAAAGAAAAAAAAAACGAAAATTAACTCACTACAGTTAATAATGAACATACTGAGCTAATTGACTTCGTTCAAATCTGGGTTCTGATGAATCACACTGAGATTTTTTTTATTGGTTTCCTCAATCATCAAGACAAATGGTGGATTGGAATTTCATTGCAGGGATCCATTTGATCATACATCCATCCATAGTAATTCTGCCCGAAGGCAGGTCCTTCACTGCAATCATAGCATTTTCATGCTATGCTTGCAGCTTTACTAGGGAATTGTAGGTGTGGTAGCTTCCCGTTGCTTTCCACACCGGTGAAGGATGATGATGATGATGATAATGCATATGATTTCGGGGACCGTTTGGGCCTTAAAGTTTTCCTGACATTTGTCTTACAAGTGAGGAAAAACCCCGATAAAAACCTCACCCAGAAAAACTGCCCCGACCAGGATAGAACCCAGGCCCGCTGCATGACAAGGCAGCATGCTACCTCGAGACCACAGCGGCGGACTGATCATATATGATGTTTCATATTATCATTAAAAAAAGATGCAATATTACCTTTGATGTTAACAGCATCTATAAATAAGGATTAAATAAAAATAATGAATATGTCAATATTGGATTTTTCTTATATACTTAAAATGGGATTACACAAGCTTGAGTTTTCATGCAGTTGATAGAAACTGACAAACTGTATATGGGCAGTGTCAAATTTTATCCGCAACTTGGTATTTTATTTAGTGACACTCTTTATTAAATGTGAGCGTGAAGTACTGACAAATTGAATTGGTCATTTCTAAAAGACCTTTTTCCTATAATGTAATTTTTGAGAAAAAACATCAAAAATGTATTTTCTAAAATCTCATTTTTCACAGAGTGCTGTATTAATGTTTTCATTTGGTACTACTTTCAGTTATGATTGATCAATACTATAATTGATAGTTTTTTAAATCTAAGAAATAAGGGCCTTTTAGAAATGAAAGCGTAGTACTAAGTCTTTGTGAACAATGAAGCATAAAAGAATTGAAAATAAGAACACAATACTTTATTTTACATTTTTAAATATAAATTTTCATAGTAAGCAAAAAAAGAAAACAGAAAGAAAGAATGATTATAGTGACATATGATATTGCTTATTTTTTGTCTAAAGAGCATATAATATCTTCTTAATAAAGTATTCATGTGGAATGTACTTCATGATTTTCTTGATGTCTGTAACCTATTCTAGATTAATGACCATCTTCCCAATATATGCTTAGCCTTGTAGGAAGATGTGCTCTTAACACCAGCACCAGGTAGACTAAGGTCAAAAATATTCCTAACAAATCCATCGATATACTCTGAAGTGTTGAAAGCATGTTGAAAAGCTAGCAATGTACACAAATTCTGAATAAATGGATGGGGAAATGATACCTTTGATTGCCGAGATACTACTTTGATCCATCATTCCAGAGACAGGCCACCATAAGCTGAAGACCAACACATTGCTTGTATCCATCATGTGAACAAGAGATCTGCTATTAAATTAATATTGAAAAGCTAAAGCTTTAGTTTTTCAATATTAATTTAATACATAATGTTATAGCTGTGTGGAGTCCCTTCATGTCTTCTCAATGTAGAAGCCATTCATTGTGTATTTGTAAATGATGATTCATTGCATTTGAATGTGGGATCAGTAGAGCAAGGTAAAGTAAGGATTTATGCTTGGATGGGAATGAAGTCTGAATTGGCTCAGTGGACAGAGTGTTAGCACGGAGAGCTAAAAATTTGGGATTTGATTCCCAGTTCAGGCAAAAAATGTTCTCTTTACCATTGATTACAAGAGATCTGTTATCTCTTGTGCAATTAACAATAATTTTTACTTGAACTTTTGCAACATACATTTTTTTCTCTTAGAAATAGCCTTCTTAATCAAACCAGAATTCTGATCACAAGACAAATACAAATGTCCATGGACAGGAAATCTGTGAACTATTTGATCAGACCTCTTTGCATCTATTAATGTACAAAGTCATGGTATCATTAATGGTTTTTATTTATTCGGAGTAAATATGTGGGTCTCACAGTTTCTGTCACATACTCCTGGATATAGTGTCTATGAAAGAAACAAAAGTCATTGACTTCTTTTTTGGCTATTTTCTCATCATACACATAACAAACAGATTTATGGGTGTGTAAATTACATACACAGAATACAAAAACCCACAGTTCATGGAGGTAGAACAGTTCCTGTACAGAAAAGTATGGCAAGCACAGATTATGCATGAAATTGATGTTGAGTGCAACAATACCATTATTTTTTGCTCCTGCTTTCTCAGATTCCTTAATTTTTGCATGGTATTTGGAACTTCACCTCTTGTGAAAAACTAACTTGGTTCAGGTAGCTACAAGCCTTTTTGGCAGCATCATTTAAAGATGGACTGGAATTTTGACCATTAGATTCTCACATATACAACATAAGTCTTTCTGTGTCTTCCAAATGACAAGTTGAAATTTTTCTTGAAATATTTTATATAAAAATTATACTGGTTGAAATATCAGGGCATTTCTCTTAGTAGAGATCATACATGATTCATACATTCAATCTCATACTAAGAAAATAATATTCCTTAGTTGTGTAATGACTTTTCTTTATAGGGAAAGACTGGAAGTGAACATGATTTCTCTTGTATTCCTCAAGAGATGTTGCCTTCTTGACATGTTTTCCATGTTTTCCTTGGCCATCTTTTACTGATTTTGATAAAGCAATAAACTTTTAAGTCTTTCGTACCCTCTTTTCTTCAACTCCTAGAAGACTCAAAAAAAGGTTTGGCTCAACTGCACTTCTACTTACGCTTGATTTTTCAGTTTATTGTTGTAAACTATAGCTCTTCTTCTGTATTTACTAACATTTTTTATAACACTATTAGACAATTTTCAAGTATTTATTTAAATATGCAAATCACAATATTATGACACTGTTAGACAATATTGTGATGCTAACTGCTATTTTCTCCATAGAGTATATTACTTAGTCTATGATTTTTCTATCACAGTTTTGGGTTATCGCTGGTTGGATCGGCGTTAGGGAGTGATAGGTAAATGTACACCCATTTTTAATAAACATTTGGTAATTATAATATTATTAATATATTTTTTTAACATAGATTTGGGGATTTATTGCAAAGATTGGTCATTTAAATTTCATAGCAACATGCTGCCATCTAGATAAGATTTTTGGACTTTAATACAATATTGATAGTAATCGAGGATGATAATCGATATGTGGTTCCATGGTAGCTTATTGCTGGCTGTATAAACTCTGGTGCATGTGCACTGTTGTTCTACAGGACTTTGAAAATATTTCACGTAAGTTTAAATGCAGTTTTTCCAGAGGTTTTTCTGCAACCTCAATATGTTCTTGTGCTGGCACATGCAATTAAAGGGACTGGTATGAGTGGAACCTACACTGTTGGCTGGACGACATCATTGCACTAGTACAATACTATCCGTCGCTATAAAATTTAAATGACCAATATTTGCAATAAATCCCCAAATCTATGTTAAAAAAATATATTAATATTAAAATTACCAAACGTTTATTAAATTTGGGTGTACACTTACCTATCACTCCCTAAAGCTGATCCAACCAGTGATAACCCAAAACAGCGATAGAAAAATCATAGACTAAGTAATATACTCTGTGGAGAAAATAGCAGTTAGCATCACAATATTGTCTAACAGCGTCATAATATTGTGATTTGCACATTTAAATAAATACTTGAAAATTGTCTAATAGTGTTATAAAAATTGTTTGAAAAAGTTTAAAATGTTAAAAAATGTTAGTAAATACAGAAGAAGAGCTATAGTTTACAGCAGTATAACTGAAAAATCAAGCGCTAGTAGAAGTGTAGTTGAGCCTATTCTTTTATTTATTTTATTTGTTACAAGAAGTACTGAAAAAATAGGCTCCTATTATTCAGGGAACGCCGTAGCGTAGTGGTTAAGGCACTGAGCTACAAGCCGGAGGGTCGAGGGTTCAAGTCCCCGTTGGGGTCAGGATTTTTAAACTGACCCAAACCCTCTGGCGGCACTATGACCCTGGGGTCGACTCAGCCTCTAACTGAAATGAGTACCAGACGCTTGTTCTGGGGTAAAGGCGGCCGTCACGCAGGGCTGACAACCCGGCTGACATAAAGTGCCGATTGTCTAGAAAAAGTGGGAGCCTTAACCTCCTACTACCCCAAGGGCCTCCTGAGGCCTGTTGTGGGATCACTTTACTTTACTTTATGGTAATCAATATTATTAGGTCTATTTTAAAATTTTATTGTTAATATTATTATGTAATGTACCATTGTAGAAGCAAATATAACCTCAAACAAGTTAAGCTTTAATCTAATAAATAACTATTATTAGCGACAAAAGGGTTAGATACATGTTGTGCACAATTTTATATCACAATCAAATATATCTAAATATCATTGTACTCACCTACAGTCTTCTCCCTTCATCTTTCTGGTATTACTTTTCCCGAATATGTCACATGTTCAATGTTTAGCTTTTTAATTACATTCCTTTTATAAACTTTATGATTTGAGGTTCTTATTTTAGCTTCTACTGGTTCCTCTTCCATATTCACACAATTATTCAAATTCTCAAAGAAATAAAAAATACATTTAATGCTATCCACACAATGCAGAACATGCAGAACCAATCACCGAATCACCTATTCCAGTTACCGGTAGGTTGACTTTTATGTCACCAGATGGAAGCATAGTATGACATTATTATTACTTTTGTTGAAAGTCCCAGGTTGTCATTTCGACATTTCTGGTATTCTCGCCTGGCACTGGCGTAATTGTAACCCACTTCTGAGGTTGGGGCGCTTGGAAGATGGGTTACGGCTGCCTCGATGATATGATGATAGTGATGCGACAGGAGGGTCTTTAATTCTAAATTTAATCTATGACGAATATAAATTATGGTGATTATGATGGCCATACGATGCTCGGGGACCGTTTGGACCTTAAAGTTTCCTGACATTTGTCTTACAAGTGAGGAAAACCCCGAGAAACCCCACCCAGGAAACTTGTCTCGATAGGGGATCGAACCCGGGCTCGCTGCGAGACAAGGCAGCACACTACTTCGAGACCACAGCGGTGGATTGATTATTACCTTTATGAGCCAGACGGCCGCGACCGATTTTTGATCATATTTCGACCCTATTCTATTGAATTCAACCTACTCTGCTAAGGTTTTCCGTGGGTTTCCTTTGAGTCAAGACAAATGTCAGAGTAGGCCCCAAATGTAGAAATATAAGGTATATTCCATACGGATCCTAAGAAACTTGTTACACTGATATAATATAGAGATTTGATCCTATTACCAACATCCAACTTAGATACCTCAAATTCAACTCAACCCCCACCAGTAAATTTAAATTACCACAGGAAATTACTCCAAATTAATAATTACATTTCGGGGCAATTTCACTAAAATTAATGTCTCCTTTAATATAGGCCTATAGAACAATTAACCTTGTTTGTTTAACTGAACTAAAAAAGCAAAATCATTTTAAAATTATTAAATTTAATATAATAAATTTTCAACATTTACCAGTTACTCTGCTAAGGTTTCTGTGGATTTAAAGTTGATTAATAATAATGCAAGTATGTTAACATTTTATTTTATATACAGGGTGGACCGCTCGAATGGACCTAATTTCAATTGCTTGTTACTGGCAAACGGTTGAAGATAGAAACTTAAAACAACGTTCATAGTACAGAAAAACTCACCAAGTTTCGAATCCTGTCGGTAGATGGCACAAAGATACGTTTCTCGTTCTTAGATTTAATTGTTTGTGAAAATGGCGACTCCGCAGATGAAAGCGCAAGCTGTTTTGTGGTATGCGGAGTTTAAATCAATCATTAGAGTTCAAAGGGAGTTCCGGCGTGTGTTTAACCGTGATGCTCCAACTGCTAGAAGCATAAAGAAGTGGCGTGATACATTATTAGCTAAGGATCTGTGTTGAAGAAGCATGGTGGTGGTCGCAGAGCATCCGATGAAATGGTAGCAAATGTTCAAGCCGCATTTGAGCGAAGCCCCCGGAAGTCATTAAGAAGAGCTTCGCGGGAACTTCAAATACCAAAATCGACATTACAACGGATTGTCCACAAACGCCTCAAACTGCACGCATATAAAGTGCAGTTAGTGCAACGTCTGGAGCCGAATGACATGCCGAAACGAGTGGAATTCGCCAATACGATGCTGGACAGTCTCGGCGCTGATCCTGACTTCATGACCAAGATTTTCTTCTCGGACGAAGCCACTTTCCATTTGTCAGGCAAGGTAAACCGGCATAATGTGCGGATCTGGGGATCGGAGAATCCTCACGCTATTCAAGAGCATGTTCGTGATAGTCCGAAGATGAATGTTTGGTGCAGTTTGTCACATAATAAGGTCATTGGACCGTTTTTCTTCGCCGAGAAAACTGTTCGTGGTACCACATATTTTGACATGCTGGAGCAGTTCTTCTTTCCACAAATTGAACAACTGCACGCTAACATCGTTTTCCAGCAAGATGGTGCTCCTCCCCACTGGTCCAATGAAGTTCGTACGACTTTGGACAAACATTTTCCCTGGCCGTTGGATTGGTAGGGGAGGACCAATCGCGTGGCCCCCGAGATCTCCCGATTTAACACCACTGGATTTCTTTCTCTGGGGCTATGTCAAAGATAAAGTTTACACCACCCCAGTCAAAGACCTTCGTGATCTTCGTGAGCGCATCATAGAGGCTATTGAGAACATTCCAGAAGACATACTCCAACGTACTTGGCAAGAAATTGTTCATCGCTTTGATATCGTCACAGTGACTGCTGGGGCTCATATAGAGATGTGGTGATCTGGATATCAAAACTTGGTGAGTTTTTCTGTAATATGAACGTTGTTTTAAGTTTCTATCTTCAACCGTTTGCCAGTAACAAGCAATTGAAATTAGGTCCATTCGAGCGGTCCACCCTGTATATATATATAGTCCACCGCTGTGGTCTCGAGGTAGCGGGCCCGGGTTCGATCCTCGGTCAGGGTAGTTTTTCTGGGTGAGGTTTTTATCGGGGTTTTTCCTTACCTGTAAGACAAATGTCAGGAAAACTTTAAGGCCCAAACGGTCCCCGAAACCATATGGTCATCAATCCTTATCATTATCATCATCATCTTTCACCGGTGTGGAAAGCAACCACACCTACAATTCCCTAGTAAAGCTTCAAGCATAGCATGAAAATGCTATGATTGCAGTGAAGGACCTGCCTTCGGGCAGAATTATTATGGATGGATATATATATTAATTTTACTATAATGTTCGAAGTATCGCAGTCCACTAGTTCCTGAAAATTAATTTGTAAGTTTCCAATATCGTGCAGGAAAAGGGACATTGACGATTTCATTTCCATAACGGAACCTCAGCTACAGCCTTCCCTTCACACAAGCGTACGAGCTTCAAAGGGCCGACCTCACATACACATAGAGCATCACAACACCAGAAAACACACCATAAACATTTTCAACAATTTTTTTAAAGTCCCGTGTATATCAAACACGTTCTAAGTCCACATTTTCTAGGTCCAAAATTTCGACACCCAGCACCGTGATCCGTCCGCGAAACTTGCCAAACACTCCCTCGGACAAAAAAAAAAAAAGAAAAAAAAATCAAATTTAATTATTTTCCAGGCGCACACCGTCAGTGACGGGACCTCAACCACCCTCAAATCCTACATGCACCGCCCGTTACGGGACCCTCAGTAAAATCGAGCACCGACCCCATGACGGACGGATGGGTGACCATCCACAATTATATACAAAACAACTATAACGAGTACACTTATCTAACGCCATATACGCAAAACAACACCAATAACTACTGAAAAACACCATATCACCACGGACGACTGACTTTTTTCTTCGGACTTAACACTAACTTACTTTAACACCCATTTATATTTACACTACTTTACATTTACATCAATGTGCTGCTTACCAATCAATATACACGAAAAGACCCCAAGCCAGGTGTTTCACACATACACACTAAATTATTTTTCGGAATCCCTTTTCAGAATTAGCGAGCTGACAGGCATCGCATAGGAACCCGCAGGTGTATTAATAACATTTCTCAATCACCAAAAAGGGATTTCATAGCCGTTCAACGAGGGCCGGATTTGATGTTTCCCACGTATAGATATATATGATTATACTATAGCCTACAGTGCGATCAGTATATCATTGGACAGCAGACGCGGGGATTTCACTGTACACTGCTGACGCACTCGCGGCGGGGAACGGACAGCGTAAGATCGTGGTGATACAACCACACATATTTTCGTAAATATTTTACAAATTGTCGTACTTACCAACTTTATTGACGCAGATGCTGGAACAGGGTTGAAGAGCATGTGTCTTGGTTATTTTATATGGATGCAATTATAACAATTTAGTAGCTTTCGTATGGAGCCTAAAGAAATTTGTACTTGTTGCAAAAGGCGCCTAAGTGTTCCAATCGATAACAGTTGTCTATTGTTTCTTCTGTGAGAATGCTACGCGGCTTGTGTGGTTTCTTAGGCTTGACACTTCCTGTTGCATGACATTTATTGTACAGAGTATGGACTGTTAAATGTGATGGCATTTTTACACCCGGGATTTGCGTTTCAAAGAGTCTTTGTACTTGGCTGGCAGACTGAGTTAACAAATATTGATCATAAATAAATACACGTTGTTCAGAAGAAAAATTATTAGCCATTATATAGTTTACATTTTACACTTAAACACACGCCATTCAGTTTACACTTATATACGCCTGTTTTTTATAAGATACAAATTTTAAAATTGAAATAACTTATACACACGCCATTCAGTACACAAGGAAAAGCGAGCGAGCACCTTATCCATTCGAAGCACACAACCTGACTGCGACTGTGAATGCGTGGGATGTGCTTATATACTGCTGAGTTCTGCGCACATTCAAGTCCCATGTCTGCACGTGTAAGCTTCGTCACCACATAGCACAAACCCCGCGACAGCTGTCCAATGCTATACTGATCGCACTGTAGAAGGCCCTATATCGTGGAAACATACTCTGTTCTCTATGGTGGGATGGGCACTCCAGTGAAGACTATGTAATATAGCTGCCTTCTGTGGTTATGGAAGTAGATTGGAGGAAGGTCTTTTTAGCAGAAAAATACATCTTATTATCCGGGTACGGAATCCACAATGAACTCATTTTTACAAAAAATAAAAAAGGGTCTTTTTCAATGGCTGATTCAATTTTTCCCAGTGGTCTCTCATTTCAGAGTCCGGGTTCTTTTTTACGAAACGGCCAGGTTTGAATCCGGCTGAACTCGGAATCAGAGATGTGTGGTGAGCATAAGTCCACCGGGACCAACTAATCGGTCAGTATAACAAACAGAATGATCGTTTTTCTCTGGCCTAAGAACTTGCTCCTGTAGGAATTCAGATCAGGTGATTTTTTTTGTGGAAATCCGGGCTATTCAATGCCAGGAGTCCACATACACTCATTTCATTTCGTTAAGTGAGAACATGTATAATTTATCAAATTAAAATGTGAAGTAAGAACATTTCACAGAGGGAAAGAAGTTTGCCAGACGTAACATAATGCAGGAAGGAATGTGAAATAAATAGAGTATTATGAGGATGCTGGGTGGGCACCGGTCCCATACTGGCCGAAATACCATGAGAAAATTTCTTCCCCCATGGGGGCTCGAATTTCGTTTACTAGTTTCATAATTCTTACAACGATTTTGCTGTTAATGATAGTAATCTCATGTGGTATTAAACTTAAAAAAACTAAAATAGTGTTTTTATATCCTATTTTGCAGTTTTAAAGGCTAAATCTGCATATTTACAGTATAAAAATCCAAAGCCTGGTCATCAATAAAATTAATATCTTTTAAAACATACTTTTTCACTGCTAGAGAGCAAAAACTATAGGAAAAGTACTTACTTTACAAAAAAAATGCTAAAAATGCGACGAATTAGCAGACGAAAAGACGTATGGTTTGCCAAAATTAGAAAACTGAACTGGGATTAGGGGAAGAGTCTAAAAAGCGATTGGACACCAATAAAAACAAGTATTTGGTAATCCTAAAATAGGCATTGGTTATAAAACTCCACTTTTTATAGCTAGCTGCGAGCTGTATAAAATACTGTAAGCTACTATTAAAATAAGGAAATACTCGAGAAACATTATTTGCAACAATTAACACAGGGAAATGACAATAAAATGTCGCACAATATGTTGTAAAACACAAATGGCCTCGCTGTTATGGAAATTGGCAAGTTTCTAGGACAATCACAATTATATTGGATGATAAACTTCCGGTTACCTAGTATGAAGGTGACCCTACCGGAAATTCGAACTGTGCGTGCCAGATTATTGAATTTGCAGGACAATGGTTTCACAAAATACATTTAAATAAAATACTATTATATTCATCCATCCATCCATCCAATGGCTGATTGGCTCAAATTCGAGCTTTGGCCTCCCTTAACTTCTGCCTCCAATCATTTCTATTTTGCGCAGCAAGCCTCCAGTTGCGACACTTAACTAGGCTTGCAGCATCTTACTTAATACCATCCTCCCATCGTTTTTTCGGTCTTCCAACTCGTCTATTCCCCATAAAACTTGCTGTAAGCACCTTTTTTGGTGCTCGGTCTGTTGAGAGCCTTTATACATAGTCAAACCATTCCAATTCCTTTAACTTAATAAAATTGACAAGGTCAGGTTTATTGTATTTTGTCATACAGTTCTTTGTTGTATCGTATTCCTCCACTGACCATTCATATTTATCGGTCCAAATATTTTCCTGAGTACTTTTATTTTTCAAAATTATTTAGGCTACCTCTGATCTTTTAGTGAGGCTCCATGTCTCACTACCATAGGTCAACACTGATCTTATTAAAACTTTATATAGACTTATTTTAGTTGCTGAGTGTATGTTATTACTCTCCATTATTTTATGAAGTGAGTAATAAGCTTTGTTGGCCAGTTTTCAGTCTTCTTTGTACTTCAATGTGTTGGTCGTTATTATCTGTAATACATGAGCCAAGATAGTTAACATTTTTCACAATGTTAAAACCTAATTCTTTTATGCTATTAGATTGCTGTTTAACGCCTGTCTGTATCATAACTTGTGTTTTCTGTATGTTGATTTCTAGGCCTATATCTTTTGAAAATAATATTATATATGAATTGGAAATTAAAATAATACAGGCTTCGTAATAAAAGATTCCGGGCTATGTGGCCGTGGTCTATAACTGGCGTTCCTTCCAGACGTTTCTCCCTCAACTGCGGAGGGCATCTTCAGTGGCGAGCGCTTCCAACTGTTGTTTCCCTGTCGTAGACTCGACTGCGAATGTCGCGAGTCTACGACAGGGAAACAACAGCTGGAAGCGCTCGCCACTGAAGATGCCCTCCGCAGTTGAGGGAGAAACGTCTGGAAGAAACGCCAGTTATAGACCACGGCCACATAGCCCGGAATCTTTTATTACCATGATTACCGGCCGTGAAAGCCTGCATTCCACTATAATACAGGCTTGTCAAATGAATTGACGCATTATCATCTCCAAAAGCTACACCAAACCTTTACACAAAGACATTTGAGGTTTATTCTTATATGCATTGTTCAACATCTTATGAATGTTATATAGGCCTATACATGCAAAATTTTGTTTATTCTTACACATTTTTCGGAAATGCAGTAATTTAGTAGCTATAATTTCTTACAGATCATTATGTGGGATGACTAGAAGAGAGAGCTTGAGGAATGGGATTATAAGAACACAGTTAGGGAAGTAAGTGTTGTGGAAGACATGTACCAATATTAGATAATTGAAAAAAAAGTGTTCTTAGGGTACTCATTCAAGGTATTCACGAGAAGCGTTAGAGTTCAGATCAAGAGAACAAAGTTATAGAAGACGACCAAGTTCCTTGATTGACAGAAGCAGAAAAATAAGAAGATTCAGTGTCTTATGAACGTTACATACACATTAAGACTTAGTTTTTAGAAACACACATTTGTTTTATTTTAACAAAATAATTATCTAATCGCTGAATTGATAATTTAAATCCCTAAATAATTAGATCATAGCTAAAAGGATCACAGATTTTCGGGAATTGCAATTCTTTAAATTTTTTTAAATGCATAATTTCTTATAACTTTTTAAATTTCATTCCTACTTATGGAAAAATTAACATGTAATGTCATATGGCTTCTAGGGTATTTAGGTAGCCTATAATGTATCTATCTATTATATTGACTTAGGCTTCGGAGTTATTATTATGATGATCTTGTGAAAGATTTCCGGGCTGTTGGCCGTGGTCTTAAGATTTGTGGTTCCCCGACGTTTCACCATTGTGATTTCTGTTTACGTTCATTGATTTATTTTTAATGATACTGTGGGATAATGATTACAATTAAATATGTCCAGTCAACGAAGTTCCAACTCAGCACTTTATCTTAACGACTGAGGAAAACTAGTGAAATAGGCCCTAACCCCAGTCAGGTTGGTCGGCACTTCATGAATACGAACTCAAACCCGAGTTAACTCGCTCGGTTTACAAATTTTAACCAGATAACATTTTACAGATAGTCTAAAGTGTGTTTGTAGGGCCTTTGCGAGTAATATGATTATTATACTGTAAAGTAATCCCACTACAGGCCTCACGAGGCCCTTGGGGTAGTAGGAGGTTAAGGCTCCCACTTTTTATGGATTATCGGCACTTTATGTCAGCCGAATTGTCAGCCCTGCGTGATGGCCGCCTTTACCCCCAGAACTCATTTCCGTTAGAGGCTGAGTCGATCCCAGGGCCATAGTACCGCCAGAAGGTTTGAGTCAGTTTAAAAGTCCTGACCCCACCGGGACTTGAACCCTCGACCTTCCGGATTGTAGCGCAGTGCCTTAACCACTATGTTACGGCCTGCCCCCTTATTATATTGTAATAAAACATTTTGTATTCTTACTTTTTATCTAACATTTTGCGCATTTTCTGAAAATTTGTAAAATGGCGTACCGTATCGGTAGTCGCTTTTAGTTCTGAATAATTTAAGTATAAATCAAACAGTTAGATGCTCGCTTCTCACCGCTGGTGTCTCGAGTTCGCGTCTCGGTCACTCCATATGGGTTTCGTGGTGGACAAAACTGAGTCTGGGCAAGTTTCCTCGGGTTTCTTCCGTTTTGCCCCGCCACAAATTTAATTTTACCATTTCTCGATGCTCATTTCATTAATTTCGTTTCAATTTGTTCATCTGCTACTGTGACGGTGCGTCAGACATGGTCGGTCGGCACTCTTGTTATTCAACAGACCTCCAATGTAAGGATGTAAGGGGCTTCATCTCATTCCTGTACTTGGCCCTGTGTCGGGCACGAGTTGAGGAGGTTTATATATGTTATATTGTAGATTTTCGCAGATATAAGTATGATCGTTACTTGATAATGACATGTGTGATCATGCCGAAACGTCGGAATCAGTGGCCAGAGACCGACTTCGAATCCATGACGCGGAAAACCCAAGACAACTTTCTTAATTATATATATGTATATCCATCGATAGTAATTCTGCCCTAAGGCGGGTCTTTCACTGCAATCATGGCATTTTCATACTATGCTTTGCAGCTTTACTAGGGAATTATAGGTGCGGTAGCTTCCCGATGCTTTATATAACTTCTATATTAATTTACTTACTTGTTATAGTAGCCACTAGAGGGCAGTGAGACCGAGTTCCCGCTACCTCTCATGATAGAGAATATATATAAAGGAAAAATAAATGTTTGTGCTAGGAGCCTGGATAGCGTAACTGGTTTGCGCACTAAAGCATCAATTCATAGGTCCTGGGTTCAAATCCCGGTTCAGGCGTTTATTTTTTAATGTCATACGGTATATATTAATGGCATAAAAATATGACGCGAAAATCTACAATATAACATATATATATATATATATATATATATATATATATATATATATATATTGTATTCGTGTGTGTTATGAAAATTTGTGGGAAATATATTGTGAGCAAAAAATACAATGATGGTGATTAATAATGAAAAGGATCATGGTAATGGAATTCCAATCCAGTATTACCTTGACAAGTGAGAAAAGTACAGAAAAAAAAACAGTCAAATAGGTCCCGAGGTTTGAACTAAAACTCTTAAGCGCTACAACCATCGCTCTGCCAAGTTTTCTGATGTAGTAGTATCGATTAGAATTTTTTTTAAAAAATCGATGGGCAGAACATTTGTAAAGAATGGCTGAATATGAGATTCCTAGAAAACTTGTGAAGAGTAAATATGAAGGAGTATGGTTAGATGAAGACTGCATTGGATGAATGGAGTTCAAGAGGACCCGAGAGAGTTCGGAATTAAATCATTTCAGGAATAGAGAAGCCTGGGAGAGAGTTCTAAGCGAAGCCGAGATTCAAATTGGACTTTTGCGCTACTGTTGATGATGGTCCTGGCTCGTTCATTGAGTGTTTATATCATGGATCAGTGACCAATGCGGTATAAACATACCATGTATTATAATCAACCACTATTGTCTATCGCCACAATTTTATCTTTCTCCTTGTTAATAGTTTCTTGTTATAGTGCCTCTTTTTTGTTCTTGTTTTAATTCATCAAAACAACTCAGTGAAATATCTTTATAAATTATCCTCATAAAGTGAGAAAAGTAAAGTGAAGTGATCCCACTACAGGCCTCAGGAGGCCCTTGGGGTAGTAGGAGGTCAAGCTCCCACTTTTTCTGGACAATCGGCACTTGATGTCAGCCGGGTTATCAGCCCTGAGTGACGGCCGCCTTTACCCCCAGAACAAGCGTCTGGTACTCATATACTTTAGAGGCTGAGTCGATCCCAGGACCATAGTGCCGACAGAAGGTTTATAAATTATCCTCATAAGAACTTTAACTCCACGACTGTAGCCTAGAGGAGATGTCATTATCATTGATGCAGTAGAGTTTGAACTCCTGTCACTATAAGTTAATTGTGTACAGTGGTTTTCTTCAGGATTTTCCTCACTCGACAAATGTCAGGACACTTTAAGACCCAACACACCATCTTTAAATCATAATCAACCATATCATATTCGGCTTGGTCCCAACAATATATGAGTTTAAAGTATGTGTTGTGTCAGATATGACCCTGATCACTCATTCGGGGTGACATTCCATGTCCTTGTTGGCAAATAAAGTAACTTATGTATGCGATCAAGAGTTAAAAATATCCTCCGGACATTATTTACGGAGTTAGGTTAAACTAGGGCAGTGAAAGAGAGAAATACTGAAAAATATATTTGCTGTAAACGTCAGTTGTCACGGGTGGTAACATGGATTTGGAATTATTTTAAATTATTATAAATTAGTTTAATTAAACAGACAAAATAATTTATTTAATTCCGAAAAAGATTGATTTAATTTCGACAGTGGCGGAAATTAAAATGGCGGACTGAACATTTATAATCCAACTAACTAACTCACTGGCACTATCGAACCCGTAGGGTCATGGCCGCGCGGACATAAGCTCTGCACACATCCCTATCGTGAACTAATGCTTTTCAATCATCCCCTATATAATCTACTTCCCTCTAATAATGGTTAATTTTATTCCCCCTTCTCATTCTTGGTCTAAATAACTTGGCGTTTTCCCTCTGGTTTTCCTACAAGAAGCTTCCATGACCCTCTTTCATTCCATATGCATGCCACATGTCTTGCCCATCGCAGTCTATGAGGCTTAACTGTTCTTATTATATCTGGTTTCCTATATAGACCATATAGTTCACTGTTACGAACTCTTCTCCATTCGCCTGGTCTAAAATTTTTCCTAAGAAATTTATTCTCAAATACTGGTAATCTTTTCTCCTCCCTTAAAATAAGAGTTTGTGTTTCGCATCCATATAATATAACTGGGGAATAATAGTTTTATGTAAATACAACGTTCATAACAGCATGATTCATATTTTACAACCAGTTTTTACATAGTATATCATTTGACGTTTATCGTTTTATTTAATAAATTAAAAATGAATATAATCCGAATTACTGTTTCTCTGAAGGTGAATTCTGGAGAACTCGGTTAGGACCTATATTTATATTAAAAATATATGAGATTAAAAAAAATGAACGAAGAAGTGATAACGTTGTATAGGTGTGAAAAAAAATTGGAGCCAGAAAAGAATGAAAACTCACCAATAGATTCAGTTGTTGGACGCAGACTCTATGTTACTAAATCCCTCAACTTCCTGTTTCACATTTTTACATACAATTTAAACACGCTTCAGTTGCTTGTAAATAAAATTAACATCTGCATACCGCATGCTAAACTACTCACTCACAAAAGGTAGATAATATTAAATATTGAGCTGTGAAAATAAACACTGATCCTCTGGCGGAAGATCTCTCAACTGACTACAAAAATAGAAGACTGAAAAACTTCTTTTTCTTCTTCACGGTTTAGGCTTATTTACTAGCCTGTTCCGGCTCCAAATTGCTGCTCTTTCCATCTTTTCCTTGGTCTTCCCAAACTTCTTCTTCCTCGTGGTGAATAGTTGTATGCTGCTTTTGGTATTCTATTCTCAGTCATCCTTGCCAAGTGTTCTTTCCAGTTTGTTCTGTATTTCTCTATTGTTGAGTTTAATTCCTCCATTTTTAGTTGTCTTATTTCTGTGTTACGTTTTTTGTCTGTTCTTTGATATCCTGCTATTGGTCTGAGGAATCTCATTTCAGCAGCTTGTATCCTGGCAGATTGTTGTGTTGTTACAGTCCATGTTTCGGATCCATAAGTAATAATAGGCACTGCCATTGTCTTGTATAGTTTCATTATAGAGTCTTTCCTGGCTTTATTTACTGAAAAACACAAAATCTAATAAGTAGGATGAATGTATATTTTGATATTTTTTTATGTAGGTCTATTTGAGATAGTAGTTTATTCCATTTAAAATGTAGACTACAAAATTACGAGTTTAATTTAGGTAGATCATGTAAATGAACGACAGTAGAAATGCTTTCAAAATTTTATTGTGCAACCCTTGGGGGAAATACTAATTAGGAAGGTCTACGAGTAGATGGAAGGATAATATTCGGATAAAGCTTAGAAAACTGGATATCGGGGTTATGGATTGGTTTCAGCTGACTGAGGGTTGGGATCAGTAGAGGTGATGGTCAATGCGGCATTGAATTTACAGTTCCATAAGTCATAGAGTTAGTTATTTCATACAAGATTAGGGTTTACCGAATTGTTATATTATTTTCCGATTGAGGGTCTTTCCACTTTTCAGCGGTTGCCCTTTTACCAGCCGGCTGCTGGCCCTTCACATCCACATGTGTCAATCACAGAGGTAGATGATCAACAGCCAGTGTAGGGGTGACATGTGGTTAGCATGTCGAGTCCCCAGCCGTTTTAGCTGGTTCCTCAACCTGGAGCCGCTACTTATTGTAGCTACCCAATTGCCTCACGATGCTGGGTGGGCACCGGTCCCATACTGGCCGAAATACCATGAGAAAATTTCTTCCCCCAGGGAGACCCGAACCAGCGCAAGTCCCGTAGCTCTGCGCCAAGGCTTCCTACCTTAACCGCTCGGCTACGGCGCGGGACATATTATTTTCAAGAAGAGAAAACATTAGAAACTCAATTGTAAGGGAGAAAATTAAGATAGAAGACACTATTCAGATTAAATTAAAGCTCAGCAATTAAGATGGTACGGACATGTCCAGTGAATGGAAGAGAATCGGCTACCAAAATGTGTTTTGGAATGGAAACCTGAGGGAAGACGAGGCAGAGGGAGACCACCTAAAACTTACTGGAGTCAGGGAATATATTTATACATGAAGGAGAAACACTTACAACCAGGATATGTCAAAGACATTATATAACCAATATACAGGGTAAAAATGAATTATACCGCATAAATTTAACTACGTGTAAAGGGGTATTATATAAGCATTTTGAGATAATGAACTAATGGTCTACGAATAAAAATGTCCAAGTTATGATTCAATTTGTAAAATGGTTGACACGCCACTGATTATTTCAAATTAAAACGGAAATTATATGATGCATAGACTATAACTTGTAACAAGCATGCGCCGTTAGCTCAGTGGTTATAGCAAATGTAAGACTTATGCATCACGTTCGAATCTTCCTACAGTTCTTGTAACCTTTTTTTTCTTTCTTCCTTTATTAAGTACGTACTGTAAATTAGTTACGTGCGTAGATTTACTTCTGGTTTAATTGTTTATTCATTATTTTACAGAATACGGTATTCAAATGTCGGCGCAGTACACAAGTTAAAAAACTGTCTATGCACATATTGTACAGAAGATTGTTTGGAAAGTTCTAATAATAATACGCATATTCTAGAGTGCAATAGGTTTCGCAAATAAAATGTGTAATTGTACTGTACAGTACTTATGTACTCAGATAAATGATAGTGCAGTGATTAATAACATGAAGAGGTATAGTGTATGTATACATGGCATACATAATGTTATTGGGAAATAAAAACAATGCATTTGAGTAAACCAGAAAAAAAGGTAAAGCACCTGCAGACTCATTATAGAAATTGTTCAAATTGGCGACCTCCATTCTCACAACACAGACGACATCGGCGACGAAAGAATTCTCGTACCCCGTTCAAGATACCAGGGTCTCACGAATCACATTAAATGCTGCGATTATGCGTGCAACTAACAGTTCATCTGTATCAACAGGGTTGCATACACTAGTGTTTTCAGATGTCTCCACAAAAAATAATCAAATGGACTGAGATCTGGAGAGCGAGATGGCCGCACTACAGTTGGACTATCTCTTCCTATCCAACGACCACGATACACTCCATCCAAATGATTTCGCACATTCCGGCAGAAATAGGGAGGAGCTCCATCGTGCTGAAACCACATGTTAATCCTGATGTGGAGAGGAACTTCTTCTAGTAATGTAGGTAGGACGTGCTCTAAAAATGTCTTATAAATTACACCATTTAATCTCTGGGTAAGAGGGTAGAGGCCAATGATGTTGTCAGAAATTATGCCTACCCAAACGTTCACCGAAAATCTCTGCTGGTGACTCCTCTCGAAGATGGCATGAGGATTATCATTATCCCACAGATGACTTTTCTTCTAGTTCAGAACCAGCTATCCCTATTAAATACTGCCTCATCAGTGAATAATACCGAGAAAAAGAAGTACTGTGGCTGTAGCAAAGTCCAATTATAAAATTGGGCAAGTTGAGCGAAGTCCAGTGGCTGTAAGACTTTACTTTTTGCAGATGAAAGGGATAGAGCTGATATTCTTGCAGGACTTCCCATACACTTTGATGGTTCATACCCATTACACGTCCGACAGCACTAGTACTAGTAAAAGGTTCCTCTTTCATCCTATGAAGAACATTTTCTTCAAAATCTCCAGTGCGGCGCGTACGTCTTGCACCGGCGTCTACTCTGTTTAACTTCAACGTCCCATGCTACCGCAAACGCCTATCAACAGGCTCGAAGTTTGTTCGGTTAGAATGGCGTCTATTCGGATACCGCTCCGCGTACGTGGCAGCAGCTCTTACACCATTACCTTGCGCTGCACCCTAAATCGGATGCATATCGACATGTTCAGCATAGCTGTAAAGATGTTCATGATACTTTCATGTAATGCAACTGAACTGATACTGAAGTAACTTCTAAGCAGATGTTAATGTAATCAGCAATAGAAGAATAGGAATTTTGCGCACGCCCAAACTAAATAAATTTCAGTGTCAACATATCACAGTATACACGCAGTGTACAATAGGAGAATAGGAATTTATCGCAAGCCCATACTAAACAAATTTCAGTGTCAACATATCACAGTGAAGAAAGAACGGGGGGGGGGGGAAAGTCGCCTGCCGTAATTTGAACCATCAATGTCCGAATCTTAAATCCATCACTTTGACCATTAGGCCACAAGTTAACTACACAAATTCTGCGTGTTTCACTCTGTGCTAAACTCACATTGTACCGATTCTATTGTAAACAGTGCAGTGGCGTGCAATCATCTGCTCAAATAGAAATTTTAAGGAATTTAATAACCCGATATTTCATAAACGTTGTTGATGAATTATAGCAATCAGAATCTCGGAATTAATGCTAAGATATGAAGTTATTCTAGTATAATTTTCTTTCCTAGTATGCTCTCCTGTTGATTTATCTGTATCAAACGTCGTTTAGTTTGATTCCCTACAACTCGCCCATTTTCCCTCGTACACCATTAGTTCATTATCTCAAAATGCTTATATAATACGCCTCTATACGTAGTTAAATTTATGCGGTATAATTCGTTTACGCCCTGTATATATGTATATATTATTACAATAGTTATTAATTTATTATTTTCATTATTATTGATATTATTATCACGTTTTCGGGCTCGTAAAAGAATTTCAAGCCTAATTAGAGCCTTTGAGCACAATTTAATCGGCCTTTCCAATTAAAAAAAAATTGATATAGTAAAATTTATACCTGAAATCTCAACTGTCCTGAACAAGCAAATACCATTAAACTATTGTAGGCCTTTCGGAACATGCTCGGAAGCAAATATTTGTTTGGTTTAAACTGACACGAGCTGTAAATTGGATTGGTCAGTCTTCAATGGATGATAAGGATGACAAGATGCTGTCTTACTCGTGAGGAAAAATCAGCAAATAACATCAGCCAAAAAACTTCTCTTGACCTGGGATCAAATCCGGACCCGCTGTGTCTATAAGTAACGACGTTATCTCTAGACCACAAGGGTAGACTCTCACGCAATATGCAAACAGGCGAATAGAAGCATCTTTAAATCGCAAGCGGTTGTAAAACCATTAATTTGTGCATACGTGTTTACTCACGTAGGGGCGTGACCTTGAAATAAATTCTATGTTAATCCGTGCATTAAGAGGTGGTTAAGAACAACTTCCCCTTCATATTTACTTTGCCAGATAAAAAAAATTGATGGGAAAGGTATGATAAGGATTTATAAACTGCGGTACCACGAGACAATGTGATAATATGCAATTGTAGTAAAGTGATATCAACCATGAAGCATGCAGGTGAGTTATTATCAAATGAAATATCTCACACCTTTCAGAGACAATAAATGAGAAGTATTCTTTCAAAACGTATTGAGTTACCTTTTCATCGAAATTTTGTTCGAATCGTTTTTGAATTTTCAAGAGTGCCTTTTATCATATTTCGTAACAATAAAGGATCATATCATATTCTATATTTTTTACATGAGCATGTTGAATAATGAGATTGTCTTCTTGGAGAATATGGCTTTGAAATACTATTGAACTATAGTTTCATGATGTTATAAATGATTTATCTTTTTTATAATCAGTGAAAGATAGTGAAAAATGACCACGAATATTCTTCCTCACTTCACGGGTTAGGCAAAATGCCTGTTCCGCCTCACAGTTGTTCTGTCCATCTTTTCACTGGCCTTCCGACATTTCTTGAACCTCTTGGCTTGCAGTTAAATGCTGCACCGCATTTTTGTTATATACGAGTACAATTTTATTATACTTGTAAAACATTTCTTAGAAATACTGCAAGACATAGGACCACTTCATGTTATTTAATACAATTCAAATTGCTTTTAAATTAACATAGAAATTTAACTTTCTTGGATCAATATTAAATGGGGAAAAAGTTATTAAATTCATAATGTCTTTCAAAACGTATTTAATAAAACAATTAAGGGGAAATTGTACCCTAATAAGATATAATATTTAGCCAAATTTGATCAACATTAGTTCCATTTACCTTCATTAACGTGTTGAAATCTAAATTTTGAATACTAAAACTTTAGAAAATAAACATTTTTATTATTTCTGTGAAATTATAATTCAGGAACCTAACACGATTCTTATCGATTGATTGCGAAGATGAGTAAAAAGCAACTCGTAATCAAACAATTATATCTCTATTACCAATTAATTAACTGACATCACACTTTTGTACTAATTACGAATAAGTTACATTTATCTTTAAATAAATAAATAAATAATTAAATAAATAAATAAATAAATAAATAAATATAATATAACATTCAGTCTGAATTAACTTACAAATAATTCCTGAAAAGTTTGCTTAGTGGTATACTTTTATAAAATCTACGTGGGGTAGATCTGTGAATTTTCAGGAGATTTTTATTCAATATATATATATATAGAAAATACATGTGAATTTATAATATGAACGAAAAAAAAATTTAATCATGAAGATCAACGAAACTGTAGATTGAATGCAACACTAACTGTACCTTTCTTTATTGAAGCGTCTGTAGCAGATTGAGAAAAGTAGTCCTAACAAACCATATTTTCATCAATAGTTTACATCATACACTGGACTTTTTACGACGAAAATAATATAATTTTTTAAAGTTAAAATTAAATCATATCCTCCATACATTATATTATAGGTACATGGAAATAAAATTGCTAGTGTAAATTTTACTTCCAATTTATTACAGTAAGTGAGAAAACTATGCCTCAATACAGATATGCGATGGCCAAACTTCAGTTATTTAAATATTAATTTAGACCATTGTTTAAAATATCTAAAAATACGTAAATATTTTTAAAGCTAAATGTATCTTTAATCAACCCAAAAATTGTTAATAATGTCGGTTAATTACAGTCAGATTATACATATATATATATATATATATATATGACAATAAGTTACTTTTTATCCCTCTTCATGTTTAAGGCTCAGTATTTGCGACCCATGTTCGGGAGGATCCGTCCCGGGAGTCTAGTGTTCATAATGTTCAACTTTTGTTCCGTTAGCGGGATCAAACTTGGCTGGGACCGGAGGATTTTTTGAGGGCATAAAAAGTCCAGTGTATGATGTAGTTTCATTTTATGAAAGGAAATGGGTTTCATGTCGCTGATTTACGGACATAAAAGAATCTGAAGCCTGAAATATAAGATATATGAGTAAAATGTTTCGTTACTTTCAAACCTAGCTTTGAATAGTGACGCTAATGATCTGGGTTATAAAATAAATTACTTCTACTACTAATGCTATTGTGTTTAGTATGTCCCAAGTTCAAATACCGATACTTGTCAAACAGAGTCATCATCATCTTCATGGTAGGCCGTCGGCCTGTTCCGCTCTCAGAATTCATCTTCCCATCGTCTTCTAGGACGTCTCATATCTCTATAGCCTTGAGGTTGGTACAACAGTGCTTGTTTTGTTAGCCTATAAGAGTCCATTCTTAAAATATGTTCATGCCATTTTTGTTTATAGTTTTGTATTTTTTCACTTAGATTAAAAATGTTGAGTTCTTGCCTAACTGTTTCACTAGGAATGTGGTCTCTTCAAGTATATCCTAACGTATCTGAGCAACTTCATCTCTGATGTTTCTAGTAATCTTCTGATCTATTCATGGCCCAATTCTCTGATCCACATGTCACAATGGGAACTGCCATTACCTTATAAAACTTTAGCATTGTTTCTTTTGTTGTTTTTGTTTGTAGTGTTCTTTTAATAGTCCCACACATACTTTGAAATTAATAATTTTTTTTCATGTATATCATTTTGCCAATTGTAAGATATGTGACATCCTTCTTCTTCTTCTTCTTCTTCTTCTTCTTCATTTCCAGGATTAGGTCAATGCAACCTGTTCCGGTCTCAAGTTTATCGTTTCCTTGGCCGTCCCAAAGATCTTTTTCCATGTGGTTTGTAGGTGTTGATCTTTTTGGGTAATCTTGTATTGTCCATTCTGTATAAATGTTCTTTCCATTGGTATTTGTGCTCTTCTAGTTTATCGACTATTGAAAATATCTCCAGTTCATTTCTTATTGATTCATTGTGTAATCTATCCATGCGTGTACATCCTTTTACGGATCTTAACAATTTCATTTCAGCGGCTTGAATGTGTGAGATATCTTTTTTTTTGTAAGTACCCAAGATTCAGATCCATATAAAAGAACAGGAACAGCCATAATTTTATAAAACCTCAGCTGAGTTTCTCTTCGGGTCTTTAAGGGACCCTTATGGTGCCAAACATCATTTGATATCGGTTTAATTTATTATGTATATCCCATTCGTAGCTATATGTTATATCTGAACCAAGATAGTTAAAGTGTGCTATCTGTTCTATTATTTCATTATTGATTACTATGTTTGCTCTGACTGGCACTTTGCCCTGAAAAGCCATAATTTTAGTTTTTGAAGTTGAGACTTTGAGATTATAATAGAGTCCTAATTGATTCAACATGTAAATGGCTCTTGGTAAATCATCCTCTGACTTCTGTATAATTACCAGATCGTCTACATACATTAAAATATTCATATATAGGTCTATTTCCTTATTAATTTGTATTCCTATTGGACTCTACTTTTTTCCATTTTCGTATAACCTTGTCTAAATATATATTAAAAAATGTAGGTGTTAATGTATACCCTTGTTGAACTCCTTGATTTATTAAAATCTCTTCTCTGGAATAATTATTTAAATTAAGAATAATTTTCGTGCCATTATAAAGACTTTTTATTCCTTCTATAAGTTGAGCCGGGTACCCTGTTGCCTTCATTATTTCCCATAATTTTCTTCTTATCACCTTAAAAAAGATTCAATGGATATGTAACATCCTAAATATTTAAAACTCTGTACTTGTTCGATAATTTCATCGTTCAAATCTATTTTCGACCGAACTGCATATTTTCCCCGAAAGGCCATTGTTTTTGGTTTCTTCGTTGAAATCTTGAGATTATATTTTTCCATGGTTTTCTTGAGCAGTAGTGTGGCTTTTTGTAATTGATTTTCTGATTCTGCACATATGACCTGATCGTCTGCAAACATAATTGTGTCTACAATGGTAGTTCCTAATTTAAAATGTTTACTTAGCTGTGTATTTTCGTCAAATAAAATGTTCACTTGTATTATTACGATCCATTTCGTCATTAACTTTCATCAGTCGGTCCTAGAGGACCAGTTGCTTGCTGTAATTTTTTCCATAACTATATTTGATTTAATTAATTCAAAGGGTTAAAGATAAAGTGGCCCCACTTTAGGCCTTAGGAGGTCCTTGGAGGAGGAGGAGGAGGTTAAGGCTCCAACTTTTCTAGCCAATTGGTTTACGTTGTCAGCCGGTCGCCTTTATTCCAGAACACACGTCTACGGGGTACTCATTTCCGTGATGAGTCGATCCCAGGGCCATAGTGCCACCAGATGATTTAGAATAGTTTAAAAATCCTGACCCCTTCGGGACTCGAATCTATGACCTTATGTCTTGTAGCATATTGCCTTAACCAACTATGCTACGGCGTGCCTCGGTTTAATTAATTTCCATCTTTTACAGTAGGCTATATAATTTTTTTTTTTTTAATTCGCAACATAATTTCACTGTTGTGTGACATTACTTTTTACGATCAAGTTATGCTGAAAGCTTTATACTCGTGAGAATATAGATTTTTCTTCTTCCTCGTCGTTTTCTTCTTCTTTTCCTTCTCATTCTTCTTCTTTTCCTTCTCATTCTTCTTCTTTTCCTTCTCATTCTTCTTCTTCTCCTCCTTCTTGAAATTAGATCATTAATCTGTTTACACATAAAGAGATTGAGTTTTCACATCTCGGAACGACGAGAATTTCTTTATCTTTTGGGGGTTTCGTTGAATAAAAGCGCGCAATTATATTTGGAGACTTTTTTTCTATTTAAGTTAATTAACATTCAAAATTTTCATTAATGTTGAAAATTCTTAATTAATTTCTCGTATATTTCTCATAACTTTTATCTAAAAGTTTGTAATCTGTTAACGATTACATATTTTAATTAGTTACGTTTATAAGTTTTAAATTTTCATTTTATAAAATCAAATTATCAAATAAATAATGTGAAATTAATTCATAGGAAATATGGTTATCTCACAAGTTATGAATCCAAGTATTACCTACATTGGTTATTAATTAGCTATTTTAATATTATTTTTGTAGTATTTATTTCAGAAAGTTAGTGTCTGGAAGTGTCAATATTTAGATAAAAATAATGAGAGCATAAATCATAACCTCATGTCTACTTTTAGTTAATATGTAATTTTGTTTAATGACACATTTTAACATATTTTTTAAGTCTACTTTGGCGTTTGTCGACTGACAAATTTTGCCGAGGTCTCTTTTCTTCAGGCTTGCTTTCTTTTAGGTGCCATGAATTTACGATTGGATTCCACAATCTTAATTCCCTTCCAAAGGAAGCTATATTCAAGATTTTTAAGACATTAAAAATCCAACGATCCGCTAACCTACGAACCAGGGACGAGCATAGTAATCACTAACATATCAAACCGAGGCCACTCTTAATCAAAATGAGTTTCACATTGCTTTTTATTATGTGTATTATTATTATTATTATTATTATTAATATTATTATTATTTATGTCGCATCTTCTTTTTCTCCTTCATTTTATTATTTCTGTCAATGTCTGCTTGCTTTTGCTCTTTATTTCTAAACAATTATATTTCCCATTAACACGGGCACGCCGTAGCGTAGTGGTTAAGGCACTGAGCTACAAGCCGGAGGGTCCAGGGTTCAAGTCCCGTTGGGGTCAGGATTTTTAAACTGACCCAAACCCTCTGTCGGCACTATGGCCCTGGGGTCGACTCAGCCTCTAACGGAAATGAGTACCAGCCACTTGTTCTGGGGTAAAGGCGGCCGTCACGCAGGGCTGACAACCCGGCTGACATAAAGTGCCGATTGTCTAGAAAAAGTGGGAGCCCTAACCTCCTACTACCCCAAGGGCCTCCGGGTCTGTTGTGGGATCACTTTCTTTCTTTCTTTCATTAACACTTCAAAAGTTTATTGTTAATAATTTTGGATATAGACCTACAATAGATTTTTCATGTTGTTTTTAATATATCAATCGACCACATCTGATTTTTGAATTTTTATTCCTCGTTATAGATTTTGGAAAATAATCACATACAAGAATTCCATACCTGTTTGAAATTTAATCTGTAACTTCGTTAACTCTATTTTTTGTGTCGTGAAACAGGCTATAGATTCCACCGTTAGAATTTTATAATGATGTAAAATGTCCATTCGCTGTAATCAATATATGAAGAGTTCAAGGAATTAATACCATGTACAATTTCATTCAATAATATTGTATCCTTTAGTTCTTAACAGTTTTACACTATTTTTATAACGTGGGGTTGCATAAAAATGGCAATTTCAATATTCATTAATAGTGTTCTGCTCAGCACTGCAAACTCGGCATTCTCCACTCTTTTTTCTTAACTCAGCTTTCCTTTTTGTATCTGCATACAAACCATTTATTTTAATATTATCTATTATCTGATGTCCTTTTCTGCCTCTAACTTTCCTTCCGTTGACCATTCATTCTAGGGAATCCTTCAGCAGGCACTTTCTTCTTAGCCAGTGGCTAATCTAATTTCTTTTCCTCTTCTTTATGAGTTCCCGCATTGTTCTTCTTTCACCCACTCTGTTTAGCACATCTATATTTCTTACTTTGTCTGTCCATTTTATACGTTCCATTCTTCTCCATATCCACATCTCAAAAGCTTCCAGTCGCTTTTCTTCATCCCGTCGTAATGTCCAAGTTTCTGCATCATACAATGCTACACTCCACACAAAGCACTTCACTAGTCTCTTCCGTACTTCTTTTGCCAAAGGTCCGCAGAAAATGCTTTTCTTCTTGTTAAAAGCTTCTTTTTCCATTGCTTTCCTCTGCTTTAGTTCTTGACCGCAGTTCATGTTACTACTGATAGTACAACCCAAGTATTTGAAGCTCTCTACTTGCTCAATGGCCTCATCTTTAATCCTCATGTTTATCTTCTTTGGTTTCTTTCCTATAATCATGACCTTCGTCTTATTTATATTTATCTTCATCCCATAATCCTCACACTTATCATTAACTCCAACAGTATGTTCTTCAGTGTCATTGCATCTTCTGCTAACAAAGCCATATCATCAGCAAATCGTATGCAATTTATTCTTCTTCCTCTCATGTTTACGCCTCCCGTATTGCTGAAGCAGTTCTTCATTAGGTATTCCAGGTAGATGTTGAAAAGAGTAGGTGATAGAGGACATCCTTGGCTTACTCCCCTTCCAATTTCTCTTCCCTCTGACATTTCTTCTCCTATCTTCACTTTATTCGCTGTTTCATATAAAGACTACTTATGAGCCTCCTTTCCTTCCAGTTCACGCCAATTTTCTTCAAGATCTTCAGGAGTTTATTCCAATTTACTCTGTCAAAGGCCTTTTCCAGGTCAACAAATACCGCATAAACTTCTTTATATTTTTTCTGTATATCTTTCTCCTATTGTTCGTATCAATCCAATTGAATCTCTTGTACCCTTTCCCTTCCTGAAGCCAAACTGTTCTTCTTCCAATTCGCTTTCCATCGTAGAACGTAAACGTCGATTCAGTTTTCGCAGGAGAATCTTTGCAGAGAGTGATATCAAGCTGATAGTCCTGAACTCCTTACATTTCTTTGCACTGTTTTTCTTCGTTATTGGTATTAACACTATCTCAGGCAATTCTTCGGGTCATTCACCTTCTTTATATATCTTGTTGCATAAACGCAGAATTTCCTTCTTTCCTTCACCCAAGCATTTAACCAATTTAATGGGGATTCCATCTACTCCTGCTGCTTTCCCATTTTTCATTTCCTTAATTGCTAGTTCAACTTCTTCCTTCAGAATTGAAAATCCTTTTTCATCTTCTTCTACATATTTTTCCCATGTATTCATAATTCCTTGTTTGTCTGTTATTTCTTCATTATTTTCGTCCTCAATCAGCCACATAGTTTTCCTGCACTTCTGTCCAAAGTCCAAGCCTGTAACTTCCTGGTACATTAAATCATATTTTCCTTTTATCTCCAGATTCTCTAGTTTTTCACATTTCTGCTTCATCCATTCTTCCCTTGCCTTGTTAGTTTCTCTTCTAAGTTCGTTATTTAGTTTCCTGTAGTTTCTTTTGGCTTCTTCTGTATTGCTATTTTTCATTTTCTTCTTTCTTCCATCTTCTCTGACATTTTTTCTGTGGCCCAAGGTTTCTTAATATTCTTGCTCTCTTTGTATCCTAGTGTTTTATCTGCAGCTATCTGTATAGAGGTTTTCAAACGACTCCAGTGTTACTTGGTATTGCCATATGAGATTTCCATGGTGGAGGCTTTCTCCTGAAAATGTTGGAATTTTCTCCTTTCCTCTTCAGTTTTTAGTTTCTCCAAGTCAAACTTCTTTGTTGCCCGTCTTCCTCTTATCTTCTTCAGGCAAATATCTACTTCGCCTATTAGTAATACATGGTCTGAATTGATATCTGCTCCTGGAAGGGTCTTCGCATTTTTCAAGCTATTTCGGAAGCTTTCCTGTATCAGTTATGTAGGCGATCTGGTATCGTTTGTTGTCCATAGGGCTTATCCATGTGTATCGTCTTCTTTTATGCTGTTGAAACATTGTATTTCCAATTATCATTGAATTCCTTTTACAGAAACTCACCAGTGATTCGCCTCTCTCATTTCTTTTTCTTAATCCATATCTTCCAACTGTACTTCCATCCTGTCCTCCAACTACAGCATTCCAGTCACCCATTAGGATAACACATGTCCCCTTCTTCTCTCTCTCAACAACCTCTTCTATCTTGTCATATCTTTCCTCCATTTCTTCATCTGCTAACCCATTATGGGGCATGTAAATTTGCACTATTACAAATTCCACTTTTTTCCTTGTAACCTCACCATTATCATCCGATTATCCACATAACGCACTGATATCACTTTTTCTTTCACACGTGGTCCTAATACTACACCGACACCATGATTTCCTTTAGAATCACAACTGGAATAAAACATTCTAAATTCATCACTCACTAATTCACCACTTTGTTTCCACCTCACTTCTGATATTCCTATCACATCCACTTTGTTTTTTCTCATTTCATCCTTCAAATTTTACAGTTTCCCGACTTGCAGAAGAGTTCTCACATCCCAGGCTCCAATCCTTAGTCTTCTTTTCTTCTGTTGTTTTGACTGCATGATGTTTCCTTTCGCAGTATCCCCCTCCCGGATATCCGAATGGGGGGATAATTTACGTCCGGGTCTTTTACCGTGGAAAGACTCATCATGCCATGTTTGCAGCTTTACTATGGATATATAGGTGAGGTAGCTTCCCGTTTCTTTCCACACCCCACTCTCTCTTTTGCATCTTAAAATCCTAAAAGATCTGAAGAAGGTCAATCATACTGATTATTCATTTATTGAGCCATTTTTTCAAATTGTACGATATGTCTTAGTATAGACTGTACTGACTGTGCAGGAAGTGGATAGACATACGGTATTTAACGTCGTCAGGGTATTGGATAATGCTTTTTCTTGGATGCTGAGGAGCCATCGGAAGTATGAGTAATGGACAAGGACGGTTCCGTGGAGCATGTGGTTACACATTTGCTCTCCATCTATGAATCCCAAGTTGCGTCTCTGTCTCTCCATGCGGGTTTCGTGGAGGACGAATCGGAGTCAGAGCAGGTTTTTAACTTATTCTATCACTTCTCCATACTCACGTCATTCATTTCATTTCATTTTCTTCTGCCCCTGTGATGGTGCGACAGGTTTGTTCTGGCGCCATGTTCGTATATCACTGACCTTCAATAACAGGGACTTTATCTAATCTCATACCTCGACCTGTAATGCGACCCAGAATGTATTTCATTACTTACGGAGAGTGTATACTTCAAGTTTTATTTCTGGTGTCCTATTTGAGAAAAAACAAATTGTGCTATTGTTTCAGATATAGAGATATGAGTTCCATAACCACTATCATTATTCAGGTAGGCCTATATTAAATCAGACGTCGTTTATTTATATTTTTTTCCAAGCTTCATAGTATTGCCAATCATTATCTTGGAGTTTTCGTCTTGCACTGCTGAATAATTACAAATAGGCCTACTCCAGTGCTTCTTGGACCTTTCTTTCTTCCATCTACCCGGGATAGCCCAGTTCCATATCTTACTTCGCCTCGATCTTCCTCTATTCTTTGTAGATGACCATACCATTAGATTAGAACACGTGTGGGCTCAGATTATTGAATCAGTAACATGGCAATATTGTGTATGTTCATTACATTATATGCCATTATATTATATTTGCTTGTTAAGAATGAATGGAAGTGAAATCTATTATACGGTCTTAATGTAGTCTGTTATGGTGGTCCTAGTTTCGACACATTGGGCACGCGCACACGACTCATTTCGATATTTTTTGGTCTAATTTTCTTCCCTAAGTGTTTTACATAGACTCGTGAAAAAGAACACGAATTTATCCCCTCCCTCGGGTCACCACAACCACATATTTTAAACAAATGTGTTTTGCAAGATCGGATAATTTTTCCTAAATGAGATTAGGAGAAAGGTGATATAAAATTAATGAGTGAATAAATGAAGAAGTGGTGGAAGAGATATGGAAAGTGTTGTTGAGATATTTCGGAACCGGGAGAACTCCGAGAAAATCCCGAAAAATCCCGGTGTGGCCCACTACTAATGACCTTCCGGAACAGCCAGGATGGCCATACCATGGTAGTCTTATTATCTTAATCGATTTTATGATCGTTTCTTCATCTTTCATCTTGGATAATTTGCTTAGATAGGCCTATGTATTGTAGTTGAGGTATTTCACAGCTTTTTCTCTAAAAGTCCATTTCTATATTTCAATTGCTTTTTGTTAACTCGTAAACTTCATACACATGTAGGCTACTAGGCTTTAAATATTTGTTTCATAAGTGTTTTGTTTGAATTGCTATAGGCCTATGGCTATTCCACGAAATAGGATGTAAATACCATATTGGCCACTTCCTTGTTGTATTTCTAATTTATATAGTCTTCTTTTTATTTGCAGAGTCATTAAAATATACTATAAAATATTTAAATATGTTAATATCTTTATTCTATATTTATCTAAGTTTAAATTACTATATTTGTCTCCAATTAATAAATATCCTGTTTTGCGTCAAATTTCAAGCCAGCATTTTCTATACTCTTGTTTAGTTTTCTCAACATACACATCTAATCCTCTTCATATCCCACTACTGTCATCTGAATATCCGCAAATAAGATAGAAAATATCATTTTCTATTATTTAAAACAATGTAGAAAATATATTTTTTACATATAATTATTACAACTCTAATATTTCCATAATGTTGTCTACATTCTGTCAGTGATTTATCTATATGGATTTTAAAAGTGTAGGTCCCATAGAACAACCCTGTCCCAAGTCCTTTATTACTTTAAATTATTGAGAGATTATATTACCAACTTTAATCACGCTTGTACAACCTGTATAAAATTGATAAAAAACTTCCATTCATATAGTGTTATTCCCAGATTTTTTTCATAGATTGCCATGACTTGCATAATGGTACAGAATCATACGGTTTATGCAAATCTCTGGATATTAAATGTATCGGCTTTCCTCTTAAATAGCTCTTCTCTTCGAGGATTTTTTGGAATAAGATAGGCCTATTAATATTTATCAATATATATTTGGTCAGCATAGAAACCAGAACTCTGCTCTTCATATATTTTGATTTGCATATCGCACCTTGGGAAGAAAAGGGCCACAAGTGTAAAAGTGTCATAAATTGAGTTAAGACTACAATATGTTAGAAACAATGGTTACAAATTTATTTCTTTATAACCACAAGTCATATGCAAGGAAATGGAGACAATAAAATTGTGTCCATATCAAAAATTGAATTTACTACACCTTTTTTTTTTAATTCTTCAATTGCGAATAACTCGGAACTAAATTTTTACTCTTGTGGACGTCTTCTTCCCAAAGGGATAATATTACTTGTCTTTAAAATTTGACCATTGTAATCAGTATGAAGGGACTATATCCCTTACGATAGAGATATTAGAGCCATTAGAGTAGCTCTGAAACAATCACTGCAGCGAAGAGAAGAATTCTCAAATGAAGAGTACAGGGAAAGAACCAGATAAGTATATTTTTTGTCAAAATTGAGTTTGAGGTGTTATTAGATTTTCTCCATGGAAAGCACTATAATTTAGAAGTGTGTAAGAGTGAGATATATGATTTCATCATCATCATTGTTGGTTCTACAGCCCGTTGCAGGTCTTGACCGCCCCTACAATGCGCCTCCATTCGTCCCTCTTCTGCGTCTTCCCTATCCATCCTCGTACACCCAGTATTCTCAGGTCCTGTTCAACGCTGTCCAGCTATCTAATATTAGGACGTCCAACTCTTCGGTTTCCAATTATAGTTGTCAATGTGACTCTACGACATATGTTTGATTCCTTTTCCCTGTAGAGATGTCCCAGTCATATAATTCTTGCCATCTTTATTGTTTTAATGATGTCTACATCACCATATAGTTCATATAATTCATCATTATATCTAATTCACCAGTTTCCACCCTCACATATTGGGCCAAATATTTTCCTTAATATATTTTTTTTTTCAAATATTCTAATTTTGTTTTCTTGAGTTTTTGTTAGGGCCCAACTTCCACAGCCATAGATGGCAACAGGTCTCAATGAAGTTTTATATATTTTTATTTTTGTTTGAATACTTATATATCGGGAACTGCGTTGTTTTTTAAGTCCAAAACATTTCTTACTGGCTAACATTAGTCTATGATTGATTTCTTGAGATATATGATTTAGTGATATGTTTATTTACTTCCAAAGTTTGGCATACAAGTAAGGAAGTATGGATGCTGTACAACTGAAAACATGTTTATAGATTTCAAGGAATACATTATAGGGCAAATGATACGTATACATTTTTGGACCATAAACAATTCAAGGTCATTATCCGTGAATCCATTTGCAAGTGTTAAGACATCAAATGTATATCATTCACACTGAACACGGTAATACAGATTTAAAACATTTAACAAATATTTTAAATTTAATTAGTCCCTATAGCAAATTATTTCTGGAGTATGCTTGAAATATATAACAAAGAAGGAAAGTATTTTGGACCCAAGTTGACATGATCTTCTCGTTACACTATGAGCTATAGCGTTTTTCCGCTACAAAAATGGGGGATGTGTCCTATAAAGTGAATGTAAAAAGACGAACAGTACTACTATAATTAAGGAAGAATAAGATAGGCCTATATAACTTTGTTTACGAATGTACTGCCCTGTAACCGTCTATTAAGTCAAGGGCCTTGGAAGCTTGTCGCCCCATGAAGTTTTATTGACCTATAAATTATTGGAGATGCAGATAAATAATCTCACTATTTACTCTCAGCATTATTTGCAGTTTGCTTATTTAGTATGTACTTTATTACAGATTTTTCACCGCTACTCATACTTTCGCTGGCTTTATCTGCCGCTATGAAAACAAAAGGATTTAACAGCAAATCTGAGCAGGTAAATATGAAGTTTTACGTATAATATAAACTTGTAACTAAAAGCATAACATGGTATTAGATTAGATTGTGTTAGAAAAACGTATGGACTCAATGCCCGTGACACGACAACCATCTGTAGGTTGATTGTATTATAGTACCCATCATTGTTTGTTATGAATTAATGAAAATAAAATATATTATTCAACGGTATTATGTAGTCTCTCATGGTGTTGCTGGTTTTGACAAATAAGGCACTCATACTCGACTTTTATTACCATTTTCTGGGCTGGGCCCAGGGCCCCGAGGAGGAGCTATAACCTTCGCTTCGACCCTATTTTTAACTCTGGATCTTCACAACCACTATTTTAAATATATATAGTTTCCCAGACCAGGCTATTTTTCTTAATTGTGTTGAGATGAAGGGACGGCCGCGGTGGACTAGTGGCTATGTTCCTTGCCTCTGGTCCCGAGGGTCTCAGATTCAAATCAGGCCGGGGTCGATGGATTTTTTAGGATGGAAAAATCCAAGGAGAAATTTCTCCGGGATGAACTTCAAGCTCTGGGTCCCGAATCTGAGGATTCAGGCTTGTAAAATATCTTTAAGCCTGAATAAAGAGGTCTATAAGCAAAATTTACCGACATTTTTCATCCTAGCAATATCGAAATCTCATTGGATCGGTATGTTGACTGCATGCCATTTTTTGGGAAATAAGCGCAACTAAATTAATTTGGTCTAGTAACCCCTGAAAAGGATGTTTCGCCATTGTACATAAATGAGATGAAGGTGATGTGAAATGAATGAAGATGAAATTACATGATAGGGGAGGGGAAGATAAGTGGAGAGTGTTTGGTGGGAAGCCATTTGAGAAAGGGGAGAACTCGAGATAAACCTGAAAAATTCCGATATAGCTCACCATCAATGTCCCTCCGGAACTGCTAGGATTCGAACCTCGGGACAGCCGCGCGCGCTAGCCACGTATTTATTGAGACTGCTAACATGTTATTAGTGAAACCTGTATTCGTGGCCGCCGTAATACCAGGTCGCCAGGTATGAGATGAAGCCTCTATTACTGAAGATTTGATCATTAATTATTTATTAATGGTTTCCGGCTAACCAGGGTTTTCATACCATCACAGGGGCAGATGAAATGAAATGAAACGGATGAAAAGAAAATCGAAATTGATCAAATTAACTTTTGGCAGGGGAAATGGGGAGATACCCCGAGAAAACCCTGCTCTGGCTCCGATTCGTCTTCCACGAACCCTACATGGAGTGATTGAGACACGAATAGAGACCGAAAGGAGGAGAGCGAGTGCCTGTTCACTTGCGCCAGGGTGCCGCCATAATTTCTATTATTAGTTTTATCGATGGGCTGGACATGTGGCACGAATGGCGAATGAAATATGGTTACAGAACTTCTTGAATGTTAAATTCTGAAAACTGAAATTATATTTATATTTAAAATTCCGTTGAGGTGAATAGTCATTGAGTAAATTATTAACATAAATAAATACTTTGGCAGGTGCCGTCGTCCTCAACTAATAAATAAACAAATAAATAAATAACCTACTTGAGGAGACGGCACCTGCTAAGGTATTTATTTATTTTAATATTTTATTTCATCTATTATTTAGATCGTATAAAGAGCATATTTGAGGAAAATCACAGGAAAATGCCCAATAAGTAAGACGAGAATGAATAAGAGAATGATATTAACTATGATTTAAAGAGGCGAATTACAGTGCCTTCAGTATAAGTCGCAACCCTGCAACCAGCCGACAGGCCAAACGGGCAAAGCACCCCAGTTTCCCGGTCAGTGAACTGGCGGGCGGGCGGCAAAACACGTTCCATTCATAATCTCTACTCCTATTTAGTGTTACTTGTGTAACTGTAAGATACAGACCTTTTTCCGATTTTTTAACCAACTTGTTAATTTGTGTTCAGTTGTGAAGTTGTGACTGTGGTGATTTCAGTTTAACTGAACAGAGGGTATTTTTGCTTTTGACAAATGCAAAGAAGAAATCTTACAAAAGTTGTCTCCGTAAAGTTTGCCGTCAATTCTCTAACACAACTGACCTAAATGAAGCCACGATTTCAAATGCTCGAATATTAGAGGATCTTAAAGAAAATATTCGAACTCCGAACTCCAGCATTTCAAGGCAGGAATTGAATAGCCTGTTTCAAAATCTTCTTCGCTGGTTTGAACGTTGCATTGAAGCCGAATGAGATAATTTTGAAAATCTTTTGTCATAAGGTAAGGAATAAACAGCATAAAAATCGATTTTATTCCATTGTAATCTCTAATCATTTTCATAGCTACTTATATTTATTTGATGAGATTGCCATGCGAGGTCCGTGGCAACGAGTGGTTGCCAGGCGCTAGGGTTGCGTCTTAAAATGAAGACCCTGCATAAGGAAATGATTGGAAAATATTAGGTCAGGAAAGGGATATATGGAGATATTTATATCAGCGCGAGTTTGAATTTCCGGGTTCGATAGTGCCAGTGAATTAATTATTATAAAAAAAATATTTTTCTCAGAAGACTCAGCCGGCGAGTATACTGGCTGAATGGCGTGGGTTATATTCTGAAGAGTTAATTCGTAACCAGACTGGCCCTGGAGTCCACTAAGTCTCCTATAAAAGAGTACAGGGAACTTTACTGGGTTGTAGCTTAGTCGTAGTCTCACTACATGCTCCTTGTGCTGTTAGCTAAGGATCATGGATATTACGTCAGCACTATGATGGATATCCATGACCTGTTAATGGAGTACCTTTACTTTACTAATTTTTACATTTAATTCAGATGCATCTAGGTGTATTAAAATGACGATGATGAGAATAATAATGATAACGATAATAATATTAACTATAGCAAAAATAACCATATTAGTAACAATAATGATAACTCTATGCCTTATGGAACCCATAGGATCAAGTCGGTTTCACTAAGGTCCTCCACAGGTCCCTATGCTCAGCAAACCTAATTCAGTTTATACCTTCCAGAACTAATTATCTTACAGACCCATACGAATCCTCCCACTTACGGATGGGCCTTACTAATTAATTAAACATTTTGAAAGCATTTATACTGCCACACATTCGATCTACATGACCTTCCCTTCTTGATCTCCTAGCCATTTTAATAATAATAATAATAATAATAATAATAATAATAATAATGAGTTTCACAATTTAAATATCTTGGTGAAATAATTCAGGATAATGGAATTGAAACTAAAGCCAATAAAAGTAGATGCCAAAAAATGGAAACAGCATTTCGGCTTACTCACCCCGACTCAGCCTCTAACGGGAATGAGTACCAGACACCTGTTCTGGGGGTAAAGGCGGCCGTCACGCAGGGCTGACAACCCGGCTGACAAAGTGCCGATTGTCTAGAAAAAAGTGGGAGCCTTAACCTCCTACTACCCCAAGGGCCTCCGGGACTGTTGTGGTATCACTTTACTTTACTTTACTTTACTTTACTTTACACAACACTTATAATAAAAAATGCATATCTTTACATACAAAATTACGACACTATAACACTGTAATTAAAACAGAAAGCATCTATAGAGCAGAAACATTAATTTTGAACAGAAAAAAAGATATCGAAAATATAGTGAAAAAAGAATGCAAAATTATAAGAAAAGTTTTATGTCCACAAGTCATAGGTGAAGCATTTAGACTCAGAAGTAAAAAGGAAATAAAAATATATACAGATATTCATAGTGATATTAGAAAACGAAGGTTAAAATTTTATGACCATGTTAAACGAATGAACTCAAATAGGCTTACAAAACAGATAATGGAATTCTACGAAAACAGAAGTAAAGCTCCAGTGGATACTATGAAGTGGATTGATGAAGTCAAAAAGGACTTAAAATTGGCAGGAATTACTAAAGAAGATATTCCAAACAGAGATATATTTAGAATTAAGGTGAATAAGTGGCAAGTTGACCAAGAGGACAAACCGAAGAAAAAAACTGGAACAACTTGGACAGACGATAGAAAACAAGCTCATAGCAAAAGAATGAAAGAAATTTGGGCTCAAAGGAAAACGCCTCTAAGTACTTTGCGTAGTCCTACATGGGCTAATCCGCAATAATAAAAAACAATAATAATAATCCCCTCTCCCTTTACGTTCGTTTAACCTCTCCTTTATAGGTAATCTTACATACCCCACGTCAAATGGAACACGATCTGTCGGGAGAGATTTGTAACACTTGAAGCAGAATCTTTCACTCCGACTTCTAGATCAATAAATTAGAATAAATAAATTGATTAGGACGTACATTATATATCATGCTAAATGTATAGGACGAAATAATAACCGCAGGTATATGAAACTTATATGTAATCGAACCGTGAGAACACGAGGATTTTGATTTTCATATAATTGAATTAAAATAAATTGAATCAATCGAAGTTGATACAAGTAGGAATAAACGATCAGTTAATAATTAAGGAAACCATTAACAAGTACATGGTACCGCTTTTGTTAAGCGACAGGCCCTTGATGCGGCTACAAAAGAGTTAAAATTCAAGAAAACTTATTTTACTAGCGGATTACTGGACATTTCTTGGTGGACCAGTAATCCAAGAGCTTAAACTGAGCTTCGCTGACAGGTCATTAACAAAGCACGATTTATGGCTGGGGAACTACAGAGTCGAGTAAACAACCCAGTATGACGAAATCGACAACCCGCGAAGACGCGAAACCTAGCAATAGGCGGGAAAAGGCCACTGACCCAAAGGAGTGTCCTACAGGGAACATGGTGGATCCTTATCCAATGGAAAGACGGCGATTCCTTCTTTGGTAATAAGGAATCGTTGTCAACCAATATAATAAAGTGTTGTATCGCGACAAGGTAATGATCTCATGACGACACGATGCCAGAGAGAGGGTAACGAAGTTTACCTTATACCAACAATAATTATGTTAAGTTAGTTCTAGTTCTGCATTTCTAAGTTCAGCGTTTTGAGTCCGGCGGAACTCACCAAGACGGGAGTCGGGACAGACGCACCGGCATGGCGATCAATTAACAAACTACAAACCTAACTTCACTTATAATTTGTTCATTCGAGACTCCAACTTGAGTTCTAAATGCGTTACTGCGGTCAATACCTTGTCCGACATCAAATGTGTCTGCAATCTCACATGTATAGTGTCCATCAATTAATAAAATATTTTTATTAAACTTCATCTCGCGTAGTCTTGCGCCGGCCAGCTCCTTGCTTATCCCTGAGAAAGAACCTCAACTCTACCGATACCAACCTGAGCAACCTAAGATCTCATACATGGGGATATCCTTTCGGTAATCCTGGCGCCCAACATCCATTACTAACCATTGAACCCTACTAATACCCTTTCGTAAATGGCCCATCAACGTGGTGCGCTCGAATATTCGTCTAAGTATTGGTGATAACATATCGAAACACCAAGAACGTACCGACGAGAAATCATCCCACTAAGGCAAGAGATCCTGGACTGTGAAGCAGATGAATGGACCTGGAAGCTGACCTGGAGGACAAGGGACGAGCAGACAACCCCGGAGAGATGGCAGAATAACAGTAAGAGCAAAAGACCAGCAAAAGGTAGAAATACATATTTTCTTTTAAAAACTCGTGTGAAATTCTAAATTAGAACAAAAGGAAAGGAATCAAAAATAAATAAAATGGAGGATAAGGGAAACTCAACCAATGGCCCTATAAAATATATGAAAATGATAATGTTAAGATTAGAGGCAATGGACAGAAGTTGGAAACAGGAATTAGAGGCGACTGAAAGGAGTTGGAAACAGGATTTAGAAGCGGTGAAGAGAAATAGCAAAAATTATTTAGAGGCGTTTAGAGAAACATTAAGGGATGAGATGAGAAAAGATAGAGAGATGTTAGGGGCAAAAATAGATGAATCAGTAGCGAATATGGGAATAAAGGTAAACAAAACGGATGAAAACCCTAAAGACTTAGAGGAAACAAAACAGGTTAGCAGGGAATCAGTAACAGAAATACATGAGGAAATTAGAACTGTAGGAGTAGAAATAAATAAATCAACGAGTGATCAAACAGAAGAAATCATTAGGGATCAGGGGAAAATACCTAAAGACGTGTTAATGAAACGTAAAGTAATAATTGAAAATACTGAGTGTAAATGTGTGCATGTTTCTAATTGTAAACTGTCGGAACAAGATACACCAGATATGAAAGATCTTGTTGTAGCCGGTAGAGATATTGCAAATAAATCAAGCGTGAAACTTGAAACGCAGGTAGCTCGCAGAAGACATTTGAAAAGTAGATGTTCATTTAACAATTACTTAAAGTTTTTGACATATTTGAAAGATCCGAAGTCAGATGTATCTTGGTTCGGTGCATGCGGGTTAGAACAAAGAACCCAAGTATTTGCAAAACAGATTTTTACAAATAAATGGGTTACAAGCGTACCTTCCGAGCAAATTGCTAATAGCCAAATAAATGTAGCCACAAGGCGAAAAATTAGGCGCGATTACGATATGAGTAGCGCGAAGTCATCGCAACCATACCGCACAGTGATAATGGATAAAAGCGCGAATAATCTGTTTAACTTTGACAAGAGGTTGGCCATCATGGATAACCATAACATATTTATAATACAATCTATATTTGCTCAGTAAAGGGGACAATAAATGCATGAACCAGTATGTAATCGAACCCAGGACTAATTGATTAAAGAAAATAGCTATAGTGTAAATTAGTAGAGAATATTAAATAATTGTTGAAGTAAGAAAGTCACAAGAGTAATCTTGCATATTAAGAAAATAATAACTAAATGAGAATACCGACATATTGTGTATTTCAAATTCAATTAAAACTCAATCCAAAAGATGGCGAGATAAGGGCAGATCTTATCTAGCTAATTAATGATAATACAAGGAAGAATGTCAATTATTAATTATTAATTAAGAGATTTTCTTTATATATTTTTTTGAAGACAAATGATGGTAAATAATTTGTCCATACTAATCTTACAGCAATAATGATGAATGATAGATGTAGGAATTTTCAAATGGAACTGGGTTAGATTTTCATTTAATTTTGGAATTTATAAGCAACATGGACCTGTGTAATTAAAAATCATGAGTAATTACTGATAATATTATGAATAACTATGGCGATAACAATCATAACATATAAAGATTGAATTAACCTTTCATTGAATAATTTTAAATGACGTGAACTCTAATGATGAGAATGATTTACATTTTTTTTATATATACATTTAAATATTTCTATAAACGCTCCTAATGTGGACTCTATAAAATCCATAACGTATTATACTAATTTGGATAAAAGCGATTTTATTTTACGCTAAAGTTTATTATGATTACATAAAAATGTACTTGATTATAAAAATAAAAGGCACCGAAGGCATTAATAGAATTGATGAGAGGTTGAAGCATGATTTGTCTTAATGACGATCAATTAGCTAATGAACCAAAAGCACGAATTTTAGTAGGTGTTTAATTATATACAGAGTGATATTATTGAGAAATCGACTAGGATAACATAGGACCTCAGTACGATTATTCTTTTGTTTATACGTAAGCCAGTGGAGACTTCGTATGTTTTCTTGTGTCTAGTATACACATATTTAGGGCAGTAGAACCCTCAGCGACGAGATATTTGTTTATACGTAAGGTAATGGAAACTTCGTATAATTTTCTTTATGTGTTGTATACACGAATTTTAGGGCAGTAGAACCCTCAGCGACAAGATATGTTTTATGATGTATGAAAGAAAATGATCGACGATTATAATTTGTTATATGACTCTGTATTTTATGAATAATTTGTGCAAACCAGATAATGTGTTAATTGACAAAAATAAAGCGAGATTTGCTTTGATTAATTGGAAAGACTAGAGATGCCTAAATGTTATTTAAATAAAAGATTGAGTATAATAATTTATCAAAATAATGATTAAATATCCACATCAAGAACGCGTAAATAAGAACGCCTATAAACATCAAATGAATTTTAACGCTAGGAGCGGCAAATACAAATATAAAAATAATCAAGCTAACCATAATTATGCAACATTTTTCATTTTATAAATAATGAATGGATTAATTATTATTGTTTGATAAACATAATAATATTTGACCAAGAATACATATAACAAATGCTAATAGCAATTCTAATGTAATACTATGAATTTACGTAACGATTATTAAAATGAAAGGGCATATAAGGGCAATAAAATTGTTTTATCTACGACCCATGTAGGAAAAAAAGGTCACATATATATCTATAAATATTTATTTGATCACTGTTATATGTATTAATATAATTTTTTGAAATTTATTGAACGCAGATTTTTGCAAAGAGAAAATACTCGTTCCTAGCATAGACACAAGACCGTTCAAAACGGACATATCGGTGTGAACCATGTCTTAAATAGTTGTAAATTACCTCATTTTTTCGGCGGATAGGAATTGCGTGCTTGGGAAGTTGCTTTTACTATCCAGTGAAGAATCCCATTATTTGCGTGTGCAAACAAGACTGTGATTTGACACGATTAGTGTTCAATTGTTTGCCACGCAGGTTGATTGTTTACAAATTGTCCCTATTGACAAACAACAGGTAAGAAGGGTAAAGTTAAAAGATAATTTGTTGTTATGTAAACCATATGTTTTGAATATATTTATGTGCACCACTGGTTCCACCACGACCCGACAATATATATAGCTGAGATTTATATAATAATAAACATTTACGTAAGTCATAAATTGATTATCAAGTATATAGGGCACGTGAAGCAGGAATCTTTTCACTACGACTTCTAGATCAATAACCTTAGAATAAAGAAATTGATTAGGCCGTACACTTATATCTCATGCTAAATGTATATGGGACGAACTAATAAACGCAGGTATATGAAACACCTTCTATGTAATCGAACCGTGAGAACACGAGGATTTTGATTTTCATATAATTGAATTCAAATAAATTGACTCAATCGAAGTTGGTACCCGTAGGAATAAACGATCAGTTACTAATTCAGGAAACCATTAACAAGTACATGGTACCGCTTTTGTTAAGCGACAGGCCCTTGATGCGGCTACAAAAGAGTTAACATTCAAGAAAACTCTATTTTACTAGCGGGATAATGGACATTTTGGTGTGTTGGACCAGTAATCGCAAGAGCTTAAAAAATGCGCTTCGCTGACAGGTCATTAACAAAGCATGATTTATGGCTGGGGAACGACAGAGTCGAGTAAGTAAAAACCCCAGTATGACGAAATCGACAACCCGCCGAAGACGCGAAACCTAGCAATAGGAGGGAAAAGGCCACTGACCCAAAGGAGTGTCCTACAGGGAACATGGTGGATCCTTATCCAATGGAAAGACGGCGATTCCTTCTTTGGTAATAAGGAATCGTTGTCAACCAATATAATAAGTGTTGTATCGCGACAAGGTAATGATCTCATGACGACACGATGCCAGAGAGAGGGTAACGAAGTTTACCTTATACCAACAATAATTATGTTAAGTTAGTTCTAGTTCTGCATTTCTAAGTTCAGCGTTTTGAGTCCGGCGGAACTCACCAAGACGGGAGTCGGGACAGACGCACCGGCATGGCGATCAATTAACAAACTACAAACCTAACTTCACTTATAATTTGTTCATTCGAGACTCCAACTTGAGTTCTAAATGCGTTACTGCGGTCAATACCTTGTCCGACATCAAATGTGTCTGCAATCTCACATGTATAGTGTCCATCAATTAATAAAATATTTTTATTAAACTTCATCTCGCGTAGTCTTGCGCCGGCCAGCTCCTTGCTTATCCCTGAGAAAGAACCTCAACTCTACCGATACCAACCTGAGCAACCTAAGATCTCATACATGGGGATATCCTTTCGGTAATCCTGGCGCCCAACATCCATTACTAACCATTGAACCCTACTAATACCCCTTCGTACACTTGATCATACACATACTTTTTTGACCACACAAGAATATGGAGGGCCTTCTCTGCATGAGTAATCATCTCAATGCCAGAGCCACCTCTGAGACAACACGAAAATTCAAGACAGATATACTATATTCAACGAGACAAATATGAAACAGATGATGTTTGTGATGGCCAGATGATGATCGGGAAGCATTTGAGTCTTAAATTTTCCCGATATTTGTCCTAAAGGTGAGGACAATCCCGAAAACTCTCACCCAGGAAACTTGTCCCGATCTGTAATCGAACCCGGACTTGCTGGGTATGAGCCAACAATGTTATTCCGATACCAAAACGGTGAACGTAATGATGATGATGATGATGATAATAATAATAATAATAATAATAATAATAATAATAATAATAATAACAATAATAATAATAATAAAGCAACTTACCAAGTTAATCACAATTTTACTGACAAAAAATATGGTTTTCCTAGGTACACTACTTTAATATGACTGGACGTAGGATCCAGAAAGAACAATAAAGCCAGAAGTGAGCTTTTTATTAAGTCAACTGACTTCTTGCCATTTGTGCCAAGGTTATGATCTCATATAGAGGTCAAATGTCCTCTAAAACAAGCCTTATAAACATAACGGGAAAACCCTCATAAAGACTTTAAAATTTCTATGCACACTTAAACAATTTACACTAATATTCTAGTAGGTTGTTTCTTCAATAGTTTACACAACGGTTGATAATAATAAAACTTCCCGCTATGAAGTCATTTGTCATCCCACGACTTATTTTATTTGATTAAAATTCTGTAATGTCCACAGCTGTGGTCTCAGGGTAACTTCCTTGCCTCGTATGCAGTGGCCCCGGGTTCAAACCCGAGTAGGGAGAAGTTTCCTGGTTGATATTTTTTCGGATGCTTTTCTTCACTTATAAAAAAAAACTTTGAGGCCAAAAAGTCCCCGAACACCATTTGGCCATCAGAATCATCCTTCACATTAGCCTTGTTTAGTTATGTCTTGTATTAAACATTAGTGCTGTCTCGAAATTGGCCCGCATTAAGATCGTCACTCATTCGGGGAGGCCCTCCATGTCCTTATGCGGTCAAGAAAGTATGTATGTGATCCAAAGTTTAAACATCCTGTTCAGACAGGTCATATCACTATAAGCCTGGTTAGCATGGCACACATAAAAGTAACTAAAAGGGAGATAGGCCAGGTAATTGGCGATACGAACTTCATCTAAAAACATTCTTGCTCAATTTTTCAACGCGAAAATAGCATAAAAACCATAGGAATTGAATGGATATGTTTTCAAAAAAATTGATGCTGGTGCAAAAAATTCACGAAGGTAGGCTACCAAAAAGTGGGTTTTTCACTTTTCAACCGTGAAGAAAAATTAATTTGCAAAAATAAAAATTAGCAAAAACGAACTCTGAAAAGATAAAATCGATTCAGAATTTGCTGTCAAGAAATTAAAAACGAAGAAAATGTGCCATTATCGCCATTGTAGGCGTATTACTATACCCGTAATCATTGTAGAGACTTTTTTTCAGAGCTTAGATTGTAAATTTTTATGACGCCTATCTATCATGAAGATGTGCAAAAATCTACAATTTTCTGAACAATTCGCTAAAATGTAAAACATGTGTCTCAGTGATATGTCATCCATATGGTTAATAATAGTTGCATAGCAAATCAAAATTACGTAGGGTACAATATTAAATACCTAACAATTATTTTAAAAATCGGGCTATTTCAGTTTGCCGCTCCTCGCCGCCAAAGGGGAAGGACCGACATGTGGGGGAATTCTCTCGATGTCCTGACTGCTCGAGCGCTGGAAAGGGATCGGCTCTTCTCCTTGGCGGCGCGTCAGACTTAAATAACCCGGTTTTTGGAGGAATGTTTTAGGTGTTTAATTATTCCTGACGTACTTTTGTTTACGTGCAGTTTGTAGATCAATCCTTCAAGAAAAAGAAGCACTTTTGGAATTTACTATGGGATTGTTATAGGTCATATGGTAGAAATGGGTAATAAAAGATACAACTTAAGCCCTGAAAAAAAGAATCTACAACGATTATGGGCCTAGTAATACAATGGTGAAAAATTGAACTTTTTTGTCGTTCTTAAGATTTTTGACAAAAAGTTGCGAACCGATTTTATCTGTTCAGTACTTATCTCTTTGAGCGGTATAACGTGCTATAGGCCTATTTGTTTATTCCAAATTTATTTGATTTCAGGGCCGAAAAATGAAAAAAAAATATATATACATATAAAAATGAAAAGCCATGTTTTGGCACCTTCATTAATTTTTTGTGACTAATTGCCCCACACCGATTTTTTTTACAAAATATATTCTTTAAATTACTACGGGTTTTCTGCTAATTATCGCGTTGAAAAAGTGGTCTTGATTAAAACAACTCTAATTAACCTGACTTAAGAGGAAAACTATGAATAATAAACAAAGAAAGAAAATCGTGTAATTATGCAGGATGTAAATGAATTAAACCTAAAAAATTAATTGCGTTTTACAGAAGTTGCTGACAAGTTACTTGAGACAGGGAATATAGGCTCCAGCAAGTAGAAGCGTTACGCATCGTTAGAGAAAGGATTTTTGTACTGAAAGTTAAAATACAACACAGGTAGTTTAATATTAATGTTATCAGAAAGTTATTTATTTCCTAATGCAAAGTTTACAAGTGTAATATCAAAGTAATTTTGCTAGATCCCACAACATTATGGAGGAACTATAAAATTGTAAAACAATTTATTTTGCATTGAATTTCAGGAGAAAATTTTGTTGCTCATTAATATGTGTTGCAATATTAATATTTAGCACATAAAAATCTGCTCTTTATTGAACAGTTGTTAAATTTGTTTGAATTTATTAAAATAATAATAATAATAACAATAATAATAATGATGATGATAATAATAATAATAATAATAATAATAATAATAATGATAACAGTTAAGTCTCGTAGGCTGCGATGGACAGGACATGTGGCACGAATGGGGGATGAAAGAGGTGCATAGTAGCTTCTGGTAGGAAAACCAGAGGGAAATCGCCCAATTGGGAGATCAAGAATGAGGTGGGAGAATAATATTATCCATGATTTGAGGGAAATAGATTATACAGGGGATGATTGGAAAACATTAGCTCAGGATAGGAATAAAAGGAGAGCTTATGTCCGCGCGGCCATGAACTTACGGGTTCGATAGAGCCAGTGAGTTAGTTGATAATAATAATAATAATAATAATAATAATAATAATAATAACAGAATATCTGGCAATAAATAGCAAAGAAAGAGAAAATTTAATATTGGAAGAAGGAATCCAAATAAAGCAAGTGAAACAAACTTAATATTTGGGAATGATTATGGATAACATCGAAGGTATAGGCAAAGAGAACATAAAACATAGAATTGAATTGAGTAGCAAAATAATTTCATTGTTAAATTCCATATGGTGGGATAAGCATATTTGGAAAGACACAAAAAATATATTGGGTAAAACATTGGTGGAATCTGTTGCAATGTACGGAAGTGAGGTATGGACAATCAATAAGTACTACAAGAATATACTAATATCTCTAGAAATTGATTATTTACGAAGAAGTGCCAGAAAGTCTAAATTAGAACATGTCACAAATAAGGAAATTAGAAACATAATGGAAGCAGAAGAAAGCATAATTCAAAGAATTGAGGAGAAGGAATTAAAGTGGTTAGGACATGTTTTAAGAATGGAAGATGAGCGATGGCCGAAGCAACTATATGAATGGCATCCGAACAGAAAGAAGAAAAGAGGAAGACCAAGGTTAACATGGAAGGAAAACATGAAGACAGTAATGCAAGCTAGAGGGCTAAGCATCGAAGGTGCCCAAGACCGTAGGCTTTGGAGGTTTGGCACGGGAAGACGGCAGCAGCTGTAAAAACCCGAAGATAGATAGAATAATAATAATAATAATAATAATAATAATAATAATAATAATAATAAAATTAATAATAATGATTATTACGTATTATAAAAATAATGAATATATTATTTGTACTAGCAGAGTTAAAGCCATGCGGCATTCTCGTCTAGTCAATCACTAACAATTAATAGTATATTACGAATCTTGCCCGGGAATCTACTTATCCCGATCTTCTTGGTATCAATGAAAGACAAAAATGGTGATTGTGAGTTATCCGTAAAAGATAAACTTATGCTGTCGGGGACTTTTTTGTAGAATTTTTTCAGTTATTCAATTCGGTGTACATTAATTTTGTGTATTTGTTATGGTTTAGGCAGCTTAAGCCATTTAAGCTTCAAAAATATACTTTTTTCATGTTTTTCACTACAATGGGTGATTTTAAGGGTGTAAGAGTTGAGTATCACAACTCTCTTATAGCTTATGTTTATCCCGGAAATCTCCTGAACATTTTGCAAAAGGTTCCATCACAATCGGATAAATGGTATGGCAGCGCATAAAATACGAACAAACAAACAAACAAACAAACAAACAAACATCCATTTTTATATCCATCCATAGTAATTCTGCCCGAAGGCAGGTCTTTCACTGCAATCATAGCATTTTCATGCTATGCTTGCAGCTTTACTAGGGAATTGTAGGTGTGGTAGCTTCCCGTTGTTTTCCACACCGGTGAAGGATGACGATGATGATGATAAGGATGATGTCCATATGATTTCGGGGACCATTTGGGCCTTAACGTTTTCCTGGCATTTGGCTTACAGGTGAGGCAAAACCCCGATAAAAACCTCACCCAGAAAAACTGCCCCGACCGGGGATCGAACCCTGGCCCGCTGCGTGACAAGGCAGCACGCTACCACGAGACCACAGCGGTGGACCATTTTTATATTTTAGGTAATATAATAATGACAATAATAATTTTAAAATAAACGACATAATGCAGAGCGATCTATGACATTCTCTAGGTGGACGACAGCAAGCGGGCCCATCGTCAGCGTTTGTCGTTCCCAGTGAACCGCTTTCGTTCCCGTGAACATAGTCCGCGAAGACGGTACAATTAATTTTTCTCTTTCTCTCTGTATCCTTGAATTCTCTCTCTCTCTCTCTCTCTCTCTCTCTCTCTGTCTCTCTCTTACCCTGCTTCAAGGTTAGTAAAATGTATGAATTCTATAATTTTAATAGCCGATTCTGGCGGACTTGGTTCAAAGGGATCGATAAGCGCTGATGCTGGACCTACTTAACGCCGAGTGCCATAGAGGGCAAACACCGCTTTGTAGATTTCCAACACCTCAAATGATTTTAGGAATATTATAAATACATAGGAATACTGAAGATCTGTACCAGTACTCATAACCGAATAAAACATAAAATAAGCCTGCATGTATGGGATGGCTTAAGTCCTTCATTGAGAACTGAATGAAGTCCAATTATTAAGAATTAATCAAATATATTTCTTTTCCGATTTTTGCTTTTGAATAATTTATTAGTAGAAATGTTAGCAAATAATGGGAAACTTTATAGAACTTAGATCCTAAAGAAAGCAAAATTTGAACAAAGAATACGGTATATACAAATACATATAACTAACTCACTGGTACTATCGAACCCGTAGGTTCATGGCCCCATGGAAATAAGCTCTTCATACATCCCTATTCTGAGCTAATGTTTTGCAATCATCCCCGTTATAATCTATAATACTTCCCTTAAATCATGGTTAATGTTATTCTCCCATATCATTCTTGGTCTACCAACTGGGCGATTTCTCTCTAGTCTTCCTAGAAGAAGCTTCCATGTCCCTCTTCCATTCCCCATTCGTGCCACATGTCTGCTCATCGCAGTATACGAGACTTACCTGTTCGTATTATATCTGGTTTTCTGTAAATATCATGTAGCTCGCTGTTATGCAGTCTTCTCCATTCGCATGTCTGTTCATACAATATTTTTATTTAGAAATTAAAATTAAGTCAAGACATTAGTGAATGACTTTCAAGTTTTTTTTCTTTTTTTCTTACGTAGGTCAACATGAACCCAAATACAAGTTGTCCTGAAGAAAATGTCGTACTTAGAGTCTCTCATCAAGATATTACTGTCAGATGGCCGCAGACTATCGCTACTCCTACAGGTATATTATTGTGACATATTTAATCTTACTAATAAGAAAGATGAAACATAATTAATTTTCACTTCATTTTAACCAATGTTATCATTTTATCAATAATCATCATCACTGAAATAAAATAAAAATATTTTAAATCACTAGAACCAATGCAATTAACAAGTATTCCGGCACTATTTCAAAATACTTGCTTTATATCAATATCATTTTAAAGTCACGACAAGGTAGTGTAAGGTCATGACAAGGTAGTGTAAGGTCATGACAAGGTAGTGTAAGGTCATGACAAGGTAGTGTAAGGTCATGACAATGTAGTGTAAGGTCATGACAAAGTAGTGTAAGGTTAGCATATCTGACTAGAATTCTAGGAGCCTCGTGTTAAATTCCCAGTTATAATATACTGTATATATATATATATATATATATATATATATATATATATATATTAGTACTGGTTCCAAGTGTATTAGAAGTTGAAATGGTCATGGGAAATTACATATATGTATAAGCATCAGATTCAGATGGGATCCCGCAGAAATAATAAAATCAGAGAGCAAAATTGATGGACAAGTTTCACCGATTATTTAGTGTGATTTGCTAAAAGAGATTCTTCCAAATGAATGGGAATAATTGATTCTCGTATTGTTATCAATTCTCATCTGACCAGGAAAATCGTGAATTTAATGTTTGTAACGTGGTACCGGTATATACTTAAAATCCACAAACTGAATTCATTCTACTGAACATATGACTTTATTCAAGACTAGCTAATACCCGGCGTGCGCTGCTACGCCTTAATTAATGATAATGTGTTTTTGCTTTTAGTTGAAGAAGTGAAAGGAAAAATACTAATAAAATTCATGATACGATTCCGTTGAGGTAATAAGTCGCAATAGTAAAATTATAAAATAGTCACCTTATAGGTCCGTCTCCTCAACTTAAAATGTTTGAACACTCTGTAGGCCTTTCGGGACTAGTCCCATCATCAGCAGAATGAAGCAGGTCTGTATTTGTTGACCCTCATCAAATGCAGACCTGTTTCATTCTGCTGATTATGGGACTAGTCCCGAAAGGCCTACAGAGTATTCAAACATTTTAAGTTGAGGATACGGATCTATAAGGTGACTATTTCACAATTTTATTCATACTTTATAAAAGGAAAACTAATTATAAATAATTATAAATTTATATCGTTATTATTACACGCTTTATATTAGCTTGACCTGTATCTGTCTATGTAACGGAATCTTTCAACACGATTTTCACCCACTTAAAAACATTGGATCGACTTCAAACTTTGTATACTTGTAAAGGACCAATGACAATACAATAATTTCATAAATGTTTTCTAAGATCCTGGCCAGGATCATAAGGACATCAAAAAAATAAAGACCGGTATAATAGGTTGCGGACTTGCCGACTTTTTAGTTCATCGTTGTAAGAAATTAATATTATATCCTCTGGTAGCTCAGTTGGTAGAGCGGTGGACTCTAGTGGTATATAATTTCAGTAATCCATAGGTCGCTGGTTCAAATCCGGCCCGGAGGATTTTTTTAGAAAAGTATTGCATTTAGCTCATACTACAATAGTATCGAATTTAAATATATTTACATTTTTATTTTATTCTGTAAAATATTGACAATTTTGTAAACTTACCACATTGTAATTTATCCTGAAAATATGAGAAGGATACGATTAACTGTAACTATTTATCTATATTAAAATCAATTAAACTAAAAATAAAAAAAATAGTTTAAGAAAACTAAAACAACACGCTTTATTAGAAAACCAAACTAAAAAATAAAAAATAGTTTAAAAAAACTAAAAACACGCTTTATTAGAAAACCGAACTAAAAAATTAAAAATAATTTTAATTCCCAACACGCTTGGGATATAAAATTAAAGTGGCCAACAAAAAAATCATTTCCAAACATCTAGAATAAAATTAGAGTTATCTACAAAAATAAAATTCCATCAAAAGCCTGGGATGCTTTTTATGGTTTTTACGTTTTCTTCTTGGAGACTTACTTTTACCAATATCTGTTTATTATCAAATATATTAATTGATATAGAGCACCCCACGCTTTTGATGGTAAAATTATTTTTTTATAGATAACTCTAGTTTTATTCTAGATGTGTTGGGTATGATTTTTTTGTTGACCACTTTAATTTTATCCCAAGCGTGTTGGAAATTAAAATTATTTTTCATTTTTTAGTTCGGTTTTTTTAATAAAGCGTGTTTCAGTTTTTTAAACTATTATTTATTTTTAGATATTACATGCTGATTACTCGGCGTTGCCCAAAGAACCCGATCTTCTTGGCATAAATTAGCTGAAAGACGAAAATTGTATTTTTATGTTTAGTTGAATAAGTAAAAAGAAAAATAATTATAATTTTTCTCTCTTTGTTATTGCAGCTAAAACAACCAATAAACTAATTAATTCGATTTCCAAACTACCTTTCATCTGCTCAAAACAATTAGAGGAACACTATGAAATATGTAAATATTTTTTCATTGGATAAAGGTACAAACATGAAATTAATAAAGTAAATTATTTGTGGTTATTTATTTATTTATTTATTGCTCATGTCAGTAAAAACAAATGAATAACGCTGACAATTAACTTTTCAAATAATTCCGCTATTGAAGCAATTGAATCTTGTGCTTATTTTTCAAAGTTAAACACTCGTTATATAGAGTTAGTATCGTGTATGGCCTCCACGACATTCGATGACACTTTGGCACCTTCGTGGAATGCTCCCAATAAGATTCTGGATTTCCTCTTGCGGGATATTCTCCCATTCCTCCTTCAGAGCATCTCCAAGTTGCTGCAGAGTTTGTGGAGCTTGATGTCGGTTCCTGACCTTCCTGTCTAGAAGATCCCACAAGTGTTCAATAGGGTTGAGGTCTGGGCTGACCGCTGACCACTCCATTACCTCAATTTCATTCCTCCTCAGGAAATCCCTGGTGACAGCCGCAGAATGTGCCCTGGCATTATCCTGCATAAACAGAAATCCAGGGCCTACTCCAATGGCAGCAGGTACTACATGCTCTTCCAGAACGTGCTCGATATACCGGACAGTATTCAGTCGCTGGGGAACAAGTTCAAGGTCCGTACGATTGTTGTACATAACTCCGGCCCACACCATTATGGAACCTCCTCCGAATCTATCAATTTCCTGTACAGCCTCTGCAGAAAATCTTTCTCCTGGCCGTCCCCACACCCTCAATCGACCATCACAACGTGTAAGACGATACCTGGATTCGTCCGAGAAGAGCACAGACTCCCACTGGTTCAGGTTCCAATCACCATGGTTTTCAGCATACGTACGTCTTGCTGCCTTATGCCCATTTGTTAAGCGTGGTTTTTTAACGGGCCTTTTTGGACGAATATTCTCTTTCCTTAATCTGTTCCTTATGGTTTGGTCTGAAACCCGGATTCCGGAAGCCATATGAAGGTCATTCTGCAGGTCTTTTGCAGTTTTTGTACGCTGTCGAAGAGCAGAAAGAACAACGTATCTGTCATCCTGGGGGTTTGTTTTAAATTTACGGCCCTGGCCACGTCTTCTACAATACTGACCTGTCTCTTTGTGCCTATTGCGTAACCTGGGCACCACGGAAGGAGAAACCCCAAGCTCTCTAGCCACTTGTCGCAGAGATTGACCTTGTCGTAAAAGATGTAGAGCATGATACACTTCAAACTCATTTACATGCCTCATTTTGTCAGAGACTTCAATAAACAAGGCAATAAATAACATTCGTCACTATAGCAACATCAGGAAGCTTACCAATTAGAAGTGGCCAGTGCCTTCCAAAATAAAAAAAATTCTCTATATTTGTTATTTGAGGTAATTTCTCTGTATTTAGGCCATGAATCTTTAAAAGTTGTATCCAATGATAAAATTAATAATTCAATTTACATATTTTCCAACTTTCAGCATCACAGCTTTAAAAAACAATTACTTATTCAATTTATTACAAGTGTTCCTCTAATTGTTTTGAGCAGTGTAGTAAATAAAATTTCATCTTCCAAAATTTAATATTGAAGCAATCACCATAAGTAAAGTCATATCGTAATTATTTTTAGATATCCCGTACTGATTATCTTGCGTTGCCCGGGAGTCTACGTACCCCGATGTACTTGGCATAAATGAGCTGAAAGACAAAATTCATTATTTTGAGTTATCCGTAAAAGAATACCCGCCGTGTGCTGCTATGCTTGCCCGGGAATCTACAGTACTTATCCCGTTCTTCTTGGCATCAATGAAAGACAAAAATGGTTATTGTGAATAATCCGTAAAAAATAAACATATTCTGTGGCGGACTTCTTTTGTAGAGTTTTTTGAGATATTCAATTCTGTGTAGATTAATTTTGTATATATATGTATATATATATATATATATATATATATATATATATATATATATATATATATATGTTATAGTTTAGGCAGCGTAAGCCATTTAAGCGTACAAAAGCTTCTTTTTTCCACGTTTTTCACTACGTAGGGTGATTTTTAAGAGTGGAGGGCTTGAGTATTACAATTCTCTTATAGCCTATAACATTTTCGGGAAAATCCTGAACATTTTGTAAAAAGCCCCATCAGAATTGGATGAACGTATGGTAGAGCACGCTTGCCCGGGTATCTACTTATCCCGATCTTCTTGGCATAAAAAAGACAGAAATGAGTATTGTAAGTTATCCGTAAAAGATAAACATATGCGGTTGCGGATTTGTTTGTAGAGTTTCTTGAGATATTCAATTCTGTGTACATTAATTTGGTGTATTTGTTATGGTTTAGGCAGCTTAAGGCATTTAAGCGTACAAGAAGCGATTTTTTTAACGTTTTTCAATACAAAGGGTGATTTTTAGGTGTGAAGGGGTTGAGTATTACAATTCTCCTATAGCCTATGATCATGCCGGGAATCTCCTGCACATTTTGAAAAGCCCCATCACAATCGGATGAACGGTATGGCAGCGCATAAAATACGAACGAACAAACAAACAAACAAACATTTATTTTTATATATTAGATAAATTACTCTCTGTAATTGATTGTTGCGAAGTTTAGCACTTTTTTGTGCATTTTTTTAGTTTTGTTGAGTTAAAATATATAATTTTCATTTATATAGAGTTATAATATGTTATTAATTTAAACATTCCTTACATGTAAGTTCCCACATTACGATCTTAATAAAAAACTCACATTATGCATTATGTTTGTTTAAAAATGATAAACACTTTTTAAAATAAATGGTTTTGTATGATTTTAGACATATATGAAAAATTCATGTCCACCGTTATGATCTGAGGGTTGTGTCGCTGCTCGCACGCAAGTGGCCCGAGTTCGATTCCCGCACGGGTGATGTTCTTTTTTGGGGGGGGGGTTTCCTCACCTTTAAGACAAATGTTATAAAACCTTTAATGCTCAAACGGTCTCCGCACATCATCTGGCCATCATAATCATATTAACATATTCGCCATATTTAGTACGAATGTGTATGAATGCTATGTTTCGTCTTAATGTTGTGTTGTCTCAAAGGAGGCCTTGACATTGAACTGACCGCTCATTCGGGGAGGCCCTCCATATCCATGTGCTGTCAAAAGAGTATGTACGTGATCCATAGTTAAAAATCCCTCTCCCGATAGGTCGTGTTACTGTAAGGCCCAGGTGGTATGTGACATGCAAAAGTACCTATAAAGTGAGAGGTTAAACTGCTTTAATGGAAATTGTAATTACATAAAGCGATTCAATTTATATCCATAAGTCAGGAATAATTTATTAACACTACCTCCTCTAGTGGCATCTATAAATACCAGATATTACAATATTGCGAGTTTTTCATAAACACTAAAATGCTTCAGAATCAATAACAAAAACTACACTAACAATGTCTTTAGGGTGAGAAAGAACATCGAGCTTAACACTCGACACTACAAACGTTTCAAAGTCAATAACAATAACAACAACAATAACAATGTCTTTAGGGTGAGAAAGAACATCGAGCTTAACACTCGACATTAAAAACGTTTCAAAGTCAATAACAATAACAACAACAATAACAATGTCTTTGGGGTGAGAAAGAACATCGAGCTTAACACTCGACACTAAAAACGTTTCAAAGTCAATAACAATAACAACAACAACAATAACAATGTCTTTAGGGTGAGAAAGAACATCGAGCTTAACACTCGACACTAAAAACGTTTCAAAGTCAATAACAATAACAACAACAACAATAACAATGTCTTTAGGGTGAGAAAGAACATCGAGCTTAACACTCGACACTAAAAACGTTTCAAAGTCAATAACAATAACAAAAATAACAATGTCTTTAGGGTGAGAAAGAACATCCAGCTTAACAGACAACAAAGAACAATAATAATCATAAACTAAAGCAGTGATATGGTCAATTTAGTTAAAAGTTACAGTAAATAACAATTAATAAGATCATCGAGCTTATCAGACTGCACAATAATAATCATAACCTAAAGTCGTGATATGGCAATTGTAGTTAAAGTTACAATGAATAGCAGTTAATAATAAAGATCATAATATTATAGATATGTAATTATTCCATTTTCTCTTATTTCAGATATGAGTAATTCTATTGACGAGGATGATTTATTTGCTGGTGTTGTATCCGAACCACTGTGTTTGTCTGCTTCTCTAGAACCTGTAACTCGCCGATGTCTGCAGAAAGGAACTTCAGGTGTTTGGCTTCCTAAAGAACCTCCACTGTGTCCTGGAGGTGTTCAGAAAACATTAGAATCTCATAAAACATGTCCTCCGCCGTTCACACAGATTTCCACGTCTGAAGAGAATTCTTTGTGTGTTTTTATATCAGATCCTCAACGATGGCAACCGCTATGTGTTAAGTATGGTGTTACTACTAGCATTCTAGATCTCAAATTTCAAAACATAAAATTACTTAAGGAATTAATGCGAGCAAAGGGTGTGAGAAATGTGTGGTTACCAGCTAAAAGATTTCAACAATTTGGACCAATCATCAACATGCTTCCAGGAAACAAGTGGGGTTCAAAATTTATAAATGACACAAATATACCATCTCATTTTAAATTATCAAAATTTTGGTCCTTGAGAAATGACTGTTTAAGTCTGAGAATAAAAGATTTGATATTGGAGACAAACAACTGTAATATGCATCTTCCTATACTGTGCATTTTTACAAAACGCAATGAAACATCTCTTGTAAAATTGTCCTATGCAAACGATTACTTTTCTCCAAAATATGACATTAAAAATACAAGAAGATGCTACAAGATATACTCTAATTTATCATATTCTATTTCCTGGAAAAAAGCAGAGGAAATATGTAGCACAGAAATTAACGGGCATTTGATGTCGTTTGATTCAGAATACGATATTGATATATTCCTAGAAATGACAAAATTAACTGTATTGGATAATACAACTATATGTTGGATTGGACTTATGAAAGACACTAAAGAAGGATATACATGGAAGACAAATAATTCAACTAAAAAAGCATCTTTCGTTAATTGGGATACCTCATACATTTCATACTTCAACTATGGCACCAGAGGAGTAATTTATCCTAACGGAAAATGGAAATTAGTTCCAAGATTTGCAACTTTGAAGTGTTTTGTATGCGAAGCATCATCCGATTTTATGGAAGCCGATATATCCCTTAAATACAATCCTTTATATAAAGGTGTTATTGTTAATGTATACTGGCCTAAAGGCTTATGGAGAGAATCGATCAATGATATTGGTTTTAAATGTTTCACAGATGCATTGGGTAATAATTTACACGTGTTAGATATAGAAGAAATATGGAGTAAACAGTGGACTACAGATGATATCCAGATGCTAGGATACATACGAAATAACACAGTAAATTCAAATTTCAAATTCTACATTCAAAAAATTGTATACAATATGCCTCTAGTCAATAATTATTCTGGAAATTATTGGTGTGAAGGTCACAAAGTATTTAATTTTGATCTAGAAAAAAGTAATGAAATCCTAGTTCGTAGCGAAGAAAAACACAAATATTCTCTGATTTTGGATGTTCATGATAATTGTGATCAAGGGAAAAATATGGTGAAATGTGACCCAACATTTTCAAACATTTTGAATAGAGTGGCAGATGATTTACTTATTGATTTATCAGGAAAACATGTGACAGGAGTAAGAGCAATAAGGATATTGGATATTTTTAATAATGGAACTTTAAGAGTACTCTTCCGTATCATATCAAAACATGCTATCAAACTTTCAAATATCAGTTTTTTCCATGTCTCATATATAGGAAAGAATCTCGGAGAGGATTATGTACAACGATACACATTTATTTCGTTGCTCAATACTGAATTTTGTCTAGCTGATGTTACGTATCTCCATTCAAAAATCCTGCGTTGGAAATCAACAGCAATAGGAACAACAGCAGTTTCGGCTGAACTATGTATAGACGAAAATGGGATTCCAGTTCATCGTAAATGTGTAGGTGACTTCACGTTTGGAGCAACATGGCTTCCACCGTCAGGCAAATGTCATAATAAAAATATTACTTCCACCTCACAGTCTCTTCATAGTTTAGCACTGATTTCTGTAGATTATGAAGATTGGGATATAGCTGAGATAGCTGCAAAAACAGTTAACCTTGTGTCAAATCCATTATCTCTCGGTTCAGCGGATGTTTATTTCGTTGCCATGATACTTAAAAATATTGCTGATTCAAAATCGAAAGAATTGTCTCTCACACTAATGACTACAGTGATACGTATAGTGGATCAGTTGCAAATGGCAAGAAGTGAATGTATTCATCTCTCTCAGACAATTTTCAATTCCACTAACATTCTTCTTGACTCATTTGAAGCGATAACAAAAAAAATTACCACCAGTACTAGTTTCAAGAAGAAAGGATTTTATCTTGCAGTATCTTCTCAAATAATTTTACAAATATCTGATCCATCTGTCAGTAACGTGTCAGGTTTGATTATCAAAAGAAACTCTAATTCTAAACAATTTACCGAATCATTTGAGGATTATAATGCGGTTCCTATTGAAATTAATGACACTAGGACTGAATTATGGCTGGATCTAGAGAAAGCAGATATCGCTGTTTGGGTACCAGAATCCATAATTTCAGCCATACAAGAGGAAATCGATTTCAATCCAGAAAATTCTAAATCAGAAGAGTTAAAACGATTTTGTTATTATGCAAAGGAGAACCGCCTGTTTGATCCAAAAATTGTTATTGCCGTTTTTTATGATGACTTGGTTTTTCATAATGCAACAAAAGTAAGTAGTATATGTTACGAAACCTCAATAGATGGTGAATATAAAGAAGCATACAATAGTAAGAACACCATCGAAGAAGATATCTACGACGACCCAACTGTTGTTACACGAGTGGTCAGTGTCTCGATTCCAGGATATGATTCTGATCTACCTGCACCAATACCAATAATTTTTAAACCACTAGTGAACATGAATACTTCAATGGGTACAAAACAGAGAAAATGCGCATTCTGGGACTTCGCATACAACAGTTCGACACCTTCGTCTTCGTATGGTGGATGGTCTGAAGAAGGATGTGTGTATGTTGGCAATTCTTCTATTGAAGGAGAGGATTATGTAAATATTTCATATCTCCATAATGTTATAGACGTGTGTGTGTGCACACATTTAACTCATTTCTCAGAAATTGTATCTGGAGGTGAAGGTAGATCCACTGTAGCATATGGATATTATGAAACCGACGATAATCACATGAGAGCTTTGGACATAATAACAATTGTGGGATGTTCATTATCCTTAGCTGGGTTATTGGGCATTGTAATTACTGCTATGGTTTTCAAATCTTGGCGTCAGAAACCTGGCACCAAAATTCTTCTTCAACTTTCACTTGCTCTTGGAATACAGATGGTAATATTTATTTTAACTAGTGCAGATGTTGTCAGCTCTACTTATGAGATCGATGAAGACGAGTGTATACAGTCGAGACTTCCAACAGTAAACACAGAACTTCTGTCAACTAATTATGAAATCACCAGTGAATCCCAGTATTTAATATATGATGCCAATGAAGGAGAAATATGCACAGTACACCAAAATAGGTCTCCATGTATAATAATTGGGGCATTACTTCACTATTCTGTATTGTCGGCGTTTGCATGGATGCTCATTACCGCTTTACTGCAGTTTTTCCGTTACGTTAGAGTTCTTGGGGTTACAAGACCACCTAGATTTTTCCTCAAAGCGATGATACTTGGATGGGGAGTTCCCATTGTACCTGTAGTCTTGGTTTTGGTTCTCTCTCCATCCTGTTATATTCCTTCTTCTCCAGATTCCACGTTACTATGCTATCCTTCAGGATATCCACTGTATTTGACCATTCTTGCTCCAGTGGGAGTGATAGTTGCTATAAATTTGATTGTTTACGTGATGATAATATATAATATAATGAAGATAACAGACAGAAAAAACAGTGAGGATGGGGGTTGCTCTTTAGTTTTCCAGCAGATCAGACTTGGTGTTATTCTATTTTTCTTGTTAGGGCTATCATGGGTGTTTGGACTCATGGGAGCAGTAGGAGCTGGTATTACTTTTTCTTATCTGTTTTGCATCACAGGAACGTTACAAGGTTTCGTTTTGTTTATATTCTTCGTGATATGTGATCCAACTACAAGGCATTTATGGACCAATGCGATTTCAATGTGGAAAAATTATGCAGTGAGAGCTAGTAATAGCGCTTCAGATTTTATGTCATCTACTTCTACAGTAACAGTGTTCCAGAAAAGTTCTTCAGAAACTTAAAATGTAATTAAGTTTTATGCTTATCAAATACTTTTTTGTTCCTTCATTTTTAATCCGAAAGTATATAATTATTTTCTTAATCCGTGATGGAGAAATTATCAAATCACGACACAAAGTTTAAACATGATAATTATTTTAAAAGTGCACTGAATACTGTAGGGCATGCCTAATAATGTAAAAGGTGCAGACACTGATAAGTTAGTTCACATATTTAAAATGCTATAAATTAAAACTACAATAATAATAATAATAATAATAATAATAATAATAATAATAATAATAATAATAATTCTGCGTCCACTACAAAATAGATAAATTCATTAAAATTAACTTTAATTTTTGTATTCCATTGCATTCTATTAAAACTGTTTAATATCTCACCTTACGGTTACTTTTACGTGCCACATGTACCATGGCCTTACAGTGATACGACCTGTGGGGAGAGGGATTTTAATTATGGATCACATAATACCTTTTATAAACCACGCAAGGACATGGAGGGCTTCCCCGAATGAGTGATCAGCTCAACGTCAGGGCCTTCTCCGAGGCACTGGAAGGTAATGAATAATTAATATTATAATAATATTTTTTCAAATGTTCTGTTTTCCAAATGTTCTTTTGCCTGACAGTATGTTTTATGTACAAATGTTCTTCTGCCTGACAGTATGTTTTTATGTACAAATGTTCTTCTGCTTGACAGTATGTTTTTATGTACAAATGTTCTTCTGCCTGACAGTATGTTTTTATGTACAAAGAAAGATGCTCAGCTTCGCATGAAGTGAAACATTTAAAAATTCTGAAATAATGTTCATCATCATGAACAAATTCGTTTTAGGCCACGTGGCCTGTACGGTAAACCTAGCGAAGATGGCCTTGATCTTTCCACCGATGTTTAGGTCTTCCTTGGTCCCTATGTCCAGTTGGGGTATATTGGAATGCCAATTTTGGAAGTCTATTTCTTGCCATTCTCCTCAGACGATTTTTCCATTCTTGTTGGTATCTTTGTATATCTTCATTTAAACGTGTTACTCCAAGTTTTCCTCTGAAAATAGTGTTCCTTTGGTGATCCAGTCTATTAACTCCTGAAATAATGTTAAAAATGCGAAAATTAGGTAGTATGGTGCAAAATTGTAATTTTATTTCAAATATGTAAAAAAAGTGAAATAAATTTCATGTAGGCCCTACTACATTTTTACATGTCAAATATATAGGCCTATTTTATTTCGTCAACGTTTGCATTTTAATCGTGCATTAAAATACGTAATTATACAAAAATCTCGCTCTAGTTATAAATATGGGTAGAAATTTCATACATTTTATATTTTATTCATTATATCTGTAATCAGTTGCCGATTAATTATATTCAAGAATCATCAACATTAAAGCTTATTAAATTAAATTTAATTTTTCATATATTTTTCATACTTTAACTTTTTATAAACGCATTATACACCGTGTCCACAAATATAGTATTATACTTTAAACTATACTACGTCGCTTTGGATAATCGTATCTAAATGCAATCGGTGACAATCAAAAGAGGAACTCAAAAAGTTTTTGCTATACCTCATAGATATTGAATGTGGCCCCCACGAGTGACACTGCAGGCATCGTGGCGATATTCTCATTCACGCCACACCCCCTTCAACATATGTGAAGAAATGGACTGGATGGCAGCAATGATACAAAGCTGTACTTCTTGCAGGTTTTGAGGCAATGGGGGTACATAGACGCGATCCTTTATGTAACCCCATACAAATAAGTCACAGACCGTCAAATCAAGTGACCTCGGCTGCCACTTGTAGAAAACGTTATCATCATCTCCGGGACGTCCAATCCATCTTCCTGGAAGCCGGTCATTCAGATGCTTCCGAACATGCAAATGCCAATGAATGAGGAGGTGCTCCATCTTGCTGGAAAAGATATTCGTCGCCTTCTTCTTGTTCCAATTGAGGAAATAACCATTCCGTGAGCATATCAAGATAATTTGCACCGTTGACAGTGGCCTCTAGAAAGAAAAATGGGCCATAGATTTTACGTTTTGATAAGGCACAAAAGACATTCAGTTTAGAGGAATCTCTTTCAACTTCCACAATGGTGTTTCGATTCTCACTCCCCCAAATCCTAACATTATGCCTGTTCACTTTTCCACTAACGTGGAAAGTTGCCTCATCACTGAAAATTATTTTTTTTCTGAAAGTTCTTCATGATCCTCCATTAGTGCCATGAAATGCTCAGAGAAATCTAATCGCTTTGCATGGTCATCAGGTTTGAACTTGTGCACTAATTGGAGTTTGTAGGGGTGGAACTTCAGTCGTGTATGTAGGATCTTAGATACGGTGGATTTAGAGATGTTTAACTGCTGACTAGCTCTATGGACAGACTTCTTGGGACTACACACAAATGCCTCCAGCACTTGATCCACAATTCGTGCATCGACAGATGGTCTCCCTGAATGACCTTTCCTTTGAATACATATGCAGCCACGATCCACAAAATCACGGTACCACTTCAGAATTGACTTGTGTGTAGGAGCCTGATGTTGAAACATTCGCCTAAAAGTACGCTGGACCAGCACCGGACTCTGCGTGGTGTGATATTCCAAAACACACCAACTACGTTCTTGGGGGTTCGCCATAACTCATAACTTATTTCTTAACTTCTTTTATAACAACACAATTTCAAAAGCACAGCAAACATTACATTTAACCTGTCTGCTAAATATCCAACAATGAACCCATATCGACCACAAAAATCATGATTAAATTTAGTTTAGTTTCTGTATTGTTGTCCATTATTCTCCATTGTTGACATTGTTAATATGCACAAAACTTTTTGAGTTTCTCTTTTGATTGTGACCAATTTCATTTAGATACAATTATCCAAAGCGACGTAGTATGATACTATATTTGTGGACACGTTGTATTTCATTATACATGTACCACAGTTCAGCTATGTAAAACTGTTCCATAAAAACGCATAATTTAGATTTCTACAACAAAAATATATTTTTATCAGTAGTATGTTAAATGAAGCGGCTCTGTGGCGCAAGTGTTTATACATTAACCATCCATCTCTGGGTCCCGAGTTCGTATTTCAGTCACTCCATGTGTGGTTCGTGGTGAACAATTCAGAGTCCAGGGAGGTTATTCTCGGGGTTTCATCAGTTTTCCCTCGTCAAACAATGCTACCACAAACTCTAACAGACCCGCCACTACGTATCTGTTCAGTGTTTGAGGGTGCATTGCTCTCTTCCTAAAATTGAATCGGCCCGGCTTAAGAGTCCGACGAGAAAATAAACCGTTATCAAGTCCATAACTCACATTACAGTATATAAATACATATATAATCTGGAAGGTAGATTATGTTATGGGAAACGTTGAAGTATACTGCGTATTTGCTAAATTGAAAACATACGATGATAATGTTTTACCCCTTCTCTAATCAGTTCCATTAAATTTAATCCCAACAAAATCCCAGAGTCTCTGCAATGTGTACATTAAATCAGGAAATCCTTAAATAAGCAATCTGCAGACAAGGGAATCATGAATATGATACATTTTGTTTCTCTAATAAACAAGCATGACTTTCAAAATTATCAAAATTATCTCTATAGCGCGTCAGGCCTAGAAGACCTTTGGTTTTTCTTTGAGATTATGACTAATAACTAGGGCTCGGAAGTTGAGGAAATATTCTTTTTTTATTTTATGTGTGAAGATGACGCCAATATAATATAAATAAATAAATACATATATATATTTTTTTTTTTGAGTCATTATAGGCGAGAAAATGGTGGGTTTTATTCGTATTTTTTCAACCTTTTTTGGTTTATTTGTCCTTATTTAGTCTTTTTAGGTCTCAAAGGCTTTTTTTGTAACTTTACATTCTTTTGATTACATTTATACCATTTGTATAATTAAAGGGCTTAGGGCAGTAACATGATAAGCCATATTATGTGAAGAAATGAGATATCTCCATGTAAAAGCAAATAAATGTAATGAAATATCCATAAAATAATTTGTAAGTGCACCAGTGATGAGTTAAAACATATAAACAATACTGTCCAAGTAGTATTTATATTTTTTTGAAACATTAAAATCCTTATATTTCAGAAAGAACAATATGTGGCTTATCATGTTATTGCCCTAAACCCTTCAATTCAAGAATCTGCAGAGTTTAGTCTCAATTCGAACTTCTCTTAAAAATACTATCTAGCTTTACTTTATAAATACTTTATATTTCAAATGATTTATTCCGCGAGAAATTACTGAACCTTCACAAAATACCCCGTTATTTTTAACCACCAGCCTACTGACCGCCTGAACTGTTGTATTTCGACTTAACATTTTATAAGAAGTTACCACTTTGTGAAAATTACCTCGAGCAGAGGGTGAAGGCAGCGGGGCTGTCTTTATCCACTCGTTAGCAACTGTGACACTTTTTATGTATTTTTCCCCCATTTTTTAGGTATTTTGTAGGATATCTTTAGATATTTTTAAAGGTATTCTAAAGCATTTTATAGGTCCTCAACTCCCGAGCCCTATTAATGACAATAGACTACAATAAAATGTTTTGAATCACATTAAATTAAAATATGTCTTCTCTGACTCAAAATAATCTATTTGATTCTCAAAATGATCCGTCTTTTCAGCGGTGCAGGCCCTAGGGAACTTTTGGTTTAACATGAGGATCATTATGATTTAAACAACATACTAGAGTAAAGTTTTTTTAAATTAAAATATAACTTTTCTTTTGAATAGCGTTATTTATTGACAATCGCTGCTATTCTAGGAATAACACGTTGTCTCTCACGCAACGGGCTTAGCCTCGTTACCCGGTAGAATTGAATTTTCTGATTGACTATTTTTGGGGTTTCGCCAAATGAAAACACCAGAACATTAGGGTTACAACTTCCTTAAAAATGTTCAGCCTCGTAATTATTATCAATGATATTTCAAATGAAATTATATAAAGACAACTAGATAACAATCCCGCGCCATAGCCGAGTGGTTAAGGGAAGATGCCTTGGCGCAGAGCTAAGGGATTTGCGCTGGTTTGGATCTCCATGGAATTTCGGCCAGTATGGGACCGGTGCTCACCCAGCATTGTGAGGAATTTGGGTAGCTACAATAAGTAGCGGCTCTAGGTTGAGAAAAGTAGTTATAACGGCTGGGAGATCCGACATGCTGACTAGATGTCACTCCTACACTGGCTGCAAGATCTCTGTGATTAACATATGCGTATGTGAGGCCACATACGGCTGATAGACCAAGGACCTTCTAGGCCTATTTGCGCCATGGAGTTCAGTTTTATTTTAGTTAACAACAGAATCAAATCGTATTAGTTCTATCACAAACCATCATAAGAGAGAGTTGAAATATTCAACCAGATATACAACATTGTACACCTCGAGTCCAAGCTCTGTGTGTTTGCGGGGAGAGGTGTGGGGAGTGGGAGGAGGTACACTTCTATGCTTCTCATAGTACTAACAGCTAAGACAGCAAATTCTTTTCAGACACACGGAGCTGGGTCCCGAGCGGTATTTATAAGTAACTAATATCCAGCGTGCGCTGCTACTTACTTACTTACTTACTCACTGGCACTATCGAACCCGTAGGTTCATGGCCGCACGGACATAAGCTCTCCATACATCCCTATCCTGAGCTAATGCTTTCCAATCATTCCCTGTATAATCTACTTCCCTCAAATCATAGTTAATGTTGTTCTCCCACCTCATTTTTGGTCTACCAACTGGGCGTTTTCCTTCTGGCTTTCCTACAAGAAGTTTCCATGCACGTCTTTCATTCCCCATACGCGCAACATGTCCTGCCCATCGCAGTCTACGGGACTTAACTGTTCTTATTATATCTGGCTTCCTATAAAGACCATGTAGTTCATTGTTATGTAGTCTTCTCCATTCACCTGTCTGTTCATCTCTCTTTGGTCCAAAAATTTTCCTAAGAACTTTATTCTCAAATACTCGTAATCTCCTTTCCTCCCTTAAAGTAACAGTCCATGTTTCGCACCCATATAATATAACTGGTAAGAACAATGGTTTTATATATTTTCAGCTTAACATTTTTTTGAAAGGAGTTGGGACATCAAAAGTCTCTGCAATGCATAATAGCATGCATTTCCAGAATTAAGCCTATGTTTAATTTCTTTGTGCATCTCATTCCTATTTGTGATTATTGTTCCTAGGTATTTGAATTCAGCAAATTCCTCAAAATTTCCCTCATTTGTCATTAGCTGTCCATTTCCATTATATAATGTATTTCTACGTGTGACTATATATTTAGTTTTACTGATATTTACTTCTAGTCCTAATTTCTTAGTGTTACTCAATAGTGTGTGCGTGTTGGCCTTTAGTATCTCCTCGCTATCGGCCAGTAGTAGGCCTACTACATCATCAGCATAAACTAACAGCTTATTAATACCATTCAGTTGTAAGCCTTCCTCATTCTCTACAGATTTAATGGCATGCTCTAGTACAAAATTAAATAGTAGAGGAGATAGTGCATCTCCTTGCTTTAACCCATTCTGGATTTCAAAAGTGTCTGAAAACTGTTTTGCCTACACGCACCCTACTCGTTGAGCCATTTAGACACATTCGAATAAGTCTAACTAACTTTTTAGGAATTCCAAACTCCAGCAGGATACTATATAACTTCTCCCTCTTAATTGAATCATATGCTTTTTTGAAGTCTACATATATTTGATGTACAGTACCATTATATTCCCATTTTTCTTTCTAAAATCTGTCTTATACTAAAAATCTGATCTGTTGTAGACCTGTTTTTCTTCTAAATGCACATTGATGATCTCCTAGAATGTCATCAATATAGGGAGTAAGTCTGCTTACTAATATATTTGTTAGAATTTTGTACGAAGTTGAAAGTAATGAGATGCCCCTATAGTTTGTTGCAATCAGTTTTATCTCCTTTCTTATAAATTGGTACGATAATTGATTCCTTCCATTCGTCTGGAAGAGCTTTTTTTTCCCAAATCATACTAAGCAACCAGCGTATCTTGTCCATCAATTTTTCTCCCCCTGATTTTATCAGTTTTCGCTGGGTATCTCATCTGAACCTGATGCTTTATACATCTTCAATTTTTCAATTGTCATTTCAACCTCTAATGCACTTGGCTCTGCGACTAGCATTTCTGCTGTCTGTAAACTTATCCTCCTCCATTGTCCTGTTCTGTATGTACATTTAATAGCTGATAAAAGTAACTTTTCCATCTATTTAATATACTCTTGGAATCTGCAATCATATCCCCATTTTACATTCCGAATTATGTTTGTTCTAGCCTGAAAACCTTTCTTCTCTATACTAATTCCCTGATATAATTCTCTAATGTTTCCTATTTTTTGCATTCATTTCAAGATCATTAATCTTCTTCTCTCAAATATTCCCTCTTCTTACTCTTTAGTAACTTGGTGGTTTCCCGTCTAACACTACCCAATTGCTCTAAATTTACCTCATTTGGCTCGTGTAACCATTTAATTTTTGCTAGCTTTCTTTTCTTTACAATGTCGGCACATTCCTCATCAAACCATTTCTTGTTTTGCATCTTTTTTAAAAAACCAATGCTTTCTGATGCTGACAATTTAATAGTATCTCTTATAGCCCTCCCATTCTTTCTTTATATCAGTTTTCTTCTCCGTTTGCCAACATTGTCATCATGAAGATTCCAGTACTTACAAATCTATTAGCAATTTTGATTTGGTATTCTTGCCGCATTTCATCATTTTTCAAGTTTTTTAATTCATATTGTACAGAATCATCTTTAGCGTTTGTTCCTCTCATAAGCGATAGCCGTTGTCTGATTTTCACCATCGACACCAGATGATGATCTGAATTGGCCAGTCTGGTCCCTTCTAACTGATCTAACATCAATGATGCTACTGTGCCAGCGTTTATCCACTAATACATGATCTATCTGGTTCCGAGTTTCTCCATCTGGGGGACGTCCAGGTGTATTTATGAATATCTTTATGCTGAAATGTTGTGCTCTTAACAATGAGATTCTTTGATGTGGCAAATGTGACTAATCTAACCCCGTTGTCGTTACTATCTTCATGAAGACTGAATTTGCCTATTGTTGGTTTGAATATATCTTACCCGCCCCACTTTTGCATTAAAATCTCCTAAGACAATTTTCATATGATATCGTGAAAAAGGCTATCAAATAAGCATTCTAATTCTTCATAGAACTTATCCTTGATCTTGTCTATCTTTATCTTCTGTGGGGGCATTTACATTTACAATTATAAAATCATGTCGGTTTACCCTTTAGAATTATGTATGATATCCTATCAATAACAAACTTAATATCTCGGATAGCGGATTAGGATCCTCCTTCTGACTAAAAAACCCTTCCCAAATGCATGGTCTTTCTGCACCCCCATAGTATATAATGAAAAGCTTCCTGATTCCTGACTACCTTCTCCTGGCCACCTAACTTCCTGTAAAGGCGAATATATCCAAGGGCGATTTATCCAATTCCCGCGTTAATATCTCTAGTGGCCCCGCTATTGTATAAAGTCCTAACATTCCAGGTTCCTAGGAACATGTCCCTGTGTTTGAGCCTTTGGCATGGGTTCCCTGAAGTAGTCCCCGCCCGGAGAACCGAATGGGGGACTATTTGACCTCCGGAAAATTTTACCCCAGTAGAACCCATGTCCGCATTTCTTGACGGTTGTATTTTTACGGTGAAAGATCGTCACTCTTTCGACCAAGGTACTTATTTCGTCTGGCTTATCACCTTCGACCAGTCCGGCATGGGTAACCCTATCGGCAGCAATGCTACCGCCGGCATAGCTCTCAGGGTCATTTAAGCACACAAGCCACTCCACCACGACAAGGTAAAGATACCATGGCGTGCGCTGCTACGCATAAATAAATTAAATATTGAGAGTTAATTAATTATATGGTACACACTGTAACGAACCAAACATAGCGGTAGCTAGAGTAAATTTTTTATTTCAAATTTCAATAAACCCCTACTTCTAACGGGTCCGATTCCGCTGATTTTTGGAAAATGAATAACTCGGTTTATTTTAATAGGTTATTCCGAGTTTTGTTGTGGAACATCGAAAATTGCGATCGCTAGAGCGAATTTTAAATTTTCGTTTCAGATAAACTCCTACACCTAATGATTTTAGAACATAATAGATAACGGTTAAACATTCGCGCCGCATCTGAAAACCTGTATGTACAAATTTTCACGAAGATCGGTTGAACGGTTTACAAGTCTATAAAGGACAAACAGACATATATATATATAACTCACTGGCTCTATCGAACGCGTAGGTTAATGTCCGCGCGGACATAAGATCTCCATATATCCCTATCCCGAACTAATGTTTTCCAATCATTCCCTGTATAATCTACTTCCCTCAAATCATCGATAATGTTATTCTCCCACCTCATTCTTGGTCTACAAACTGGGCGTTTTCCTTCTGGTTTTCCTACAAACTTTTATGCACCTCTTTCATCCCCATACATGCCACATGTCCTGTCCATCGCAGTCTACGAGACTTAACTGTTCTTATTATTATATTCATCCATAGTAATTCTGCCCGAGGGCAGGTCTTTCACTGCAATCATAGCATTTTTTATGCTATGCTTTGCAGCTTTACTAGGAAATTATAGGTGTGGTAGCTTCCCGTTGCTTTCCACATCGGTGAAGGATTTTGATGATAATGATAAGGATGATGATGATGGCTGGATGATTTTCGGGGACCGTTGGGCCCTAAGCTTCCTGACATGTCTTACAGGCGAGGAAAAACCCCGAGAAAACCTCACCCAAGAAGCTTTTCCCGACCGGGGATCGAACCCGGGCCCGCTGCGTGACAAAGGCAGCACGCTACCTCGAGACCACAGCGGTGTCTCTTATTATGTATGGCTTCCTATACATTATCTTGTAGCTCACTATTTTTTTCAGCTTTCTCCATTCACCGTCTGTTTATGTCTTTTTGACCCAACAATTTATATATACGTTTAAGATACAACAGGTGCCGTGACATTAGATGGAGTATTTTCATTCATAGTGTTCTGCTCAAGAGCAGGTCTTTCACTGCAAACTCAGCATTCTCCACTCTTTCCTTAACTCAGCTTTCCTTTTTGTATCTGCATACAAATCATTTATTTTAAATATTGCCTATCATCCGACATCTTTTTCTGCCTCTAACTTTCTTTCCGTTGACCATTCCTTCTAGGACATCCTTCAGCAGGCAGTTTCTTCTTAGCCAGTGGTCAATCCAATTTCTTTTCCTCTACTTTATGAGTTCCAGCTTTGTTCTTCTTTCACCCACTCTGTCTAGCACATCTTTATTTCTTACTTTGTCTGTCCATTTTATACGTTCCATTCTTCTCCATATCCACGATACAGAACAACTCCAATTAAAGGTAAAGAGTCTATTCATTACACTTGGATATCGTGGTAAAGATCAGGACGCCGCATGTATTTACAAGATAATGCATAGAAATTGTCAGACACTAACTCTCTTGCACTATCGAACCCATAGGTTCATGGCAATGTGGACATAAGCCCTCCATACATCCTTATCCTGAGCTAATGCTTTCCATCCCTGTATAATCTTCTTTCCTCAAATCATGGTTTGCCCAAATATTATTCTCCCACTTTATTCTTGGTCTATCAACTAGCGCTTTCCATCTGGTTTTCTTACAAGAAGCTTCCATGTCCCTCTTTCACTTCCCATTCATGCCACATGTCCTAACCATTGCAGTCTACGAGATATAGCTGTTATTATAATATCTGGTTTCCTATAAAGGTCATGTACTTTAGCTCAGTGTTACGTAGTCTTCGAAAAATAGCCTTAACGTGCGATAAACATATTAAACACGTTATTAGTTATTTGAGAAGCCTTATTTTTATTTGATTTTTAAACTCTCCTCCTGCGCTCTTTGCCATACCTCTTTATTTGTTAATATTGAATTTAGGAAAGGAAGATAAGAACAAAATAGTATAAAGTTTGGCTACCTAGTGTGAATATATATTGTTATAATGAATTATTCTAACAATTATAATACAATTTATAGCCTATATATTTAATTATATATCCATCCATAGTAATTCTGCCCGAAGGCTGGTCTTTACTGCAATCATAGCGTTTTCATGCTATGCTTTGCAGCTTTACTCGGGAATTGTAGCTGTGATAAGCTTCCCGTTGCTGTCCACACCGGCGAAGGATGATGATGATGATAAGGATGATGTTGGCCATATGATTTCGGGGACCGTTTGGGCCTTAAAGTTTTTCTGACATTTGTCTTACAGGTGAGGAAAAACCCCGATAAAAACCTCACCCAAAAAAAAACTGTCCCGACCGGGGATCGAACCCGGGCCCGCTGCGTGATTAGGGAGCACGCTACCTCGAGACCACAGCGATGGACTAATAATATATATTCATCCGTAATTGTCTTCTTAATTTTAGTTTTTTAACTTTTATTGGCGGATTATCGCTTAATATAGCATTTACGAATGGAAATAAACTCAACTTTTTTGTATTAAAATATTGATACAAATAGAACATTTGTGAGATAATTTACTCGCTTTTAAGAAAAGACGAATTGTAGTGCAGATTTAACACCGTTACGTCAGATGTAGCGGATTCGAGTTTTTGATCCCCAAGTCGGAACAAGTTTCCTGAGTAAGGCTTCTCGAGGTTCTTCCTCAATGTAAGACAGATGACAGGAAACTTTCAAAAACAAAAAGTTCCTGAAAATCATCTGGCTATCATAATCGTCCATATCATATTCTTCTTGCATAAATAGAGATTTTTATACGATGGAAACACAAAGACTAATGTTTACATCTAAACACACTGAAATGCGATATAGACTTGATGTTAAAGCGTTTACAAATAAGATGGAAATAAAAGTAGGTTCTTCCATCAGGTTACCGATTTTCTTTTTTTTTATTATTATTTCTTAAACTCGTACAAAATTAATTTTCATGAAGATGATACTATATAACCTAGGATAAAAAGAGAAAGAAGCTTGCTAAAATACTGCCTTAATTTTCACTTAAAACAACATTATTAAATAGGCTTGTAAATGTTGCGGGGACCCTTGCGAGCTTTTAAAGCTCGATATTTTATCTGCGAGCTTACCGGGCTACGTGATATGTATTTTTTAATCTAAATGAAAAACAAGTTTTACTGTTCTAGAGCTATGGATATAGCTTAATGTTTCCATGATTTGTGCAAATATCAAAAAGCAACATACAACTCAGTCTAAATAGACCGTTTTTACTTTCTGACTAGAGTACTGGAACTTGAATTCAGTGTTCTTAATTTGGAATTTCTTTATAAGTATAGGCTACAGTAGTAATGTTTTTCCATAAAAAAAATTAAAACCATTCACCAAACAAAATAAATATCGTTTTGAAGAATCAAAACCCCACAGATGGCAAGCAAAATACGTAACTGTAATTATATTTATTAATGTTTTATGAAATGGTTTTTACGTGTTAACATTTAAAATAAAATATAGCCTATATTTAGAAATATTAACCAGAGTATTTTCCTGCCCTGTCCCGGGTTCGCGTCTTGGTCATTCCATGTGGGGTTCGTGGTGGTCATATTGGAACCAAGACGGTGTTTTCTTGGGAATCCTCCCATTTTCCCAGGCAAAAACATAATTTCATAAAATCTCCATACTCATACCATCCATTTCATTTCATTTAATTTAATCTGCCCATGTGATTGTTCGACAGGACCTGCTTTCTTGTATATCACATAGTCCATCACATCTCATTCCTGGACCGGCTATTACGCCGCAGAAATGTAATGAAGGTATTATTCGATATTATAACAACTCAATCCCTTTCATTTCATGGCTTTCTGAATATGATTCTACCACTGTGTTTAGGTCGTCCCCATTTTGAAATCTTTGGCCATCTTGTGTTGTTCATACACTGTCGCTTTTTATTTCAACATTGATGTCTATTTATCCTCCATAGTTTCTCTTATTTGTGTGTTTGATATTTTATTTACTATTGTTTATCTACATTTTATTAAAAATCCACGTCTATAGAAAGAAATATCTTCTTAAATTTATGATTTATACTCAATATTTCAGCTTCATTTACTTTAACGCTGTAGATAATATGTATCTTTGTACTTTTCTAGATTTTTACCCATAAAATACCGTAGAGTTTAAACATCTTAGGTTTTGCCTTTGTTTATTTTAAACATGGGATTCCTCATCTTTACTGCTATATTTGGATGGATGATATGTATCTTTGTATTTTTCTGGATTTTTACCCATAATATACCGTAGAATTTAAACATCTTATGTTTTGCCTTTGTTTATTCTACATGCAATTTCCTCATCTTTACTGCCATTGTTGTTAAATATTTGCATTTTTGTACCAATTTAATTGAATTTTTTAAATAATAAATTAGACTTTTATTTTCCATATACGTATTTTATTCAGATTTAAGCGAATTCCGAAGGAATAGAGTTAATGAAGACCTCATAAAAGGATTTTTGAAAATCTAACGACATCGAAAATTACCATGATCAAACACAAACAAATATATATATATATATATATATATATATATATATATATATATATATATATGAAAGTTTTCTTGGGTTTTCCGCGTCTTGGATTCAAGTTCGGCCTCTGGCCACTGATTCCGACATTTCGACATGATCCCACATGCCATTATCAAGGAATGATAAGTTTGAGTCACAGGTTTAGGTCTTATATAATAAAATACATAGAGTTTTCGCTGTGGTCCGTTTCCGAAGACGTACACCCATCCAAGGTTTAGTTCTCCGGAAACGGACCACAGCGAAAACTCTATGTATTTTATTATATAAGACCTAAACCTGTGACTCGAACTTATCATTCCTTGATAATGGCATGTGGGATCATACCGAAACTTCGGAATCAGTGGCCAGAGGCCGAACTTGAATCCAAGACGCGGAAAACCCAAGAAAACTTTAACATTTATACTTATATCCGCGAAAATCTGCAATATAACATACATATATATATATATATATATATATATATATATATATGCGTGTGTGTGTGTGTGTGTTTTAGTGTGTGTTAACGCTTTAGTGGATGCAATTTTTTGTTTCATTAGAACCAAACTTGGTATAGCAATAAATAAGAAAAGCGAGGTCGAGTTTGTTAACCAGTAATATTGGACTATTAGATATAGGAGTTCACCTGAAATTAAAATATAGAAATCTATCTGGCGGCGCAATTTTAGATGTTTCCCATCGTAACTCATATATTGCTATTGGATTAAAAGGAGAAAGGTATTCTCAGAAAAAAATTGCAGTCCGACAATTAGAAGTGGAGGTTTACCTGAAATCCGAAATTAAAAATTCACTATGTTTACTTCGTCTCAATGTACACCATACAATTTAACTAATCCGTAAATTGGCAACGTATCCTATACGATTGCTTAATACATCGAGGCTAACATTATCCACTTGAGTTTGTTTCCAATAGATGGCTCACTAATACAACATTTGTATTCTATCGATAATAACTTATTGAATTTTTAGCAAAATGCCAAAGCGTAACTGTTTTCAAACTGCTATTCTAATTCAATCTTGATAATTGTTTAATGACCGATTTTTTGCTACAAATCAAGATAACCGGGATTCAATTCTCAGTTTGTGAATATCTGTGTGAAGAGTCCGCTGATTAATAAGTGGAATGAAACATGTAAACAAAGAAAAAGCAAAAAGGTAAAACATCTATCCATCCATCCATCCATAGTAATTCTGCCCGAAGGCAGGTCCTTCACTTCATGCTATGCTTGCAACTTTACTGGGGAAATTGTAGGTGTGGTAGCTTCCCGTTGTTTTTCACACCGGTAAAGAACGATGATGATGATGATGATGATAATGATAATGATAAGAATGATGATGATGATGATGATGGCCATATGATTTCGGGGACCCAGGTAAAATATGGAAGATGATAAATAATTTGTTTTTTTTCACACTATTAAATTAAGTTTTTTTTTGTAGATATGTTTGTTGCATCCGTCTTTATATTCGAGATTCGTGGTTTCTAAAATTGATTGAACTTTTCGGATAAGGAGAATTTGAGAATGTAACATTCCTCGGAGGGGAAGTTAAAAGTCCCGATCTAAAATATCGGGGATGCCTAGCAAGTTTAGGGTATGGCAACTATATCCCTGAAAAAAAAAAGACTAGTGTTGAAGCTCATTTGCTGGAAATTGGCTAAGGTAAATGTAAGCAACATTAACCCTAAACAAAAGAACAAATACAACATAGTTGATAGTAGATTCTTCCTAGAAAACATTTAACCATGATTTATAATAAGGTTCACCGCTGTGGACTCGTACACAGCGGGATCGGGTTCGATTCTCGGTCGGGAAAAGTCTCCTGGGTAAAGTTTTACACCCGTAAGACAATCAGGAAACTTCAAGACTCAAAAGGTTCCCGAACATCATCTGGCTATCACGGTCATCAATATCAAATTTGCCTTGTTTAGTATGAATGTGCGAGTAAATAATGCCTTGTTTTAAATGCTCGTGTTGTCTCGGAGGTGGCCTTGGAATTGAGCTGATCACTCATCCGGAGAGGGCTGCCATGTCATTGTGTAGTCAAAAAGTGATCTAAGTGTTTTAATCCTCTCCCCCATAGGTCATGTCCCTGTAAGGTCCGGGTGATGTTGAGGACATAAACGTACCTACAGGGAAAAGCTATTCTGAGGTAAAGATAGATAGATAGATACATAGATAGATCGAGAGATAGATAGATAGATAGATAGATAGATAGATAGAGAGAGAGAGAGAGAGAGAGAGAGAGAGAGAGAGTGTTTAACAATAAAAATATATCTATGGTATTCTCTATGACACTCAGAGGCAAGCGACGCGGCGTAAACGTTTGTCGTCCGGTAAACGAGCTCCGCTGCAGTCCATCGCTATTGTTAGCTTTTCTCTTCCTGTCTCTTCGTTCAAGGTTTGGTAAACGATTTAATATTGTAATTTTAATGCCCTACTCAAGCGGATCCCTTTCATATCCGAGAGCTTAAAGCGGCTGATTCCGGAACCTCTCATCTCCGAGTTCTCTAAAGAATGTCACAGTTTTATTTATTTTTTTGTATGCTTAATTTTTATTTCATTTACTCTATTTCTGTTTTCCTTTCAATTACATTTTTTTTTCAATAAACAGACATTCACACCTACTCAGGTTCTGCTGAAGTGTAGTTAATTCTCTTTAGAGAAAATTTCGCATGTTTAAGGACAAGCATTAAATCAAGAGTGTCAATGTTCCAGGCAGGAATACTGACCAGGAGATCGGTCATCATTTTATTGGTAATTTTAAATTGGTTAAGGGTCTTGTTTATGTTGTTGGTAATTGTAGGAAAAATAATATACATTTAGATCTACTATGCCTATACCTCTGGAACAAGAAACAAAATTGAATTATTTGGGTTGTAATTTTACTGTCGATACAAAAACTGAAAGAGACATACATTTGGAACTGTCGAAATTTCAAATGATATGCGGAACTATACATAAAGCATTAAAGAACAAAACAAGAAGGGATTCTAGATCGAAGTTTTATAAAACATTGGCATTACTTTATGGGAGTGAAACTTGTGTAATGACCAAAAAATTACAAAGTAAAATACAAAGCTTAAAAATGAACTTCCTTGGAAGAACAAAAGGCTGCACAAGATTGGATCGGATAAAGAACGACGATATAAGAACAGAGTTAAATAAATAAATAAATATATATATATATATATATATATATATATATATATATATAGGGCCTATATATATATATATAGAATTTTTACTGACTGTGAGATGTAGGCAGACAGGGGAGTTAAAAATGTCGAAGGGACGAAAAATATGAAAATGGGAAACCGAAATCCAAGAGAAAAAATATCTTATTTTGAGCACTCCTGTGTTCAACCCTGAAATTGAAAGTTAACTCGGAACCAGAAACCTGTCAGTAACAAACAGGCTGTCGGAATAGTCTTATTTATTCTTTTAATTTAGACTAATAGTAGATCTTCTTCTTCTTCTTCACTTCACGGGCTAGGCAAATTGTCTGTTTCGCCTCACAGTTGTTGTGTCCATATTTTCACTGGCCTTCTTACATACCTTGAACCTCTTGGCTTGTAGTTAAATGCTGCTTTTGGTAATCTTGTTATATTCATTCTATCTACATGTCTAAACCATTTATCTCTATATTCCTTGATTTTATCAATCAGTGGATATATATATATATATATAGATAAATGGTTTAGACATGTAGATAGAATGAATATAACAAGATTACCAAAAGCAGCATTTAACTACAAGCCAAGAGGTTCAAGGTATGTAAGAAGGCCAGTGAAAATATGGACAGAACAACTGTGAGGCGAAACAGACAATTTGCCTAGCCCGTGAAGTGAAGAAGAAGAAGAAGAAGAAGAAGATCTACTATTAGTCTAAATTAAAAGAATAAATAAGACTATTCCGACAGCCTGTTTGTTACTGACAGGTTTCTGGTTCCGAGTTAACTTTCAATTTCAGGGCTGAATACAGGAGTGCTCAAAATAAGATATTTTTTCTCTTGGATTTCGGTTTCCCATTTTCATATTTTTCGTCCCTTGGACATTTTTAACTCCCCTGTCTGCCTACATCTCACAGTCAGTAAAAATTCTACTGTCTACATATCATCAATATTCTCTCGTCAAATTATGGAACGGATTTTCTTTTTCACATACTACATTAGGCCTTTATGTTTTCTGAATCAACCTGCAGTTAATTTTCTAATTTAATTGTTGGAGATTATAATCCATTTATTACAGGGAAAACTAACTAACTTTATAGCTTATAGAGCACGAATGTTAAATGTAATTTACCAAATTTAGAAAATACCTATTCTCAGCCAATTGAAACCAGTTTATTTAATCGATATCTATTTCCCTAAGATTATCATCATCAACATGCACGGTTAAGCCCATGTGGCTTGTTCCGATCTCATAGATTCTCATTCGAAAAGTTGATTCCATCAATTTTTCGGTCTAACAACATTCCTACCCCCTTTTTGTTCGTAATTAAACATAATTTTTGTATGCGTTCATATTTCATTCTTTGGACATGTACTTTCCAGTTTTTTCTAGACTGTTTTATTTAATCTAAAAGTTTAAAAATATTTAGCTCATTTCTAATATCTTTTAGTTTTTTATCTAGAAGTTTGCAGCCAGCTACACTTCTCAGAAATCTCTTTTCACCTGCTTCTATGATCTTCTCTTCTCGCTACCGTACAATAGTAAGGAAACTGCCATTGCTTTATAAAATTTTAGTTTTGTTTCCTTTCTTATATTTTTCAATATTTTATTAATTGTGCCACGTATATAATTACATTTAGTAAGTTTGTTAAAAATATCTTCATTTTAAAATAGGAGATTTTATAACCCAGATGTTTAAAATGTTCACTTGTTTAATGGATTTCCCTTCCAGAATTATTTTAGCTCTTACTGTAGGCTATGCGATCCTTTAAAAGCTAAGATTTTCGTTGATATACTGAAATTATAATTCTGTATAATTATTTCCTTATGATCCATCCGAATATTATCGATCTATGCCTAGGCCTCTTTAATTGTTGAACTCAAGAGTTTCCCAATAAAAATTGAAACCAATTCTACTATCATTCCCATGACACATGAGCTAGTCTCAATCTCATATATTTAATAACCCTAACACTATTAGGACAAAGATAAAAATCAAGGAGTTCCTCCTTGTGAAGGTTCCTCCATTCTCCATTATCACCACTTATAAAGTCGAATGTTCGCATCAGAAATTAAAGAGACGAACTGATGGACAAAATTGGAAGAAAGTTTTCTGATCCGTCGCCGTGGTATGGCGGTAGGGTCGTTCCACTCTGGCAGTCCGGGTACCAATCCCTTGAGTCTGGGTATGTCCCCCATGTACTGTGTTCGGTAGTGATCCTTGCATTCTGCTAATCACAGATCCAGGGAGGTGTATCAATGTGTATTAGTCCTGTGTTTCAGAGTTCTTGGTTCTTGCCTAAAGACGATATTCACACGACAATGTAGTAAAAAGAAGGAAAAGAAAACTATAAAAATATAACGCTCAAAATATAGGAACTTTTCCTTAGAGAAAATTGTACTTGTGTTCCCTTATGGTTTGGAATTTAGATTGAGTTTAGGTTTAAGGATTTTGCTGGTGCTCATCATAATCATGGAGATAACGTAATTCCGCCTTCCAGGCACTCCGACCTCTGAAGTGGGCTACAATTTGGTCGATGCCATGGCAGCTTGTCAGAAATGTAAGGCAAATATTCTCAGGATTTGACAGATGACGGAAACTCAATATAAATTATATATAGAATAATATGATTTGATCAGGTGATTTAAATAAAATTAGGTCTGCTTGCTAGTGGAATCGAAACAGGATCTCTAAAAGCATTATTTTGTAATACTGTTTATCATAATAAAAGTATAGAAATTAATGTCCCATTATATTATAACGATAGGCTGGATACTGCGTATTATAATGAAAGTAAGTTTAATTGCTTAGTCGATAAGAAAAGCCATTACTTGTGAAGTTATGCTTTCAGGTGGAAGTCAAATTCTACAATAGCGTTGCCAACTGTATTCAAACATTTCTTAACATAATTGTGCAAAATACATTTAAGTCTTTAGGTTATATATATATATATATATATATATATATATATATTATAATGTAATTAATGGAACATAATTTACTGTATGCAAGTAACATAATATATTCTTTGAGGTAAATATGAAAGGAATAAAGTTACAGTGGTACAACAAACATTGATTTAATTACCAGAAATTAACAAAACTCAAAAATACCTGTCTGTCTATATTCGTACATCCTGACGTGGGGCAAAGATGCTCTCTTGGCAGAGTTAACCAAAGTTAATTTAATTATGCTTATGGGCTAGCGAGCCGTACTCTTTTTTTTACAGACGTTTATTCATGGATTATAGATACCAGTGGATATGAGAAGACCGTGGAATTTAAAGTTTAATATAAATAATTTTAATGTTGGTGAATTATTTACAATTTAATGGCGGGAAGGCAAAAGCAGACTTATCCCCTTTAAAAATAATAGATAAACATTTTAATTCAGTTATGTTGGCTATTTTGACACAAGTATTATACATGGTAAGTTATGGGATAGGCCTATAGGAGACATGCCATGCCGTAGCGTAATTTGTTAAGGTAAATTGCTACAAGACTAAATATCGTGGGTTCGAATCCCGATGGGATTAGGATTTTTAAACTGACCTAAATATTCTGGCTGAACCATGGCCTGGGGCCGACTCAACCTCTGACGGAAATGAGAAGTAGTCGAATGTCCTCGGGGAAAGGCGGTCGTCACACATGGCTGACAGCTCATGCCGTTTGTCCAAAAAAAGGTGAGAGGCTTAATCTCCTGTCACCCAAGGACCTACCTAGGCCTCTAATGGGCTAACTTTATATAATATGGGATGTAGCCCACTGTTTTATAGGGAAAAATACTTTTACATAAGTTCATAAAAGCGTATTAGAAATAATAATGTTGGATAAAAGAGTCCACATACAGGGTGGACCGCTCGAATGGACCTAATTTCAATTGCTTGTTACTGCAAACGGTTGAAGATAGAAACTTAAAACAACGTTCATAGTACAGAAAAACTCACCAAGTTTCGAATCCTGTCGGTAGATGGCACAAAGATACGTTTCTCGTTCTTAGATTTAATTGTTTGTGAAAATGGCGACTCTGCAGATGAAAGCGCAAGCTGTTTTGTGGTATGCGGAGTTTAAATCAATCATTAGAGTTCAAAGGGAGTTCCGGCGTGTGTTTAACCGTGATGCTCCAACTGCTAGAAGCATATAGAAGTGGCGTGATACATTATTAGCTACAGGATCTGTGTTGAAGAAGCATGGTGGTGGTCGCAGAGCATCCGATGAAATGGTAGCAAATGTTCAAGCCGCATTTGAGCGAAGCCCCCGGAAGTCATTAAGAAGAGCTTCGCGGGAACTTCAAATACCAAAATCGACATTACAACGGATTGTCCACAAACGCCTCAAACTGCACGCATATAAAGTGCACTTAGTGCAACGTCTGGAGCCGAATGACATGCCGAAACGAGTATAACATAGTACTTAATATTTAGTTTTAATACTGTAAAATAAATTACAGTTTAATATACTATTTCATTACGCCATTATAATATATAAGTAAATCTAAGCCATTTAATACACAGATTAATCAACATTTTGATCCATTTATGTTGATTACGTATTTGGGTTTCACAAAGTATTTGTCAACCAAGCTTAGACTAAAACGGAGGGATGACTTTGATATACTCTAGCGCGCGTCAAATTAAAACAACGAAGTAGCGCGTTAGTTTTGAATTTCACACGTCCTTAATCCGACCTTTGCTGACTTATACATTAATATTTAAGAACATAAACAACTTCAATACTTTATTTCAATTATGAATTATATTTTAGAATGGCATTTTTAACATTTTCTGTTCCATTTATCATATAATGCAAATGGAGATAGATTTGACACAGTCATAGAAATATCATGATGCCATTAAGAGACAAGCCCTTTGTTTTGGAGCCCTCAAGGTGAGAGGAAAAGAGGAAGACCACGAAAGTCATGGAGCAGTGTAGAAGGGACACCACCAAAGGAAGGAATACATTGGGAGAGGTGAAATACTTCAGCGGAGAAATGAATGCGCTGGTGTTTCCTCATTAACACGTTAAGCTCCGATAAGAATAACAGCAGAAACTACTACTACTATTGCTACTTTATAAAATTCAATTAAGCTTGAAATTAAATTATTAAATTTATTTGTTGAAACTCTTTCATTAACAATTGGTGTAAAACTTTAAAAGTGAACAAATTAACATTTGTTATTAACGTATACACACATAATTTTATATATTTGTAGGTAGAATTAAAACTAGAATAATTCGATAAATTGGGGTTGTTGAATGGGCGCCTGCCAGTTAAACAATAATGATATTTCAAGAAAATGACTATTAAACAACTATTAGGCAGATGTAGGTTAAAATAATTTGACAACTTAAGAGTATGATTTAAAAATAATTGGGGAATCATAAGATAGTATAAAAATTATATTCTTTTGCCAATTCATCAGGTAATAAAGTTTTATAGTTTGTACTGCTCCTTAATAGCAAGTAATAGGCCTAATAATATTATTAATAATAATAATAATAATAATAATAATAATAATAATAATAATAAAATAATAATAATAATAATAATAATAATAATAATAATAATAATAATGAGGGACATTTTGAAGAAGTGGCTGAATTCAAATACCTACGAACAATAATTACAAATAAAGGAATGAGATGCACAAAGAAATTAAATATAGGTTTAATTCTGGAAACCCATGCTATTATGCATTACAGGGACTCTTGCTCAAACTCCTTTCAAAAAATCGTTAAACTAAAAATATATACGAAACTGTTAGTCTCCCAGTTATATTATATGGATGCGAAACATGGACTCTTACTTTAAGTGAGGAAAGCAGATTAGGAGTATTTGAGAATAAAGTTCTTAGGAAAAATTCTGGACCAAAATGAGATGAACAGACAGGTGAATGAAGAAGACTACATAAGAGTGAGCTACATAGTCTTTATAGGGAGCCAGATATAATAAGATCAGTTATGTCTCTTAGACAGCAATGGGCAGGACATGTGGCACGAATTGGGAATGAAAAAAGTTGCCTGGAAGCTTCTTGTAAGAAAACCAGAAGTAGACCAACCAGTTGGTAGACCAAGAATGGAGTGGGAGAATAACATTAACCATGATTTGAGGAAACTGAGTAAGTACTTGATTTTTTATAGGAAATGTTGAGCATTAACATATACACAAGGACAGGACACACACACCCAGACCCAAGGTAGAGATTTAAAATCCCTTACCCCGCCAGGAATCGAACCCGGGTCGCCGGAGTGGAAGGGAGGGATTCTACCGACCACGCCACGACGACGGACTAAGTACGTGAATTGAATACTGGATATGAATACAGAAACTTAGGTACTTGAATAGCATCACACTAACATGATTCCCTACAATCTGTTAGCCAGTGAGAGCATTCATTTCAATCGATCTTAACTCTTTGAACCACACATTTATTTATTATTTAGTCACATCGTCGAGAAAAAGAGATCAAAAGTATGTTAAATATGCTAAACCAGTGAACAAATAGATGGAAGTTATATCGACTTCAAGTGTTTCATCCTTGGAATGTAATCAGTATCAAATTCAAATATTATTGGTGAATGTTTTGTTATCTATTATCGTTGTTACAAATTCTGCCTCCTGAGATTGCGGTCTCATTTCGATACTCGGCGGATTGGAAACATTTATTGTAACATTTTTATTCTCGAAGCTAGAACTGTTGAAGAATACAAATTGCAATCGGTTGATTGTACACAAATGTCTGGATCGAATCCCAAATCCTACCGAAGAACATATCATGACATATATTTTTTGATCGGTTTCAAGGTCTCGTGATCAGCCATTCTAACTACACTTACAATACGCTAGTTAATATTTATTTAACTTTGCGGTTTAAAAGCAGAGTTCATTAGCGACGCAATTCACATCTGAGTGTGAAAGAGCCGACAAATTTTGCGCAGAAATCTGTTTCAGACTTGAGCTTCTTTTACGTCCCGTAAACCTATGGCATGGGACACACACTTTTTCTTCCCTTCCGAAGGAGGCCAAACTAAGGATTTTTAGGCCCTTAAAGAAAATCTATCAACAGCCGGATTTGAACCCGCGTACTGCGGAACCAGATGTTAACATGGTAACTGCTAGTCCATCGGAACAGACGAAATCAATTTTGAGTTTCGGGAAGAGCTTGCTCGTTTATTTGAGAATAAAAGGTATTTTCAATTTTTGAGGATGTCTTAAATTCTTCATTTATTAAGTATGAGAGATGAAAATCTGTAGATAAAATATGAAGATTGTTATTTTTTTTACACTAACCCATATAAAACGTATTTGTTAGTGATTTACTTTAAAATTAATATAACATTATGGAATATTCACCTGAAATTTCCGTCTCCTCAACTTAATTAATCATTTAACTGTAGCGCTTTCGGGACTTGTCCCATCATCAGCAGGATTCAAAACTGGTGTTTCACTGAAGATCTGGTAGAGGGAGTTGCATGAATTGGGTTAGTTTTTGTTTAACAGGCTGTCGTTGTTGTGAGCTGCTTTTATGATTTCCATCTCTTCGAGTACGTTTATCTTCGCTGAATTATTTTCTCTGTGCATTACTGTTAGGATGTTTTCAATATTTAACATGCGATGTCCTTCATGTATAACGTGTTTTGCATAGCTTGATTTCCCTTCTGCGTGAATGAAGTCTCGAAAATGTTATTTGAATCTGATGTTAAAACTCCTGTTTGTCCTTCCTATATAACATTTGTTGCAGTCCTTACATGTCAGTTTATAAACTCCTTTGCAATACACTAAAGAAAGCCGATAAAAACGTAAAAATAGCATACAGAAATAATAACAAATTAAACAACATAATAAACAATAACATTGAAGAAAATAACATTTTCAACAGCAAAGGAGTTTATAAACTGACATGTAAGGACTGCAACAAATTTTATATAGGAAGGACAAACAGGAGTTTTAACATCAGATTCAAAGAACATTTTCGAGACTTCATTCACGCAGAAGGAAAATCAAGCTATGCAAAACACGTTATCCATGAAGGACATCGCATGTTAAATATTGAAAACATCCTAACAGTAATGCACAGAGAAAATAATTCAGCGAAGATAAACGTACTCGAAGAGATGGAAATCATAAAAGCAGCTCACAACAACGACAGCCTGTTAAACAAAAACTAACCCAATTCATGCAACTCCCTCTACCAGATCTTCAGTGAAACACCAGTTTTGAATCCTGCTGATGATGGGACAAGTCCCGAAAGCGCTACAGTTAAATGATTAATTAAGTTGAGGAGACGGACCTTTCAGGTGAATATTCCATAATTTTATATTAATTTTGAACAACACCTTAACGGAACACATCATGAATCTTATAAAAGTTGATTTACTTTACAAGAATTGAACATGATGTTTTACAGATGATATCCGAACGAATTCGTAAAACATTTTCAATCCCTGCAATGTACATAATTTTATTTCGCTACAATAAGTAGCGGCTCAACGTTGAGAAAACCAGCTAGAACGACTGGTGGATCCGAGATGCTGACCACGTGTCACCCCTACACTGGCAGGATGATCATCTACCACTGTGATTAACACATGTACAAGCATTACTTCCCTATAATTTAAATTGAAGCATTGGCGCTGGATTTTAGTGTCTTGCAGTAATCTTTCGGACATGGTCTTTGTACATCATAAGCTTCTGTGGAAGAAATTTAACTCTTACATCAATTGCCTTGCAGTTAAAAACGGCAGAGCTAACATTTTCCAAAATGTTTTTATTGATTACACTAAAGCTCGTCAATGGCTACTAGACAAAAAAAGGAAAAAAAAGAAAATCGGTTGACATATAGAGGAGAAATAGTATATTACGATGCGAAGTTGGGAAGTGGTTTTTACAGAAGTAAAGAAATGTTTAAAACCGAGCGATAGCGAGGTTTTCAATTTCCGAGATTCTGTAAAACACTTCACAAACGTGGGTTGTACATTATTTTTTTGCGCGATGGTGTTCTCGAAATAATAAATAATAGTAAAATAATAACAAATTTGTTGGAAATATTTGTGTTCGTTATAAACAACATACTAAAGTTAACAGTATTGACAATGTTTATTAGTTGAGACTACAGCAGGCCGTGACACCAATCAGTAATTAAATGGCGGCAAGTATGTATTTATTGTTTTATATTGTTTCAAATAAAGTTAAGTTCATTTAAAATGCAGTCAGTGATTTGTTTCGTATAATGTATATTAACACTTCCTTTTGGATTCATTATTTGTATATACATTGTAAGAAGTATACATAAAGGGCAGTGGTTTTACTTCCCGCACGTGGTTTGTAATATGTAATATTACAGTATAGTTATTTAGGTTGGCAACCCCGAAATGTAGGAAGTTGAACTTTCAATCACGATCGCCATTGCTGTAAGTACGACAAAACGCACTATCGCGCAAAAATAGTATTTAACTGTTTTGTCTTAGCCTATTTATATAAGTACTGTAGGTATTAACAATGTAAGACTAGTGTTTCATTTTCAGTTATTTTATAAAATCGTAAAGTGTTGAAATGTTAATACGATGTTCAATTTAATTCCTAGGTACATAGAAACTTATTCCTCCCTCACCCACCATGCACAGCAATGTGCAATAATCTTTGACGTCAATGATTTGTACATGACCACATATCGAGATTTACGAGTCAAAGCCTTAAGAAAAACGCAATATTGTGGAAGTAGTGTTAGTTTACAAGAGAGTGAGATGAGAGGGGGAACTGTTTTCACCCCGCAGATCCTTTCCTTCTTTACTCTCTCTTGGTAAAAGGTAAGGATTAAAAATAATCAGCCGTGCTTGCCGCCAGTTTAATTAATCCGTGCAAAACAAACGTTTTTAGTGAAAGTTTTCTTTATGTCTGGAATCATTTGTTAAGTGCTAAATGGTAAATGGACAAGTCCAACAGCCAGGTATTTTACATTATGGTGAAGTATACAGGGTGTAAATGAATATATGTTTACAAGGCTCTTTCATAGGTAGATTTTGTTTTATTAAACCCATTTCTAGAAACACTTGATTACTCGTCATGGCTAACAAAATGTGAAGGGGGAAGCCTGAAACCAAACAACCCATGGACTCCACGACTGACGGTGATGTCGTCGAGGATAGATCCGTCCCCTAGTAATTTTTTTTTAAATCAGTCATGTCATAAGTATTTTTGAGCCATGAGTTAGTTTCGTCCAATCATAATTTTTATTTAAAGTCAATTCCATCCCAACATTCTCACCACAAATAGCATTTTCTTTCCCGATTTGCAGACTTAGGACCATGCTTGTCCACCGCTGAGGTCTAGTAGCGGCGTCGTTCCCTCAGCAGCGGACACGGGTTCGATCGCCGGTTCCGAAATTTTTCTGGGTGATGTTACTTGCGGATTGTTTCCTCACCTACAGGACAAATATCAGGAAATGTGAAGGCCCAAATAGTCTCCGAAAACTATCTGGCATTATAATCACCCATATCATATTCGCCTTGTTTAGAATGAATGTCTGGGCGAATGATATGCCATATTTTATGTCTGACAATTAGCTGCTTACTCATCGAGGAAGACACTCTATGTCCTTGTGCGATCAAAAAAAGTAAGAGTATGATCCTGAGTTTAAAATCTTCTCCCGACAAGCCAGGTCCCTGTAAGGTGTGGCATGTAGCATGTAAATATGCCTACATGTCCTGGTATAAGTTCCCGTCGAGCTGCCAGGAAGGTTAGTTTGGATGATGAGCAGATCATGGATCGCGTCTACTCAAGAGGACTTGGATTGGAGCAATGCAATTTTCCCTGACGAAGCAACCGTCTCGAGTCCTGTGCATGCATATCCTCGTTATGTGTATCCGATTGCAAAGTCAGAGTTGATGCCGTTAGATGGGGCAAAAGTTCTAGAATTCCATAGCTATTGAGGCATCTCCTAGGCAGGGGTTGCTGAGGGGCTCGGAAAGTTAGACCTGATTATTAATTCAGAGAAATTAGAAATGGGTGACGCCTAACTTCCTTTAATTTATTAAACTCACGTCCTCTCACCGGAAAGAAATTTGCAGGCTTCCAAAAATTACACGACTTCTTACTTCTCCCACCTAGGCGATACCGACTGATCTTCCTTCTTGCCATAGACGCCGGAAACTGCAAGATATCTTCTAGCTGCGGCAGCGGAAAGACAAGTGCGAATGAGTCTTATGAATTGCAAACGTAGATACTGTCTGTCCGCCATTCTCAGCGGTTATGACAAAAGTAAGGAGTGCAGGGGATGAGGTCTAAATTATGTTTTTTATGAATATTTTAAGCGATGTCGCCATATTATTACCGAGAATATGCCTTTAATACTATTTACGAAACAGGATATGGAACATTATTTGCAATCTATTATGCAAACATATTACATTTAAAACTGAACATAATTATGAAGGATTTAATTTAATCACATATGTTAAATTGCTTGACATATCATAGGGCTACTAAATTACATATAGGAATGACATTATAGGCCATAGTTCTAGCTTTTCTCTACAGGTGGCAAACCGGCCATTGCCTGCTAATGATTTTTTTCTGTTTCATGTGTACTGTTATATATTCATTATATTTTATATTGGTTAATATAATGTGAATATGAATAGCCTTTTAGAGAAAGAAAATTTATTATAATTTTCTAGATCTGTGCTGAGAAATCTGTTTATCTAAAGAAAAAAAAAATTGCACAAAATTTGAACTAGAGACCAATGAAGGCCTATATGTAGGTATATAACATAAGTAGGCCTAATTTATATTATATAATTAACTTATTTGAATCTAATTCAGTGGCTATCGTGTCTCTTGTGTTATCCATCTACGCTACCGTGAGTTCGATAATTCTGCGAGTATTTCTTACCTTCATGTATAAAATTACGAGCAAGTTTTTAAACTTACTTAAGATATCTCTGTTCAAATAATGAAATATTGCATTCTTTATAGCCTCAGGATACACTATTGTAAGCATATTCGGTCTGATCTGTAACATATTTCTGAACCAAATAAGCGAATTTAAGCTACTTAATAAATCGTGTGAGTAAAGCTTTGCATGCGCATTGCGGAAGAAATGAGACAATATTTCAAGCACTCAAGTTTTCTGAGCGGCAGTGTACAGAAATACAGAGTGTTCTGAAAAAGTTCCCATATTTATAGAGAAGGTTAGCATACGTCCAAGCAATATCTTCTGAGTTAATGTTTACTTTAAGCCCTATAAGAGCAGCATATCTTCTACTTTGAGCACTTACGCAAAAAAAAAAAGAGGAAACAGTGTATATGGACGTTTGTTACTATTAGTCAGAACACCTTCTTTGTATCAACACAAAATGTACGCAATTTGTTACACAGAGTACAAAGCATTGTTCTATTAATCAGGTAAATTACTTTCCTTTGGTAAGTCTACTGACCCTTCACAACCAATTAATCGTTTATTAAAGGATAGAGTTAAACGCCAAACGTTTTATATACGTTTGCTTATTTATTACTAGTAAAAATGCTCAATGCAGAAGATATGCCACTGTTGAAAGAAATGCCATAACTCAGAATATATTGCGTTTATGAACCATAGTTACAGATTTTTTTCTTGTTTTTCATTATTCTATAAATATTGGAACTTTTTATGCCTATAGCATGACTTTATTAGAAAAAAAGTATAGAACATAATTATTTACATATGAATAACAGAAAGTCGTGCGTCATTTTGACAATCTGTATCCGTATATCAATGTCTAATTATAAAACAAAACAAATCAAAGCTATAGGCAGCATTAAAATTACATTTAAAATTAAAAAAAATAGCTAAGTAGATAAGTTATTTAAGTAGTAGTCATAATAATTTCAGTTTGTTAATATATTTACATTATTCACGAAAGAGTATTCTTATTTCCCGCGTCATGTCCAGAATCTGCCCAAGTTTAATCAATTGTATGGGTTTACCATTAACTCGTAGCATCTCATCTATCAGGATTTGATTTTAGAAACCGTTCCGGCAATAACCGAAATGTTTTATATATATATATATATATATATATATATATATATATGGGGGCATACGCCGTAGCGTAGTGGTTAAGGCACTGAGCTACAAGCCGGAGGGTCGAGGGTTCAAGTCCCGTTGGGGTCAGGATTTTTAAACTGACCCAAACCCTCTGGCGGCACTATGGCCCTGGGGTCGACTCAGCCTCTAACGGAAATGAGTACCAGACGCTTGTTCTGGGGTAAAGGCGGCCGTCACGCAGGGCTGACAACCCGGCTGACATCAAGTGCCGATTGTCTAGAAAAAGTGGGAGCCTTAACCTCCTACTACCCCAAAGGCCTCCTGAGGCCTGTTGTGGGATCACTTTACCTTTATATATATATATATATATATATATATATAAATTATAAAGAGTATTTTATAAGAACGTAGATCCTATTCATAGTAAAATAATGCAATTTTACTGATAATTTATGAAAGCTACAACTATAAATTAACTAAACAATCTATTCGTGGTTTCATGATGCAAATATGATTTTTTCTATCAATATTTATTTTTGCTGAATTTGTTCAACAATATTTCATGGGAACCAAATAACTACTTCTTAGATAAACATTACTAGGTTAAACTGTGCACACGTATTGGTTAAACTAAAATTTGAAGCAGGTAAATTCGATATACTCCGAGAAAACAATATGCTCTCTAAAGTATTTACACGTTAGTGATATAGAGGTATTTTAATAATATTATTTCACATAATCTTAAATGTGACACAATTTTAAAAACATACACTAAAAATATTACATACTGTAATTCAATAAAATAAACTGTGAGTATATATATATATATATATATATATATATATATATATATATATATATATATATGGATGAAATGACAGGCAATTAATTATTATGTAACCTAAATGAATGTTAATAATTACGTCAGTATTTTTAATGAATTGTAGAATCAGTTTTTAAAAAATAAAATACATAAGACTCGGTCTGAAGCATGAATGATAAATTAGAGGAGCACAGAAACTTCTAAAAAAAAAAACTAGAGGGATATCGCTCAATAGGAAGGAAAAAATGAGGTGGAAAAATAACATTAATCATGATTTCAGGGAAGTGAAATATACAGTAATGACTGAAAAAATATTAGCTCAGGATAGGGATGTATGAAGAACTTATGACAGCGTGGCCATAAACCTCTAGGTATGACAGTGGCAGTAAGCTAGTTATATAGGATCAGACCTTATCAGATGATGGATATTGCGAATAAATAAATAAATAAATAAATAAACAAATAAATAATCCTAACTACCTGATAAAATGGGTAAATAATCTAAATTAATAATTTTTAGATAGAATTACACAATACAGAGATGAATGGATGGACCACATCAATAGAACGGATAATAGTAGAATTCCGAAACAGATTCTTCATTACAAACCACTAGGACGAATAAACGTTGGAAGATCCAGTGAAAGATGGATAGACCAATTCTAACATGAGATTGGAACAGACCAACAGGTCTAATCCTTGATGCTGATTATCTAAATGAATGAAAATAAATGGAAGTATATAAAATACTCGTATTATATTAAGTCTATAATTTTTAATTAAAAAAACATAAAAAAGGAACATTGATTAAGCATGTATTTACCTATTGATGTCAAGAATACTGTTAGGACTAATTAGGAATTTCGGGCACGTGAAGAGATAGATGATGAAGATGTGGCAGACTTGAAGATGGCTCTCTCAGCCTCCTAATGACGTGTTCTTCTTCTACGTGATTTGAATTTGTTTACACGAGTCAATAAGACCATGAATCACTTGAAAAAACATGAGCAGGACTTGGTTTCTTAATTTCAGGGATATCCAATGTAAATGTTAACTTTCGTCATAATGAGAAAGTAACATTAACAAGTAAAATCAATCACCAAGGCTTCATGCTCAGCTTCCATAACGACCTAAATTGAAGAATGAGATACAAAGTTGTAAAGTGGAGATATTTACTTAATATTTATTATTGTAGCTATTTTTTTATCAAATTACTGTGTAAAATATTGAAATATTTGTTCTAGCTAGCGCACGTCTTAGCATAGTTAGTTAAGGCAATAGACTAATAAGCCAGAAGGTCGGGAGTCAGGGTCCTGATTGGATCAGAATTTACAATCTGGACTAACGTCTTCTGGCGGCACTATGATCATGGGGTGTACTCAGCCTCTTACGAAATTAGCACCAGATTATTGTTCTGGGGTAAAGGCGTCCGATAATCCGGCTAATATCTCGTGTCTACTACACAGAGAGTGGAAATCTTAACCTTCCATCATCCCTAGGACCTCCCAAGGGTTGTAGTAGGACCAATTTACCATTACACCCAATATGACTTTTTTCTCTATAAGTAATTCGAAATAGCAGTGAATGTGTTTATAATGTTGATACATAACTATTCTTCATGCTCATATTTTTATTTTACTTTTAAATTTCAAGGTTAGGTGTCCCGCGACGTAGCCTGGCGGTTTAAGACATCATGCCTTGGTGTAGAGCTAAGTGACTTGTTCTGATCCCAGTCCCAATTGGGGGAATAAATTTCTCATGGAATTTTGCCACTGTGGGACTAGTGTCTACTCAGAATAGTGATGAATTAGCGTGGTTACAATAAGTACAGGCTCCAGATTGAGAAAACTAGATATAACGGTTGGTGACTTGCTGATCACATTTCACATCTATATTGGCTCGATGATGATCCATCACCGTGATTAATACATGTGAGACCAGCAGCCGGCTGGTAGCCCAGGATCTTCTAGGCTTGCCACGTCACGAAATTTAAGTTAAATTTACCTCTAGTTTTTTTTTGTAAAAGTGTAAATACTTTTGCTACTTAATAGCCTAAACTCATGTAACAAAAATACAATTATAAGTCTCCAAATAAGTTTTGGGATTACATAAAGATCCCCATTGGGAATACAAGAACAAATTTTTCTTTGGAAATTTATATTAGACATATTTTGACTAAAAAAATCCATAAAACACGAAAATAAAATTTGCTCATAATTGCACTTTAAGCGTTGAAATAATCTAATTTATTTGTATTGCAATCATATCATTAGCAATTCAATTTTCTGAACGATCGTTGAGTTTATTCTTAAATTTGGCAATTCCACGAACATTTTCGAGATACATAGTTTGCTACTTGTGAATATAATAGATTACTTCCTGGAATAAGAGTGTAACTAATGATTTTGTGAGAGATTCGTTTTAAATGGAAGACTGCATTTTAGCCAAGCTCAATCAAGTAACAAATGATTCCACGTACTTAGCAAGTACTTAGAGAGGAAGGAGAAGATAATGTATAAAGAGTGAATATTGCAATCATTTTACACTTTAAAACCTCCTTCGCAGAAAGTGATATATATTTTTCGAGGGAGTTTTTTTTTTAAATAAACGGTAAATGAAGAAGCGGCTCCGTGGTGCAAGTACACTCTGGCCACTCTATATCCGGCTCTGAAGTTTAGGTTGTATGAGGGGCAAGGGGAGAAACTCGCCCTCTACTGCCTATTAAAAAATAGTTGAGTGTGAGTGAGCGTCTGCTACAACCAATCACTGCTCTTGATGTCGCTAGTATGTTTTGAGATTTTTGCGATGTTGTCGGCTGTATTTGAAATTGACGCAGGAATAATTTTTTGGCGTAATATATATCTTTAAGGATCAAATTTTCTGATTATATAAGATAATGTTCCATAAGTGTATTATTTTAATCTAATATTAGTGATAGAACTTGTAATATTCCAAACCTGTAAAAACACGCAAAATTTCACCAATTAGTTGTTTAATGATTTGGTAGTATTAATTCGTTTTATTTTACAAACTCTTTTGTTAAACCATACTTTGGTCCTCCCTAGTCGTAAATGTAATAATATTAATTGCATTCTAATGTTCTATATACCTTAAATGTTTCCTATAATTGTTAACTGCAAGCTATGGTCACTCAGTCACGGAAAACGTATACAAATTACTGTACATAACATAATCATTGATGGAATAAAATGTCCTCTTGGATTCTACGTTATCGGTACACAATTAACAAAAACGTATCGAAGACATTTTCTTGTACAGTTTTATTTTTCTCGCTAGTGTCCCGTGACTGACTGACTTTTTGTCCTATCATATATATATATATATATATATATATATATATATGCTAATACGCATGGTGCAGTCAGTTGCTTGCTGCACTCCGCTGAGGATTAACATAAACATGGTTTAGGAAATCTGTTAGACTGTTCGGCTCAGCTGTTCTATAAAATGATTACTGACCCTTTTTTGGTGTCAATTTGAGCTAAAAGACAGTTAGCGGAAGCATTTAAATATATTCAGGAAAAAAGCTGCAGTAAACGAAGCAGCCATACTTGTTGATTTCTCAGAAAATTATACCTACAAAGAACAAAATGAGATCCAGGCAGTCAATTGGACAAATTAGCATAGGGCCTATCTCAATATTAACTGCTGTTGCCTAGTTTAGATGGAAGGTGACAGAGAAGTTCAGAAGAAATACTTTGTTCTAGTGTCAGGTTATGTGACACACAGCAAGTGTGCTATAGATGTTTGCTATAGAAAAATGTTTTTTTAACTATAGTGATATCTTCCAAAACTTGAGGTGATAAAAATTTTCATTTGGAGCAGCAAGTAATAAAAATAGGCCTGTACATTTAGCAAGGTGACACTGCTTACTCGCATATTTGGATTTTGACATAGAATGGAATTTCTTTGAATCCTACAATGGAAAGTGGGCTATAAATGCGATTGGCGGCCAATTAAAAGGATGGCACGGATGTATGAAAAATCGGGAAAAAATATACAAAATGGTGCATAATTATGTAATGTGAACTGTAATACCAACCAAATAACTGGAGTCACAAAATGATATAGAAGAAAGAAATATTTTTTTTAGAAAAACAATTTGAATATCTTGCATCCATCACAGACTCATTGCGTATACAACGTGAAAGCGTTGGACCCGTATGTTATAGAGTATGCACAACTGTCAAACAATCAGCGCAACAAATTCATAAATTCATGTGTTAAAAAACTGAATGGCGTGACAGGCCTAGAAAGTCCTTGTCTGCTAATCTCACATCCAAGTATATCAATCACAGAGGTGGACAATCATCTAACAAACATACAGGGTGACATGTGGTCAGCATGTCGGATACTCCAGCCGTTATGGCTGGTTTTCTCGACCGCAACAGCTAAATAATGTAGCTGCCCAAATTCTTCATGATTCTGGGCGGACACCAATCCCATTGTGGCCGAAATTCCATGAGAACATTTCTTCTCTCAAGGGGCTCGAATCAGTGCTCTCTATTGAAACATCTTGACTCAAACCATTCGGTTACAGCGTGGGCCTTCATGCGTGACAGGAAACATTATTTTTATTCATGGGTCAAGTCAGGTCAAGTTAGCTGTGATGACTAGGGAGAGAAATTATTGTATACGCGATCTCATATATCGATGTTATGATGTGAGTCATCAGAACTCGGGCTAATTAGAGTTATGTTTTTATGGTTGTTTAGAAGTAGAATTCAATACGTCAGCAATTATTTACTAACTACAACTTACTAATGCGATTTACGATAAATTGTTTTGAAAGTACATACACTCTGAAAAAATAACTAACTTATTAAGAATGTGTATATATTCTGGGAGGGGCTTAAAATTTTTATTTCTGTGGTTCAATCTAGAAATCAATAATATTAAATCATACATCAGGTAAACTGTATTAAACTCCATTCCAAGCGCGATAGGCTTAGAAGGCCCTTGGTCTACCAACCGGCTGCTGGCCTCACGTCCGCATGTGTTAATCACAGAGCTTAACGATCATAAGCCAGTGTAGGGGTGACACATGGTTAGCATGTCGGGTCACCCAGTCGTTATAGTTGGTCTTATCAACCTGGAGTCGTCACTTATTGTAGCTACCCAAATATCTCACGATGCTGGGGTGGGCACCTGTCCCATACTGGCCGAAATTCCATGAGAAAATGTCTTCCTCCATACGGACTCGAACCCAAAGAAAGTCCCATAGCTCTGCGCCAAGGCTTTTTGCCTTAACCACTCGGCTATGGCGCCGGACTAAATTGTAATAAGTTACTATATATATATATATATATATGGTATGATAAGAAAAATAAATGCCTGGACGGGATTCGAACCCGGATCTCTGAGTCTGTACCTCAGCGTGATATCCATTACACTACCAGGCGAATCCAATTCAAACACTTATATTTCTTATATATGTATTATATTCTCCATTATTACTAGATGTCGCGAGAACTCGGTCTTCACTGCCATCTAGTAGCTGACTATAACAAGTAAGCAAATTAAAGAGAATATTTTTACCTTATAGCAGTGGCGCTTTATAGATGTTATAATTAAATGTTTAACATTGAGCAATGCAAGCTTAATAATAATGGAGAATATAATACATATATAAGAAAAGCCAGACGAAAAAAGTACCTTGGTCGAAAGAGTGACGATCTTTCACCGTAAAAATAGATCCGTCAAGAAATGCGGACATGGGTTCAACTGGGGTAAAATTTTCCGGAGGTCAAATAGTCCCCCATTCGGTTCTCCGGGCGGGGACTACTTCAGGGAACCCATGCCAAAGGCTCAAACACAGGGACATGTTCCCAGGAACATGGAATGTTAGTACTTTATACAATAGCGGGGCACTAGAGATATTAACGCGGGGACTAGATAAATCGCCCTTGGATATAGTCGCTTTACAGGTAGTTAGGTGGCCAGGAGAAGGCAGTCAGGAATCAGGAAGCTTTGCATTATACTACGGGGGTGCAGAAAGACCTGCATTTGGAACGGGTTTTTTAGTCAGAAGGAGGATCCTATCCGCTATCCGAGATATTAAGTTTGTTAGTGATAGGATATCATACATAATTCTAAAGGGTAAACAACATGATTTTATAATTGTAAATGTACATGCCCCCACAGAAGATAAAGAAGACAAGATCAAGGATGAGTTCTATGAAGAATTAGAATGCGTATTTGATAGCCTTTCACGTAATCATATGAAAATTGTCTTAGGAGATTTTAATGCAAAAGTGGGGCGGGAAGATACATTCAAACCAACAATAGGCAAATTCAGTCTTCATGAAGATAGTAACGACAACGGGGTTAGATTAGTCACATTTGCCACATCAAATAATCTCATTGTTAAGAGCACAACATTTCAGCATAAGGATATACATAAATACACTTGGACGTCCCCAGATGGAGAAACTCGGAACCAGATAGATCATGTATTAGTGGATAAACGCTGGCACAGTAGCATCATTGATGTTAAATCAGTTAGAGGGACAGACTGCAATTCGGATCATCATCTGGTCAGAGTGAAAATCAGACAACGGCTATCGCTTATGAGGGGAACAAACGCTATAGATGATTCTGTAAAATTTGAATTAAAAAACTTGAAAAATGATGAAATGCGGCAAGAATACCAAATCAAAATTGTTAATAGATTTGAAGTACTGGAATCTTCCGATGACAATGTGGCAAACGAAGAAGAAACTGATATAAATAAAGAATGGGAGGCTATAAGAGATACCATTAAATTGTCAGTATCAGAAAGCATTGGTTGTTTAAAAAAGAGGCAAAACAAGAAATGGTTTGATGAGGAATGTGCCGACATTGCAAAGAAAAGAAAGCTAGCAAATATGAAATGGTTACACGAGCCAAATGAGGTAAATTTAGAGCAATTGGGTAGTATTAGACGGGAAACCACCAAGCTACTAAAGAGTAAAATGAGGGAATATTTGAGAGAGAAGATTAATGATCTTGAAATGAATGCAAAAAATAGGAACATTAGAGAATTATATCAGGGTATTAGTATAGAGAAGAAAGGGTTTCAGGCTAGAACAAACATAATTCGGAATGAAAATGGGGATATGATTGCAGATTCCAGGAGTATATTAAATAGATGGAAAAGTTACTTTAATCAGCTATTAAATGTACATACAGAACAGGACATTGAGGAGGATAATTTACAGACAGCAGAAATGCTAGTCGCAGAGCCAAGTGCATTAGAGGTTGAAATTGCGATTGAAAAATTGAAGATGTATAAATCATCAGGTTCAGATGAGATCCCAGCAGAACTGATAAAATCAGGGGGAGAAAAATTGATGGACAAGATACGCTGGTTGCTTAGTATGATTTGGGAAAAAGAAGCTCTTCCAGATGAATGGAAGGAGTCAATTATCGTACCAATTTATAAGGAAGGAGATGAAACTGATTGCAACAACTACAGGGGCATCTCATTACTTTCAACTTCGTACAAAATTCTAACAAATATATTAGTAAGCAGACTTACTCCCTATATTGATGACATTCTAGGAGATCATCAATGTGCATTTAGAAGAAACAGGTCTACAACAGATCAGATTTTTAGTATAAGACAGATTTTAGAAAAGAAATGGGAATATAATGGTACTGTACATCAACTGTATGTAGACTTCAAAAAAAGCATATGATTCAATTAAGAGGGAGGAGTTATATAGTATCCTGCTGGAGTTCGGAATTCCTAAAAAGTTAGTTAGACTGATACGAATGTGTCTAAATGGCACAAAGAGTAGGGTGCGTGTAGGCAAACAGTTTTCGGACACTTTTGAAATCCAGAATGGGTTGAAGCAAGGAGATGCACTATCTCCTCTACTATTTAATTTTGTACTAGAGCATGCCATTAAATCTTTAGAGAATGAGGAAGGCTTACAACTGAATGGTATTAATAAGCTGTTAGTTTATGCTGATGATGTAGTATTATTGGCCGATAGCGAGGAGATACTAAAGAATAACACGCATACACTATTGAGTAATACTAAGAAATTAGGACTGGAAGTAAATATCAATAAAACTAAATATATGGTCACACGTAGAAATTCAGCATATAATGGAAATGGACAGCTAATGACAAATGAGGGAAATTTTGAGGAAGTGGCTGAATTCAAATACCTAGGAACAATGATCACAAATAGGAATGAGATGCACATAGAAATTAAACATAGGCTCAATTCTGGAAATGCATGCTATTATGCATTGCAGAGACTCTTGATGTCCCAATTCCTTTCAAAAAACGTTAAACTGAAAATATATAAAACTATTATTCTGCCAGTTATATTATATGGGTGCGAAACATGGACTCTTACTTTAAGAGAGGAAAGGAGATTACAAGTATTTGAGAATAAAGTACTTAGGAAAACTTTTGGACCAAAGAGAGATGAACAGACAGGTGAATGGAGAAGACTACATAACAATGAACTACATGGTCTTTATAGGAAGCCAGATATAATATGAACAGTTAAGTCTCGTAGACTGCGTTGGGCAGGACATGTTGCACGTATGGGAAATGAAAGACTTGCATGGAAGCTCCTTGTAGGAAAGCCAGAGGGAAAACGCCCAGTTGGTAGACCAAGAATGAGGTGGGAGAATAACATTAACTATGATTTGAGGGAAGTAGATTATACAGGTAATGATTGGAAAACATTAGCTCAAGATAGGGATGTATGGAGAGCTTGTGTCCGTGCGGCCATGAACCTATGGGTTCGATAGTGCCAGTGAGTAAGTAAGTAAGTAAGTAAGTATATAAGAAAAATAAGTGTTTGAATTGGATTCGCCTGGTAGTGTAATGGATATCACGCTGAGGTACAGACTCAGAGATCCGGGTTCGAATCCCGTCCAGGCATTTATTTTTCTTAAAATACCACATTAAGCTTGCATTGCTCAATGTTAAACATTTAATTATAACATATATATATACACACACACATGCATACAATTTTAGTAGGTATATTTAACAATAGAGAAGGCACTTTGTTATTAAGTATTTAATAGTTTCGTTAGATTTATAATTTAAAATGGTACATGGCAAGCGAGTTAGTTTAATTACATTATTGATTTAAATTAATATTTATTTAACAGCAAAATTAATATTTATTTAACAGCAAAATTAAATTTAACAATTTTCGTAGAATTGATAAAGTATTTGCAGTTCTTTATTAATCTCTGTTACTGAAGATGTTTATCTACTTTCATAGTATTTTGTTACATTTGTGTAATATTTCCATTTTGAAATTCTAAAGAAAATTCAGATGTCAGTCAGTCATACATCACATATCAGGTCATAATGTCGGTATTAATTGTGATTTAGGTTTATTTTTCTATTTAAAATTTAACTTTAAATGTGCCCTCCAAACGGTATTTTGGAAAATTGAATTAAGGATCACATTTCAGAGAATGATGTAGATGAACATGTTAAGCTGCATGATGAGTTGAGATTTATGTCAGTCAGTCACACATATTTTGATAGATAATAAATAACATTGTTTTTCTTCGGAAGTTGTATATTTATTTACAATCTTAATCAGACACTTTTCCTCTATCATATCAGGTATATAACACCTCTAAATTCAACCAATTGTAATATTTATGTGTATTGTAAATGTCGGTCACATATGGTATTGCTCTATAATAAAAATCTTACCTTTATTGTTGTTAATCAAGAGGAAAGACGCCACAATCTTCGTATATATAATTTTCTGCCTCATCACAGCCGATAAATAAATTCTCGGGTTTGACTCGTATAAGAGTCGATTTTCTTTTTTGATTCTGATGAGCCACTCGTCATATTAAAACAATAATGGACTGAAGCTGTATTGTTAACAGTTAATCACAAGAGTGAAACAGCAAACAAACACACTCTATACTGCAACAAAGAGCAACTGAAGCTACGTGCTTAGCAGAAATACAGCTGACAACATCGCAGTAATCTCAAAACTTACTAGCATCGTCAAGAGTAGTAATTGGTTGTAGCAGACGCTCACTCACACTCAACTATTTTCTTATTGGCAGTAGAGGGCGAGTTTCCCCCCTTGCCCCTCATACAACCTAAACTTCAGAGCTGCAGATAGAGTGGCCAGAGTGTAAAGGCCAACACGCACACACTATTGAGTAACACTAAGAAATTGAGGCTTGAAGTAAATATTATTAATAAAATTAAATATATGGTCACACATAGAAATAAATTATATAATGGAAATGGACAGCTATTGATAGATGAGGGAAATTTGGAGGAAGTGGCTGAATTCAAATACCTAGGAACAATAATCACAAATAGGAATGAGATGCACAAATAAATTAAACTTAGGCTCAATTCTGAAAATGCGTGCTATTATGCATTACAGAGACTCTTGCCGTCCCAACTCCTTTAAAAAATTGTTAAATTAAAAAAAAATATAAAACTATTATTCTACCAGTTATATTATGAGGATGTGAAACATAGACTCTTACTTTAAGGGAGGATAGGAGATTACGAGTATTTGAGAATAAAATTCTTAGGAACATTTTTGGCCCAAAGAGAGAAGAACCGACGGGTGAATGGAGAATACTACATAACAGTGTACTACATGGTCTTTATAGGAAGCCAGATATAATAAGAACAGTTAAGTCTCGTAGACTGCGATGGGCAGGGCATGCGGCACGAAGGGAGAATGGTATGCTTCTTGTAGGAAAACCAGAGGGAAAACGCCCACTTGGTAGACCAATAATGAGGTGGGAGAATAACATTAACTATGATTTGAGGGAAGTAGATTATACAGGGGATGATTGGAAAATATTAGCTCAGGATAGTGGTGTATGGAGAGCTTATGACCGGAGACCATGAACCTATGGGTTCGATAGCTCCAGTGAGTTAGAATTATTTACCTATAGATGTCGACGTGTGACATGCGGTTAGCATGTCGCCTCATTGGACACTTAATATGCAACTAAGGTATTACTTGGATGGGTGAACGTCTGTTAAATTTTGCACAGAGGCCTCTTTATTCAGGCTTGCGGTTCTTTAACGAGCCTGAAAATTTTCCAGTCCCTTTAATCTTATAGACCCTCCCGTAGAACTTCTCCCTTGGATTTTTGCATCCTAAAAATCCATCGATGACGGCCGGGTTTGAACCCGTGTCCCTCGAGACTAGGGTCAAGGAACTTATAGCACACCGCGGCTGATAAAATAGCCGGATACACGAATGATATTATATGGAAAAACAATTACTTAAATAAGGATATCAAGACAAGAGTCTATGAAGCATGCATACGCCCAATATCTAACTTTGCTTCTGAGTTTAAAATACCGCCACATTCTTTAAGTTTCAAGACCATTACTATTACCACTCCAGTAAAATGTCTAGAACGAAACCGATTCTAGAGACAAGTGAAATTAATACCTTAAGGAAAATCCTGCATAAAACTAGAAGTGATAAGATAAGAAGTGATTTGATTAGAAGGCAGATAAATATCGAAGTAATAGGCCATTTGGTAGATAGTAAAAAACAGAATGAAACCAACTCGCATGGCATTTGGCAGAATTGTATGTGTGGAAAAGCAACAGTCCCACAGATGGGAAGAAATTGCCTGGAAGATCGAAAAAAAATATGGCGAGACTCATAATTCCATGAAGGAACAGGCTGTGGGCCTAATGTAACGATAAAGAAAGATAAAGTCAGGTAGTAGGCCTAGAACATATAATCACACTTAAAAAACATCCAACATTTCTACTACAGGAACAATAGTACTAAACTACGTAATAGTCTAAACATACAAATAAACGTGACTATTTAACTCATGCCCCAAATGGGAGTCAATGACCAATCACGTTTCAATGATTTCTGTTTTACAACCAATCAGGGTCGTGTTTCACGAAATATTTATCAGTGTTATAATTACCATATTAAAGAAAGCTCCTCCTTTTTAATAATCTGAACAGGTCTGACCATTATTTTGCACTGACAGAACCCATAGGAATACGGCTACCAGATTGTGTATATAGTGCATGAATGTCAACACATGCCGCATTCGGGAGTTAATATAAAAACATTTGTAGCAATTGATTATACCACCAAAAAAAGAAACCACTGTTTGCACTTTCTTAAATGTATTTTTTCCCAGGTAACAATCCAGAAAAATATAATTGTCATATTTACATCATAGATCATTAGAAATTAATTAATATACAGTTTGATGTGTTTCATTTTTTCTCCACTAGAGAGCATTCTTACAATATTGCGTTCCTTTGGCAATAAATAGTATGATCTGGTTGCAGTGATAAACAAAAGAAGCAGATGAAGCGTACCTATCGTTTCTCATTTGTTTTCAAACATCGCCGTTTACATTAAATATATAAATATTTTAAAATAACTACAGTTAAATAATTATTTGTGAGTAAACAGCTTAATTTTATTCGTTAAATAGTCCTAACAAATGCCACTCTTGACTTCCAAATTCTCTAGATAAATTCACTCCTTACTTCGTGAGTCGTGAATTTATCGATAATTTGGAAATCACTCGTGGCATTACTTATGATAAAAAGACTCTCGGTGAATAATTAAATAATTTTAATTAGTTCAATCCAAACGACTTGGCATAGATGATAGTATTTAAGATTCGTATTCGGGATGTCTAGATTCAAATTTTGGTACCTATTAATGTGAATTTTCCCTGGTTATTCTCAATCCTCAAAACAAGTTATATTTTGGAATTTCATTACCAACAACCATTTTAACATAATCACAATTTCATGCTATGAGATAATTAAATCAGCGATCTTTTATACAAAACATATACAAATCACAATAGAAATTCACAGAGCTCTGGTACAGGCCATGATTCTAGATCTTACAGTGTCTATGAATAAGGATTAAATGAAAAAATAATAAGGAAAAATAAAACAGTGATAAAAGTAAGTTAATAAAATAATACTCCCTAAATAACTCAGTTTAAAACATAACTAATTCATTAGCAGTATCGATCTCGGGCTTGGCCACCCGGATGTAAGTTCTCCATATATTCCTTTCCGGAGCAAATATTTTCCTACTGAGCGCTTTCCCCCCGGTTTTCGTGCTCCTCTTCCATACTCTATGTGAAATGTGTTCTGACTCGAGACTGGTCTATGTACTAGCAAGAGAACAATTCTTTCTGGAAGACCTCAGAATGCGCTACTACCTGCCATCCACTAAAGCTTACGAACAAGAGATACAAGAGAGAAGACAGAAGCGTGATGCCATTCCTGAAGAATTCTATGGTACGCCTGCCATGATAGATAGGAGGTGGTGTGGACCAAACAAGGAACTAAGACGCCAGATAAACCGCTATGCAGTCCACGGCTTCCATCACAAAGTGTGTGTGAATGTCACTTACCATCAAATCGAAGACAGTTGCAGATGTAAACTGTGCGGACTAAAGTGTACAAGATATCATCTGGAATTGTGTTTCAAAGTGACAATGTCATTAGTGCAATTCGCCGATTAATTAATTTTGCACGATTGTGCGCAATTATATTATTATTATATTGACATCGACTAAACTAATTTCTTATTAGGGCCTACTTCATTTCTTCGTAAAGAATGTTGAGCTCACTGTTATAAATAGTATCTTCTTCTACTTCTGCCTCTTTTTGTCAAAAAAAAATCCCCTCTCTCTTTATCTTGGTTTAACCATTCACTTATAGGTACTTTTACGTGCCCTACGTCACCTGAGAGTTACAGGGACACGACCTGTCGGGCGGGAGAGGATTTGAAACTCTAGATCACACTGTTACAAACATTTCTATGTCCATCTCATTCTCAAATAATTATATTGTTTTTTATTCTCTAAAACAGACAATGTTTATCATCCCTGTAAAATAATCTACAGATTAAAACATAAATGCCGCAATTTCCATAATTACATAAAATAAATGAGAAAAAGGGAGAAAGAAAAAAAGAAGAAAACATGTTATTTGATGGACGACTTATTTTTATTGGAAAACCAACGTTAGGCTTCTCTGCATGGATATTTGGATGACATCGTAAAAGCTGGATAATGATACTCGAACGCTTTAAATAAAAACAAAACTTTCCATTAAAAATAAACTTGTTTTCGTTGGGACATTAACAAAAAAAAACTGATATTCCTACTTGTAGAGTTTAAGATATTACCAAATACGAATCAAATAAATCAAAATTACTGAGTTATATTATAAAAGTCAACTAACAAACTTTCCAAGTGAATAAATTGTTGTTTATTGTTTTGAATAACTTCAGTGAGGCTGATATATTTGACATAAAATGTATAACGGATTCTGATTCAATATCCAGAACTTTAATAACATGTAGAAGTTTGAAAATCCGTCCAAGGAGACGATTAAAGATCAAATAAAGATATCTCAGCAATAAAGTAACAATAAATAATCGTGATTAATACGTAATACTCTAACTCCGGGTTTTTATAATTTTTTCCATTAGAAACCAGATGTAATAAGAACATTCAAGTCCCGTAGATTGCGATAATGAGGATATGTGGTACGAATGGGGAAATAAAGAGGGACATAGAATAGTCGCGTTGGTCAGGGTGGGCTATTGATTCCAAGAATCGCAGGTTCGAACTCGACCGAGGAACACCGATTTTTTTATGGCGTAAAAAGTATTTGAATGGCTTCCTTCAGAAGGGAAGTGAAGCGATGGAACCAAGTTGTAGATTTATTGAACGTAAAAGAACTCATGAATGAAGTTAGTGGTCTCTGTGGAAAATTCGTATATCCTTTCACGCTCAGATGTTAAATACCAAGCTAAAGACATTTTTAAACAATATTTACTTGCAGTGTGCCCCATTACAATGTAATATTATATAGGCTACTTTTAGTTACATAAATATACAATTTTGAATACCTGTGCTTATTCTAAATTATGTTTAATCTATAGTGTTCTTATGTCATTACTGTTTTACTAAGGTAGTAATTAGTTTTTAAATTCTATCCTCTTATAAATAATTTTTACCAAAGAGAGATTAATAGACAGGTGAATGGAGAAGACTGCATAACAATGAACTACATGGTCTTTATAGGAAGCCAAATATAATAAGAACAGTTAAGTCTCGTAGAATGCGATGGGCAGGACATGTGGCACGTATGGGGAATGAAAGACGTTCATGGAAACTTCTTATAGGAAAACCAGAGGAAAAGCGCCCAGTTGGTAGACCAAGAATGATGTGGCAGAATAATATTAACTATGATTTGAGGAAGGTAGATTATACAGGGAATGATTGGAAAGCATTAGCTCAGGATAGGGATATATGGAGAGCTTATGTCTTGCATGGTCATGAACCTACGGGTTCGATAATGCCAGTGAGTAAGTAAGTAAGCATAAATAATTTGATTGTGTAAACTAGTAAAAAGCTCTGAGATAACTGATAAATATCTCAATTGTCACTGGCCACCTGCACTGGTTTATATCCATGCGGCCATGAATCTCCGGTTTTGATAATGCTGTGAATTATTATTATTATTATTATTATTATTATTATTATTATTATTATTATTATATTAATAGTAGAGTGCAATGCATACAAATAATGGGGAAATATGACCTATATTTTAGTTTAAATATGTTATATTTATATAATATGGTTGATTATTTATTCAGGGTCTGTGATAAAAAGTTTTAAGAATTTCTGTTTTAAGACAATCAATATAGTAATTTGTATTATAGTTATTAAAACAGTTCGTATCTTGTTTTATTAAAAAGCAACAGAAGTTTTCAAAAGACGAAAGTAAATAATTTCGCGGTAACGTGCGGATTCAAATTACGGATTCTCGGGTACAATATTTATTTTTTAATAGTTTTTTCATAATCTCTACGGCTAGTACAGAATTGCAATGCTATTATCTATCTGCTCCAAATGTTTGTTATCTCCTGTATTATTTTTATACATTGAAAAATGTCCCTGCCTTGCGCTGATCATAAATGTTGGACAATCCATTCGTGCTCTTGTTTATTTATTATGGCTTTGATTTCTATGCCTTGCAGTTAAAAAAGGCAGTTTTTTTTGGATACGGTCTTCGTACTTCACAGAGCATATGTGGGAGAAATTTCATGGTGGGTTTCGGCATGCAATGGACAGTTCCCTTGTAAGAATTAATTTCCGGATATGAATATATCATATGAGTATTAAGAAATGTATATCTTTACGACTGATGTGGAATATTGTTCAAACGTGAGTATTCTTAATTTTACAAAAAAAAAAGAAGTATATTACGATGCGAGGTTGGAAAGTGGTTTTTACAGAAGCGAGGAAATATTTAAAACCCGAGCGATAGCGAGGTTTTTAGTTTCCGAGATTCTGTTAAACACTTCACAAACATTCGTTGTACATTACTTTTTGCGGGATGCTGTTTTCAAAATAATAAATGATAGTAAAATAATATCTTTGTCGGGAATATTTGCGTTCATTATAAACAACAGACTAACGTTAACAGTGTGGACAATGTTTATTAGCTGAGACTACAGCAGGCCGTGACACTAATCAGTAATAAAATGGCGGCAAGTAGGTATTTATTGTTTTATGTTGTTTTAAATAAAGTTCAGTTCATTTAAAATGCAGTGATTTGTTTCGTATAATGTATATTAACACTACCTTTTAATATATTTTTATTATATACATTGTACGTAGTATATATAAAGGGCAGTGGTTTTACTTCCCGCACGAGGTTTGTAATATGTAATTACGGTATAGTTATTTAGGTTAACAACTCCGAAATATAGGAAGTTGAACTTTCAATCATGGCCGCCGTTACTTTAAGTACGACAAAATGCACTATCGCGCAAAACAATTATTACAAAGAAATGAGCATTGCAACAATTACCAATTTCAAGTGCTTATGTCATACGTTATATTTGTTTAGATTTATGCTTATGACTGGGCTAGGTAACTGAGAATTATGGTTCATTAAATTTAATATGCAGTTATAGTACTTATATTTATGACACTAAAAACTTAAATTTTAATTAAATGTATTATGATTAGACTTGCTAAAGTTCAAAATAACTTAAAATGTATTGGTGTACTGCTAAGATAATAAATTCTTCAATTAACCCTCTCATTAATTTAAATTATTTTAAGAGTTAAAAAAATCCAGTCGTTTTAAGAAATAAAGTCTGAACCACGACCAAGGTTTTATGTTTTTGTTGTTTCCATAGTAACGTATTATAAGTCAAGAAGAATGCAACATGTCCATTGAATGGAGGATCACAGGATACCCAAGCAGATATTATGCTATCAATCTGCAGGAAGAAGAAGGCCAGGACGTCCATTCAAAATACTTTTGAGTGATATTTCTATTGAGACCGAAACAGGTCAACAAATGATCTTAATTCGTGATGTTGATGATAGAACTTCTTCGGTTTTCCCCCACTTATAGGTTTGCCATCTTCGTTTCCATTTATTTCTATCATTCCAATATCCTTCTTCCAAATTCCTATCATCCATTATAGTTCTGACATAAGTTTTCCATTTCCATCTTGGTTTGCCACGTTTCTTTATTCCAGGGGGTGACCATTTGTATATATGTTTTGGACATCTTGCATCTTCCATTATCTGATAGTAACTACAAAAAATAAGAGAATCCTTTGCATTGATTGAATTTTCACTTTTTATAGGTAGCCTACTATGGGAATAATACAAAGAAAATGCGAAACCACGGTCTTAGTTCAGACCAGAGACAAAGAGATATAGTGGCAAAAGGTCGTCTAGCGCTAAACCCGGAAATCGCTGTCATTCCTAGGCGTATGTTAACAGCCTCAATTATTCATTATATTGGCTTGATTAGTGGTTTATTTTTAATTTAACTATTATTATTATTGCTAATTTAATGATGTACTAACTATACTGCAGCCACTGATTCTCCGGCCTTGACGTTTTCACGACAGTGTTGCCGATATGGATATTCAGTGGGAGTGGCCGCTTTATGTATGCGGTTAGCAGACATACAGCGGACAACATCTCAGCAATTTCAAATAGCTGCGTCAAGAGCAGTGATTGGTTGTGGCAGACATCTAGTCTCACTACAACCATTTCCTTATTGGCAGTAGAGGGTGAATTCTCCCTTTACCCCTTGTGTAACCTAAACTTCAGAGTCGGATATATGGCGGCTCGGGTATAACTCACTGGCACTATCGAACCTGTAGGTTCATTGTCGCACAGACATAAGCTCTACATACATCCCTATCCTGAGATATATTCCAATCATCCCCTGTATAATTTATCTCACTCAAATCGTGGTTAATGTTATTTTCCCATCTAATTCTTGGCCTATCTATTGGGCGCTTTCCCTCCCGTTTTTCTGCAAAGATTTTCTTTACCCCTCATTCATTCCCAATTCGTAACACATGTTCAGCCCATCGCAATCTACGAGACTTAACTATTCTTATTACATCTATTATCATTAATTGCATTATACTGTATAATAAATGGACTGTGTTTAGTGTGCAAAAAAAGGCTAAGGAATATATATATATATATATATATATATATATATATATATATATCTGGTATGATAAGAAAAATAAATGCCTGGACGGGATTCGAATCCGGATCTCTGAGTCTGTACCTCAGCGTGATATCCATTACACTACCAGGCGAATCCAATTCAAACACTTATGTTTCTTATATATGTATTATATTCTCCATTATTACTAGATGTCGCGAGAACTCGGTCTTCACTGCCATCTAGTAGCTGACTATAACAAGTAAGCAAATTAAAGAGAATAATAAAACAAATATTCTCTTTAATTTGCTTACTTGTTATAGTCAGCTACTAGATGGCAGTGAAGACCGAGTTCTCGCGACATCTAGTAATAATGGAGAATATAATACATATATAAGAAAAATAAGTGTTTGAATTGGATTCGCCTGGTATTGTAATGGATATCACGCTGAGGTAGACTCAGAGATCCGGGTTCGAATCCCGTCCAGGCATTTATTTTTCTTATCATATCATATTAAGCTTGCATTGTTCAATGTTAAAAATTTAATTATAACACACACATATATATAAAACATGAATAGAAAAATAAACGTCTGGACCGGGATTTCAACCCGAGACCTCCAACTTTAACCACTAGTACACTCATGCTCTTACCACAAATATATATATATATATATATATATATATTTTTTTTTTTTTTTTTTTTGCTTCCTTATATACGATTGTCAATCATGAGAGGCAACGGGATTTCGTTTCCATTGTCATCTTGTGGGTTTTAAATAAGAAAGCACTTTAAATAGAATATTTACATTATATCAGTAACGCTACATTATATATATAAAACATCTTAATATTTCACGTCTTAAAATTTAATAAAAATTGAATTTATGCCACTTTAATCTGTGTTTCATGTGTTCATGTTGGACGAGTGGCAAACATGGTCTTATGACTACAACTCTGCCAAATCTGGACATGAAATGATCGATACATTTTGCTCAGAGGCATCTTATTTCAGGACTAGGTTCTTATAGTTGCCCTTAATCTACGAAAGGGACCTAAGGCTTTACTTCACTTCCAAAGGATTTTTATACTGCGACTGGATTAGAATCTGCGAACATTATATTCTATTTTTTAAATCATTGTTCTTACCTGTTAACTTTAATATTTTTCCTATAGGCCTATACCATTGGTAATTGGTAGACCAAGAATGAGGTGGGAGAACAACATTAACTATGATTTGAGAGAAGTAGATTATACAGGGAATGATTGGAAAGCATTAGCTCAGGATAGGGATGTATGGAGAGCTTATGTCCGCGCGACCATGAACCTACGGGTTCGATAGTGCCAGTGAGTAAGTAAGTAAGTAAGTATAGGCCTATACCATATTTCCCCCCTAGAGGCACACACACACAAAGACAATAAAAAATCCACCTTGATAGAATGCGGAAAAAAAATCTATAGAAAAATCCGTATGTGTAAGACCGGGAATCGAAATTGGGGTCTCTAATTCGGTAGTTGGAAAATTGAAGTGAAGATTAGGAGAACAAACGAAACTTTGGAACAAAATAATAACTACTAATTAACTGGAATCACTTTTAAATAAATTGAAAATCCATACTAGAATATCCTCAATCTATACTTTACAAATAATAATACAATATTAATAGTGGAGTTTTCTCTCTAGTCCCGTGGGTCGCAGATTTAAAGCTAATCGGGGTCGATTGATCTTTTAGAATTAAAAAAAAAAAATCCAAGGGACAGGTCCTCGGGAGGGAGGTTAAGCTGTGAGTCCTGAGTCTAAGGCTCGTAAAACTTCCTCAAGCCTATATTAGTGCATCTGATCAAAATTTAATCGGCATTTCCCATCCAAGTAATAGAGGAACTTCGGATAATGTGGACCCCTATTCTGAATTTGTTGTTTTTGTTCTTTTAATTAAGGGATATGAATTTTGTTTAATTACAGTGCTTATCATTACTGTTGTAACTATGAAATAGCATTGCTATTTTAGTCAAATATGGAAACATCTTAATAATTTATAAACTTTTTTTACTTTACAAGAAAGTCCACTTTATCCTCCATATACGGGTAAAGTGGACCCCAGAATCCATCCTAGCTTTTAGACTATTTTTAAATTTATTTACTCTATTAATTTATACAGACAGGCACAAATTAATCTGAAACTATTTATGGCTGATCATAATAAAAAACGTTGATATTTATTTACTAATTGAAAAATTATTGATTATAACATTCACACGTCATTCATCTGCAGACAGCGACAGTCTTTGGGTTTAGTACAATTACAAGGATATTAAATAAAGTTAATTAAGTGCATGTTTTTTACAGATAGCATCCTCATTGATAAAATATACGTATTCATGTAAAGTGGACGCAGGTCCACTTTAACCGCCTCGTGGATGATCCAAATTAACAGCATTTCTTTGTTATGTTTAATTATTTTATACAGCAGTCAGATACTATGAAACCAAACCCGTAAGTATATTAAAACCAGCTTCTACACTCTATAATATATTTAAGAGATTTTTCGATATTCATAATATTTAATAGCAAATATTAATAATTAATTCTTAGCTTGAAAAACTTTTAAAATGGTCGTTTTCCAAATATCACACATAAACCCTTACTCATACAAAGAATAAAATAAATTGGCCTTGAACCCATCTAAGTTAACGAGGGGAAGAAGTTAAACTATTTTATGTTCGAGGGCAGTACCAATTAAAGAAGATATTAACAGATCCACTCAAACCGAAGGGTCCACATTACCCGAACTTCCTCTATCTAAATTCCCTACTAGATGTCTCTTTGAAGTGATATACTACCAAATGTCATTATCTAACATCTGTAGGGAAATAAGTGTAACTAAATTAGTTTGGTTAAGAAATTCCCGCTAGGGATAATCCACGCGGGGCTTACGGGGGTAGAATAGACTAGAATAGTAGAGTCAAAACTAAATTCGATTGAAATAAATTGCGGTATAAAGAACTGAATTTGTGCTTCAATTTTTTTTTCATTTACATATCCTACTTACATAGGCTACTTTACAATCTATTTTTATCATGTATACTGAATGTACATAGAGAAATATAATTAAACGAAAATAAATACGGTATGTTTTGGTCACTTTCTTCAGACCACATGCCATCGATTTAGATTTACTTTTTTATTCTGTTGTTTAATTATGATAATTGGTATCGCACATTAAATGGTGCCATTTTCTTTTTAATTAAAAACAAGCATTTTCTTAAACAATCCTTTATAAAAAATTTTGCTACCTAATTTTATAATAGGTCTATGACATTAATAATTCTGAGGAAATATTAAATATTGCAGAACGTTTTATTGCAAGCATTACAGCGTTGACCAACATCCAATTTCTCAGTCTTTAAAAAATTCTAATTTGGCTTTTTTCTAGATTGCGAAAAATTGCCATATTTTTGTATAGCGTTTAGTTTATTCCCGCCGCATCTGTGAAATTAGATAAACTGCATTACCATACATGGGTGTTCTCTCTCCCTTTGTCTTTATTTAATCCCTTCCTTTACAGGTATTTTAAAGTGTATCACGCCTTCCGATGCTTATGAGGGCACGAGGTATCGACAGAGAATTTTTATATAGTTTTTTTGACCAGACAATTAGACGGAGGGCCTATCCGGGTGTGATCAGCTCAATACAAGAGCCATTTGCACGTATGTATATACCCCATATGCCCCGCGCGTGTGAACACGGGCGCTCCTTAGCAGACTTTTTTTAACTAAGATAATTTAGCTACGGTTATTTACCTAAAAATATCAAAGAGTGACATGTGGTTAGGTCAAAGCCTCATGAGATAACTACTAGGTAACTGAGGTATTACTTAGAAGAAGGACGGTTAAATTTTGCCAGAAGCCATTTTACTCAGGCTTGTGGTTCTATTACGAGCCTGGAAATCATCAGACTCGAAACTCACGGCTTAAAGTCCTTCGCAGAAGTCTTATCCCTTGGAATTTTGACTCCTAAAAATCAATTGATCTGGCAGCGTTTGAACCCGCGACCCTCGGGACTAGAGGCAAGGAACATAACCATTAGACCACCGAGATATAATCATTACGGCATCGTCGTGAAAATAAATCAACTGTATAATAGGAGAGGCTCTTGTAAATCGACATAACCTAGATAAGGCGATTTTAAAAATAAGACACCGTCACTCAAATATTCATATCAGACAAGAAGAATATGACATGGGTGATTTTATGATGATCAGATCATATTATAGGATTATTTGGTCCTTTACGTTTCCTGACATTTGTCTTATAGGCGAAGAAAAACCATGAAAAAACCTCACCTAGGTAACTTGTCCCGACTGGGATCAAATCCGGGCCCACTACATCCGAGAGCACAGAGGTGGATTATGTAACGAGATTAAATTAAATGTGACTACTGGGTAATAAACAAACACGTGAGCAATAAATAACGATATAATCAAGTTTGTGAATCAGCACGCAGAAATTATTAGCTTATAACGCCTCTGCCTAGTTAGTCATCCGAGACTTCATCTACTACAATGATGCATCACCTCCACATTTTATTGCATACATTATTTGATTACGAACACTATCTTCCCACCATAACTTAAATACACGATCGAGAGAAAATTTAACTCTAGCTGAACCTCTACATCGAACAATTCACTACTAATCATCCTTCGTTGTTTCGGCTACCCGACTCTGGAATTCCTTCCCTTCTAATATCAAGAGCTACCCGTCTAAAAAAAAAAAAAAAAACTTACTAAATATTTATTTAGACAATATAGTATATACAACCATGTTCTAGGTATATTTTATTATTCTTTCATATTTTGCACTTTCTTTACCAAGCCAATTATTTAAACATATTCTTCTTCTTCTTCTTCTTCTTCTTCTTCTGCACTTCCTGGATTAGGCATTACTTGTCTGTTCCGTCTTCACTAATAGATCTAGGACCATCTCTTCCGAGGACTTCCGACATCTCCTCTCGGAAAATAATATAAGATTTTATTTGGTAATCTACTTTCTTTAATTCTTTCTACATGTTCTTTCCACTCAATCTTGTTGTTAAATATCTTTTCTTTTATGGAGTAAATCTGTAGTTCTTTACGGATATCCTCGTTTCTTATCTGATCCATTCTGGTGCATCAATTTACTCTTCTTAAGAATTTCATCTCTGCTGTTTGGATTTTACTTCCTTGTTTGATGGTGATAATCCAAGATTCGCTCCCATACAAAAGGACAGGGACCGCCATTTTAATTTTGTTTATTTTTGGGCTTCATTATTCAATGTTCTATTTATTGTGCCACAAGTAGATTGAAACTGGTGAGTTTTATATTCAATATCTTTATCATACTCATAGCTGATATCACATCCTAAATATTTAAAGTGGGATACTAGTTCAATAATTTCGTCTCTATTTATTATTTTTGCACGCAGAGTGTTTCTTGAACAAAATGCCACTACTTTTGTTTTACTTACTGAAATTTTAAAATTACAATCTCTACATATTGTATTTAGTTTATAAGCAGCCAATTGTAACAGATGTTCATCATGGTGTAGTAAGACTAAATCATCGGCGAAAATTAGGCTATTAATACAGTACTTGTTTTAAACATATCATAAGTTATTACTATTACATTTATTATTATTGTTGTTATAATTATTATTACTATTTTAATATTTTTGCTCTTTCCTTGTTTTCTGTAAATTGTGTAGACTATGATTACTAATCTAGACTGCGATGGGCAGGACATGTGACACGAATGGGGAATGAAATAGGTGCATGGAAGCTTCTTGTAGGAAAACCAGAAGGAAAACGCCCAGTTTTAGGCCAAAAATGAGGTGGAAGAATAACATTAACCATGATTTGAGGGAAATAGATTATACAGGGGATGATTGAGAAACATTAGCTCAGGATATCCGCGCGGGCATAAACCTACGGGTTCGATAGTGCCAGTGAGTTAGTTCATGCATATTAATTAAGTTGTAGATAATTTATAATTGTTAATACCTGTGTAATTTAAACTGGTGAAGTGGAAAAGACCCTCCATGGTATCTTTACCTTGTCGTGGTGGAGTGACTTGCGTGTTTAAATAATCCTGAGATCGGCGGTAGCATTGCTGCCGATAGGGTTACCCATACCCGACTGGTTTAACGTGATAAGCCAGACGAAAAAAGTACCTTGGTCGAAAGAGTGACGATCTTGCACCGTAATAATACAACCGTCAAGAAACGCAGACATGGGTTCCACTGGGGTAAAATTTTCCGGAGTTAAAATAGTCCCCCATTCTGTTCTCCGGGCGGGGACTACTTCAGGGAATCCTTGCCATAGGCTCAATATGGATGCGAAACATGGACTCTTACTTTAAGGGAGGAAATGAGATTGAGTAATTGAGAATACAGTTCTTAGGAACATTTTTGGACCAAAGAGAGATGAACAGACAGGCGAATGGAGAAGACTACATAACAGTGAACTACATGCTTTTTTTTTATAGGAAGCCAGATATAATAAGAAAAGTAAAGATTCGTAGACTGCGGTGGGCAGGACATGTGGCATGAATGGGGAATGAAATACGTGCATGAAAGCTTCTTGTAGGAAAACCAAAGGGAAAACGCCCAGTTTGTAGACCAATAATGAGGTGGGAAAATAAAATTAATCAATATTTGAGGGAAGTAGATTATACAGGAATGATTAAAAAAACATTAGTTCAGGATAGGGGTGTATGGAGAGGTTATGTCCGCAGGACCGTGGACCTACTGGTTCGATAGCGCCAGTGAATTAATTAGTTACAAGTGGAAGAGAAGGTCTTACGGTATTAACTCGATCAAATAAAATAAACGGCTCAACTGCACTTCTACTAGCACTTGATTTTTCAGTTATATTGTTGTAAACTATAGCTCTTCTTCTGTATTTACTAACATTATTTAATATTTTAAACTTTTTCAAACAATTTTTATAACATTATTAGACAATTTTGAAGTATTTATTTAAATATGCAAATCACAATATTATGCCACTGTTAGACAATATTGTGATGCTAACTGCTATTTTCTCCACAGAGTATATTACTTAGTCTATGATTTTTCTATCGCTGTTTTGGGTTATCGCTGGTTGGATCAGCGTTAGGGAGTGATAAGTGAGTGTACACCCATTTTTAATAAACGTTTGGTTATTTTAATATTATTGATATATTTTTAACATAGATTTGGGGATTTACTGCAAAGGTTGGTCATTTAAATTTCATAGCGACGGATAGTAATCGAGGATAATAATCGATATATAGTTCGATTGTGGGTTATCGCTGGCTCTATAAACTCTGGCGCATACGTACTGTTGTTCTATAGGACTTTGAAAATATTTCACGCTATTTTAAGTGTAGTTTTTTTCCAAATAAATTACTATTATTATAAGTATCAACATTATATGCGAGTAGTACCAATACAACAAAAAATTACGTCCCTTCAGATAATTATAGAAAGGATGTTTTGTACTAAGAGTTAAGATTACAACTTAGTATAATGCTTAAGTAAATGGAATGTTATTTTTTCCTAATGTAAAAATAATATGCGTAATGCCAAGGTAATATTGCTAGATCCTGCAATAATCAGTGAATAACTTTTTATGTCTATTCTATAAAACTGAATTCAAGGTTTTTCAATCTATTGGAGATAAACATTTTACCACTTTTTATACGATGTTTAAATCTTAACTTTTAGCACATTTTTCGTCCCCTTCTGATAATAGAGTTAATTGAAAATAATAGCCTACATTATATATTATCATCTCTGCTTCTATTTTATTTTCAAACTTTAAAAGAAGATTAAAAATAATTAGTTGCTCCCATTAATATTCCGTTTTGCCTTAATGATATTTGTATGTTATTGTTCAGTTTTATATCCATATTTACTCGAGGAAAACTAATTATATTTTCAAAATAGTCATTGATATGTATTTTACACTAGTATTTCAGAATATTCTTTGAATTTGTTAATACCTATAATACAATGATGAATTACTTATTTCTATTTATGCAACAAAGATAACTATTCTCCATTCACTGTAAATCGACTATTTACATATATGTTTTGGGCTAGATGAACTTTATGGGAAACCAGATGTAATAAAAACAGTAACATCTCATATACTACAATAGGAAAGATATGTACCACAAATGGGGAATGTAAAAGAGGAATGAAAACTTCTTGTAGGAAAACCAGAGGAAAAGCTCCAGTAGATAGACCAAGTAATGAAATGGGAGAATAATATTAAGCATGATTTGAGAGAGGTGAATTATACAAGGGATGATTAGAAAATATTAGTTAAGGATAGAAATATAGGGAGAGCTTATATCTGCACAGCTATGAAAGTAGGGGTTTGGGTTAGTCAAAACTTAGTTAATTTATTCATATGTTCAAGTTAAGTTAAGATAAAAAGTAGTGATAGAAATGAGTTAGGACTATAATTATGAGGTATACAAATACAGCCACTGCCTTAAAACTTTGTCCTTTAATTTTTAATAGATTTACAGTATACCGTATTTCATTATGGGATTGAAATCAAAACATCAATCAATTTAAAAATAATATACTCATCTTATGTTAAATTTATTAAATCATACCTCTATAAATATTTTATTTGCGTATATTTAAAAGCTACTTCAATGTAACATTTTTATAGTTATTTATTTATTTAAGATAATTCTATAAATATATAATTATGTTTTACTCTGATTACGTAGTAACACTAATTTACATAAAACAATATTTTTTAACAATATAAACTTAATTTTTAACACACAAATATATTTCTGTAAAGTAAGTGTGAAATTGGATAGGTATTGTAGGGTTATTTTAATAATATCCATATCATATTTGTGGGACTATTTTACCTTAGATAAACCGGATAATAAATATGAAATTAAAAACAATATTGTAATTGAATATATAATAAATGTTACATTATAATAATCAATAGGGATCGTATTTACGAACTGCAATTCATGGTCATAATATTGCAACTGACATTGATAGCGGAAACCTCGAGAAGAAGAAGTAGACAGAGACATTGAGTAATTGTGCAGCACCGCATTGATTGAAGGCAACCGTGAATTAAGTCATATGACAAGAGGAATGATAAATATCGGATAGTTTCCCAATATAGCCTTATATATTATCCGACACAGCGGAACATTGACCTGCTTCGTTTGTGGATGATTTGCGAATTAATACCGTGTCATCCCGCGTACACTCGCTTCACGCCAGTCTGTGACGTCGACTGCAGTGCAATGCCATTAGTAAGCTGGGCAAGTGCTTCATTTGATATATATTCCTGACTATACATGGTTAGCATCTACGTCAGTGCGACGCAGCGACAGTGCTGCTATGACTGGAGGTAAACGTTCCACTGTGCCGTGTAATAGATAAAAAATGAAGAATAATACTAAAATAAAGAGGTCAGGTTTATCCTGTGAAAAAAGATCACTGACCTCAGACAATGATGAAATGATAATAGAAACGCACTACTCATACTTTTAAAATACATGAGGCTCATAATCAGGGCAATGGTGACTATAATGATAAGATCAATTGTCAATAACACACACAGGAATTAGACACGCAAACTTTCGGGGTAATGGATCGTTTCTTCATCTAACTTTAATGGAACAGCACACAGCTATATGGGCTTATTTAGGAAATGACCCAAGAAGATTTTAAATTCATCATCATCTACCGTCACGGTTTAGACCATTTCTGATCTGTTCCGGCTCCATATTATAGTTGCTCGCTCCATCTTTTAAATGGTCGTCCACGACTTCTATGTCCTTGTGGATTGTAATTTAACATCTTATAAGGTATCCTCTCTTCACTCATTCTACTAACATGTTCAAACCATTTATTTCTTTCTATATTCTTCTATTTTTATTATCACACTAGTTATTTGTAATTCCTCACAAATATATTCGCTCCTCCGATTGTCCAAATTCCCGTCATAAATGACGATGATTGAAATGAAGTGCTGCTTGGGCTATAAGTGTCCGAATTAATAGAACTTCGTTATTGTGAATTGATCACTCGAGGTTTATTTACATCTACACGTTTAGTAACTGTATGGCTATTATTATTGTAATGATAAGGATTAATTAATATTTATTTTTGATAAGGATGATCTCGAATTTCTTGTAGCAATTAGATTAATTAATTTGTTGTTTTAAAAATATTAATAACAGTTTATTGGTGGTGATAGGCCTACGAAAGATTGAGAGATGACATTGTTCTTTCCGTAGGCCTAACTTCTTTAGTAAATGTTTATATATATATATATATATATATATATATATATATATATATATATATATATATATTATGTTAGTTCACCGCTGTGGTCTCGAGGTTGCGTGCTGCCTTGTCACGCAGCGGGCCCGGGTTCAATTCCCGGTCGGGGCAGTTTTTCTGGGTGAGATTTTTATCGGTTGTCAGGAAAACTTTAAGGCCCAAACGGTCCCCGAAATCATATGGCCATCATTATCATCATTCTTATCACTATCATCATCATCATCATCATCCTTTACCGGTGTGGAAAGCAACGGGAAGCTACCACACCTACAATTCCTTAGTAAAGCTGCAAGATAGCATGAAAATGCTATGATTGCAGTGTAAGACCTGCCTTCGGGCAGAATTACTATGGATGGATATTATGTTACGGCAGTGAAGCCTGGACAATTCGCAGTGTAGATGAACAAAGACTAACTGCGGCAGAAATGAAATTTATGAGACGTACTGCAGGTTACTCAAGAACAGACCATAAAAGGAATTCTGAGGTTCTCAGAGAATTACAAACAGAATCAGTCATGAAATATGTACAAAAATGCAGAAACAACTAGAAATCTCACGTAAGAAGAATGAACAGAACAAGAATATCACGTCAAATCTTAAAATATCAGCAACCAGGCAAGAGATCTTTGGGCAGACCCTTCAAACGTTGGATTGAGACCGTAACAGACCACTAGGTCAATAATAATAATAATAATAATAATAATAATAATAATAATAATAATAATAATAATAATAATAATAATAATAATAATAATAATAATAATAATAATAATAATAATAATAATAATAACGATAATAATAACGATAACGATAACGATAACGATAATGATGATAATGATAATGATAATGATAATGATAATAATGATAATGATAATGATAATGATAATAATAATAATAATTATTATTATTATTATAATGTTTATTCTGGCAGAGTTAAGGCCATAAGGCTTTCTCTTCCACTCAACCAGCACAAATACAAATAAATATTTGACAAATAGCCTATAGATACAGATATAGATTAATTATAAACAGTTAAAGATACATTAAATGTAGCAATGTAAATTTAATGTACTAACAACATTTTGTACTATAATAACAATAATAATACTTACGATAATAATAATAATAATAATAATAATAATAATAATAATAATAATAATAGTCCACCGCTGTGGTCTCGAGGTAGCGTGCTGCCTTGTCACGCAGCGGGCCCGGGTTCGATCCCCGGTCGGGGCAGTTTTTCTGGGTGAGGTTTTTATCGGGGTTTTTCCTCACCTGTAAGACAAATGTCAGGAAAACTTTAAGGCCCAAACGGTCCCCGAAATCATATGGCCATCATCCTTATCATCCTTACCATTATCATTATCATCATCCTTCACCGGTGTGGAAAACAACGGGAAGCTACCACACCTACACAATTCCCTAGTAAAGCTGCAAGCATAGCATGAAAATGCTATGATTGCAGTGAAGGACCTGCCTTCGGGCAGAATTACTATAGATGGAATAATAATAATAATAATAATAATAATAATAATAGTATAAATAAGATAAATTATACGAGAAAAATTTATTTATATATATATATATATATATATATACCTTACACTAAATAATGATGAAGTCGAAGTTAGAGCAAATATAAATTTAGATTTCTTTTAAAAGTTGCCAATGTCCGGCAGCCCCTTATTTCTTGTGGTAGGGAATTCCAGTTGCGAGAAGTGAAGATGGTATATGACATGGAGTGATGTGATGTCCTATGTTGCGGTATATTAAGCAAGAGACTATGTTGTGAACTTGTGTTTAAGTTATGGTTTGAGGATAGATACTAGAAACGAGATGATATATAATTGGGAATCGAGGTACGCAGGATCTTAAATACGAGAATTAGACAATGCGATTTTCTTCTCTCTTTTAGATGTAGCCGTGAGAATTCATGGAATAATGTAGAAATGTGATCGTATTTTCGAACATATTATGGACACGCTGCAGTTTGTCCGACTATACGTCACTTATGTCAGTTAGTAGAACGTCACAATAGTCAAAATGCGGCATCACTAAGGTTTGAATTAAAATTCTTTTAAAAGCTGTAGGAAGAAAATTTTTGAGACGCTTTAGGGAATGCATTATGGAGAATATCTTTTTAGATGTTTGTTTGGCTATCACATAAAAGGAAGAAGAAGAAGAAGTTTATATAAAACAATGAGAGGACAAACATTTTTAATTGTACTACTACTACTACTCTACTCTACTACTTATAATAATAATAATAATAATAATAATAATAATAATAATAATAATAATAATAATAATGATCATCATCATCCGGTATCATGGCAGCTGCCGTCGTCTTCCGGAAACCAAAATTCCTCTCTGTCCACCCATTGATCTTCCTCCATTCCTCTGATATTCATAGCTGCTTGTATCACTTCTATCCAAGTTTTCTTCGGTCTTCCTCTCTTCCTCCCTTTCATTGGGATCTATTCCATAACAATTTTAGGCAATCTTTGTTCTGGCATTTTTTTGACATGGCCATACCACTGTAATTTTTTCTTTTCTATAATATCTATGATGTCCGGCTCCTCTTGTACACCCATAATTTCCCTTATTTCTTTATTTCGTATTCTATCCACTCTAGATTTATGATGATGATGATGATGATAATGATAATGATGATAATAATAATAATAATAATAATAATAATAATAATAATAATAATACTAATGCACGTCGTTGCGTATTTGGTTATGGCTATACATTATAAGTTGTAAGGTTTTGATTCCGAGTCACGATCGGATCAGTCTATTAAACTGATCTAAAACTTCTAGCGGCATCATGACCGTGGGATCGACTCAGTCACGGAAAGGAGGGCCAACATAGAACGTTTTACATTCAGCTGTCTATTCATCTCTATTTGATCTAAACATTTTTCTACGAACTTGTATCTTTACCTTGTCACGGTGTACTGCAGCGATGTAAAACCGGAGCTCCGTGAGACGGTGCGCTCCGATATGCACCAGGAGCGCTCGGCTGGACAGTTAACGCTACATTTGGTTCAGTTTCACTCGTTAAACGCAATGAGGAGCATGGCTACGTTCAGCAAGGAGACCTTCCGAGAATCAAGCCTTCATATTTTTTTTGGCACAAATATCTCTTCCAGTTTTGAAACGGTGAAATTAGCTAATTCGATGAAAAAACAAGACAAAAACATAAAAATCGCCTTTAAAACTAATGACAAACTCAACAACATCGTATAAAATATTGAAGTAACAAATAAATACGAAAATAAAGACATTTATGAACTAAAGTACACAATTGCGATAAGTTTTACATCGGTAGAACAACAAGAAATGTTAACACAAGATACAGGGCGTACTGAACATTAAAAATTATCATCATCATCATCGTCGTCGTCATCGTCATCGTTATTATTATTATTATTATTATTATTATTATTATTATTATTATTATTATTATTATTGAATGTCCAAATGTTTTGAAACCCTATTTCGCCACAAAGGCATGTTAGGGTTGTAGCATATTATAACAATATTATACTATATACTGTAAAACACAAATATTAACTTATCGTTTTGAATGCGTGTTATGAATTACATAAATCGTCTACAAGTGTCTTAGAAAATATTGTTATGAATGTGTGTTATGAATTTCACAAATTGTTTACAATAATTTTGGTTCTTGAAAATCACTTCATACATTGAGACAGAAGCCTCATCATTTAAAAGTAAGTTTAACCAGAATCGTTGTCTTTCGAATATAGAACACTCAAATAAAACGGTTTTACAGATTGTATTGATTCTTGACATTTACAATTATGATCACTGTTTGGATTAATATTAAATCTCCTACAATAACTTCCAAATTTTCCATGGCGAGTCATGAGTTGTGTTCAAATGAAATTTGGAATTAATTGTTTTATATTTAGTCTATGGTGTACTGTAGGAAAGAAGAGCTCTTTAGTCAAATCACCATTTGCACTCATTATCCAATGTTCATTCCAATAGTGATGATATAGTCCAACAGTTTCTTTTTAACATAGGTAATGTAAGTAAAGTGATCCCACAACAGGCCCGGAGGCCCTTGGGGTAGTAGGAGGTTAAGGCTCCCACTTTTTCTAGACAATCGGCACTTGATGTCAGCCGAGTTGTCAGCCCTGCGTGACGGCCGCCTTTACCCCAGAACAAGCGCCTGGTACTCATTTCCGTTAGAGGCTGAGTCGACCCCAGGGCCATAGTGCCGCCAGAAGGTTTTGGTCAGTTTAAAAATCCTGACCCCACCGGGACTTGAACCCTCGACCCTCCGGCTTGTAGCTCAGTGCCTTAACCACTACGCTATGTGTACACTTTGAAAATTAATAATGAAGCTCAGAAGATGCTGCAGATTTAGCTAGTTGATCAGAACGTTCTTCTCCCACAGTTCCCTAGTGCCCTCGTATCCAAGACAGGGACAGGTGTTTTGTGTAATTTTTATGTTATTTTTTTACGTTAACATAACATAAAAAAGTATTAATAACGAAGAAAAATCAAGTTTTGCCAAACATATACTAGAAACGGGTCATCAGTTCGACAAAATCGATAATACTATGTCAAAATTACACAGAAAGAATAACAACTACAAGATTAGCATCCTAGAAGACATAGAAATTTTAAAAGAAGCTGAGAATAAAGATTTGCTCAACAAGAACACGCCCGCAGACCTGAACCCGTTTTACTACTTATACAACAACATTAGTATTGTAGTCTCACTATTATGGTTAGCCTATCCAGCGGCTCGCTTTGTTTCCCCGCAGTTGTTATGTATAATTAAATACAAATATGTCGACTACCGCCACTATAATAATTCCGCATATTAATCATTGTCAAGCATTGTCGCCCCACCCGCTTTTATATAAACGGACAACCATCATAGTGAGGCGATAATACCAGTTGAAATGCAGAAGATGAAACTTTGTTTTGAAAGGCCATCATATTTTTAACTACTTGACGAAGTTTTCAAACAGAACTTTATTGTATATGAGGATGACTGGTTTATCTGGTACTAATTTTATATTTTTAATATTAAATTAGTAAATGGGAGTAATAGACGAATAAATATTATTGCATTTAGACCATCATTTAAAATTGGTATGATATTAGATCCCACAATCCGTTTTGAGACTCATAGTAACCAACCTGAGGAAGTTGACTCTGAAAAGAATGCCATATATGAGTCAAAAGTTGACAATTACAAAGACTATTTAACTCATGCCCCAAATGGGACTCAATGGCCAATCACGTTTCAATGATTTCTGTTTTACAACCAATCAGAGTCGTGTTTCACGAAATATTTATCAGTGTTATAATTACCATATTAAAGAAAGCTCCTCCTTTTTAATATTCTGAACAGGTCTGATCATTATTTTGCAGTAACTGAGCCTATAAGAAATACGGCTACCAGATTGTATATATAGTGCATGAATGTCAAGACATGCCGCATGTGGGAGTTAATATAAAAACATTTGTAGCAATTGATTATACCACCAAAAAAAAGAAACCACTGTTTGCACTTTCTTAAATGTATTTTTTCCCAGGTAACAATCCAGAAAAATATAATTGTCATATTTACATCATACGACATCGGAAATGAATTAATATACAGTTTGAAGTGTTTCATTTTTTCTCCACTAGAGAGCATTCTTACAATATTGCGTTCCTTTGGCAATATAGTATGATCTGGTTGCAGTGATAAACAAAAGAAACAGATGAAGCGTACCTATCGCTTCTCATTTTGTTTTCAAACATCGCCGTTTACATTAAATATATAAATATTTTAAAATAACTATAGTTAAATAATGATTTGTGAGTAAACAGCTTAATTTTATTCGTTAAATAGTCCTAACAAATGCCACTCTTGATTTCCAAATTCTCTAGATAAATTCACTCCTCACTTCGTGAGTCGTGAATTTATCGATAATTTGGAAATCACTCGTGGCATTACTTACGATAATTGTCACAGGATTGATGATCGAGGAAGAGGTACTATACCAGAATTCTTAGCTAAATTTTGGAATTTCTTAGATTTGGACAGAGTGTATCTTTCTAAAATTGCCATCGCTGCCATTAGAGGATCAATTTCAATTTAAAAAACCGTGTTTACAAAATTGCTACTTCATAGAATATACCTCAATTACAATTTGAAATTCTTAAATGTATTTTATTAATTTCGAAAATTAATTGTCTGTGTCACTTTGTCCTTGTGGCAATCCTCCAATGAGGAAAGTTTTATATAAAATATGTATAAAATAAAAAAAAATGTCATGTGTCAAGTAAGAATGCCCGGGAAGTAGCACCCTGAAAAGAGATGATTTATTTTCCTACAGAAGGAACAATAAATATACCCACTATTTTTTTTTCCTGTACCAAGAAATATTAAATCATGTTTGTAGAAACACATGAACATTTTAAACATGTTCTTATCTTTTGTTTTGTTTGAACGTAGAAACCTTTTGGTTAATGATTTTTTCCAGGCAAATATTAAATATTGCAGATTAAAATCTTTTGAGGTATTATTTAATATTGTAAACCAGTTAATACTATTCATTATTAAATGCTTTATTCCTGTTTGTGCGTTGTTTTATATTTCAATTTATTCTGTTATAAGCGTTCATGACAATGGTAGACTTTCGTACAGATCCCGCCGGAGAATTAAGAAGTAGAATGCATGCTCCAAAGTTAGTACCGCGTTCTGCACGGAACTTGCCTGGTGTAGTGGCTTGCATGCTTAAATGACCGCGAGATCCGTGCCAGCGGTAGCATTGCTGCCGCACAGGTAGAAAGCGATAAGACAGACGAAGTAAAAGTACCTTGGTCGAAAGAGTGATTATCTTTCACCGTAAAAATGCATCCTTCAAGAAACGCGGACATGGGTTCCACTGGGGTAAATTTTAAATATAGACTATTTATAAAATGTATTAATAATATTATCCTTACTAATATTAATCTAACTTAAACATTAAGGAATTTGAAGAATATATGCAAATTAATCCCATAAAACTATATATCCTTCTTATCGTTAATATTTTACTTTTGAAGGATGTTTTCTCCAGCAGCTTCTAATTTCAAGAGGGAATAAATTCTAAAGCCGTGAGTATGACAATATAAGACAGATAACTGTTAAGTTACGTTAAGCTCTGGAATTAATATTTAAATCATAATTTGAAGACAAGTAATTAAAAAGCATTAATTCTATGTGTATATTAGAGCGAGTTTTATATTTTGAAAATTTCTCCCTAATTTATTTTGTTTTTATATTATTAATAATCTATTGTATAATGTTTTGTTTGTATCATTCTCCTTTGTATTAATTCGTTGTGTGTCAGAGTGAGTTTTATACTGTCGTCTCGAGGAAGCGTGCTGCCTTGTCACGCAGCGGGCCCGGGTTCGATCTCCGGTCGGGGCAGTTTTTCTGGGTGAGGTTCTACCTCATCTGTAAGACAAAGTCAGGAAAACTTTAAGGCCCAAACGGTCCCCGAAATCATATGGCCATCATCATCATCCTTATCATTATCATCATCATCCTTCACCGGTGTGGAAAGCAACGGGAAGCTACCACACCTACAATTCCCTAGTAAAGATGCAAGCATGGAAATGCTATGATTGCAGTGAAGGACCTAACTTCGGGCAGAATTACTATGGATGGATCATAAATCTGTTTCGTTTTATATTATTTCCTAATGTCTTTAATTACCTTCTTCAGTCTGGTATTAATCTATTGTTCTTTGTTTTCATATTAATCATCTTAATAATTCCATAAACATTAGTAGGAAAAATTTATATTCAATAACTATAATTTATATTCACTAGTGAATATTTATAATCTTTGTAGTCTATTTGAGTAATAGGTGTTAAATTCATAAAATAATAAAAAAAATGGAATTACCTAAATACCATCTTAGCCATCTTCAATATTTCCTAGACCTTAGTAGGAAGGGTTGACATTCACTAAATTGAATGCATTATTCCATGGGAGATAAAGTGGGACTGTTGAAGAAGTAATTGCCAATAGATTGGATACTGAGCCCCGCGGCGTTGACTGTGATTTTGCAACATCCAACTGTATAATTCTTACCTTGAGCTCGGAAATTCTAAGTAATGATAATTATTGGGAATACGTTCTGCAAATAGAGAGCAGCTTTAACCTTTATAACTGTGGGAGTTCCATGTTTTTAAGTTCCTGAAATATTTTAACTTTTCTTAAAAATAAAGAAAAAAACTGTCCACCGCTCTGATCTCGGGGTAACCACGCTGTCTCGTAAGCAGCAGGCTCACACGTTTCTTAGGCGATGGTTTTTTCGGGGTTTTTCCTCACCTGCAAGACAAATTTCTGGGAACATTAAAGCCCAAACGGTCCCCGAACATCATCTGGTCATCATATTCATTATTATCATATTCACCAAGTTTAGTCCCTTGTGGTAGCGTGCTGCCTTGTCACCCAGCGGGCCCGGGTTCGATTCCCGGTCGGGACAAACTTCCAGGGGACGTTTTTTTCTGGGTTTTTCCTCACCTGTAAGACAAATGTCAGGTAGCTTTAGGGCCCAAAAAGTCCCCTAACATCATCTGGCCATCAACATTATCATCTTTCACCGGTGTGGAAAGCAACGGGAAGCTGCAAAGCGTAGCATGAAAAATGCTATGATTGCAGTGAAAGACTTGCCTTCGGGCAGAACACAACAGAATAGTATGAACGTGTGTGTGAATGGTGTGTTTCGTCTTAATGCTATGTTGTCTCGGAGGAAGCCCTGACATTAAACTTATCAGTCATTCGGGGAGGCCCTCCATGTCCTTGTGTGGTAAAAAAAAAGTATGTGTGTGAGCCAGAGTTTAATTCCTTTCCCGACAGGTTGTGCCACAATGAGGCAAGGGTAGCGTGTGGTAAGTAAAATTGCCTATAAGGTGAAAGTTTAAATTGCGTTAATGTAATGGAATTAAAAGAAAAGCTTTTACAAGAAGCGTTCATCCCCCTGATAACAAATTATAGAAATATTTTTACAACAGAAGCCTCTCTAAAATATTTCTCAATTCAAGCACTAGCTTCATAAACTCTTTTATTTGTAGTGATCTCAAATTAACACGTTACACAGAAAGAGAATAATAATTAGCTGATCAGATATAACAATTTTCTTCTTCGGCTTTCCCCCACTTATAGGCTTGCCGTCTTCAGTTTCCATTCATCTCTATCATTCCAATCTCCCTCTTCCAAATTCCTATCATCCATTATAGTTCTGACGTAGGTTTTCCATTTCCATCTTGGTCTGCCACGTTTATTTCTTCCAGGGGGTGACCATTGGTATATATTTTTTGGCCATCTTTCATTTTCCATTCTTTGTACATGGCCATACCATTTAAGCGTTTGATTTTCAATCCTCTTAACATCAGATGTGGTGACATTCATTTCTCTCCTAAGGAATTCATTTCTTATTTTATCCTGTCTTGTTTTTTGGAGGCTTCTTCTAAAATAATCAAATTCAACTGTTCTAATTTTATTCTTTTGTAATTCCGTCACAGACCAAGTTTCACTTCCATATGACAAAATATTATGTATTATGCTCTTATAAATTTTCATTTTAGTTTCCTTTGTAATATTTTCTATCAAATAAAATTTTATATTAAATGCACAAGTCTGGATAATAGTATGTATCTATAATGGCGTAGCCCATTGTTGAGCCCCTCTCCTTTGTAAGGAATTACTAGACAAAGTTCATTTTTAGTTACATCATTTGCTCATGCGGTCTGCACATCGATCCAACGAGACATCTAACAGACGCTTAAGGTATTACTAAGATGATGAGGTCGGTAAATTTTACTTAGAGGCCTTTATTCAGGCTTAAGGTTCGTTTACAAGCCTAAAAATCTTCAGACTCGGGATGCACGGCTTGAAATCCTTCCCGGAGGACTTGATCCCTAGATTTTTACGTCCTAAAAATCATCGACCCCAGCCGGGTTTGAACCCGCGACCTTCGGAATCAGAAGCAACGAGCATAATCACTAGTCCACCGCGGCCGACGGATAATATTATGATTACGTACAACTATGAAACTATTGGAAGTCTGGCTATACAGGGTGAACGGTAATTACAACGGAAAACTTCAGGGACTGATTCCTGACTGGAAATTAAGGGAAAAAAAGTCCTATAAACATGTGTCCGGAAATTAACGATGTGCGTGCAACGACAACAAATCGTCCCGGCACACAATTACATAGTATAATCGATCCACGTCACAATAGATGTTCAAAGTGGCCTCCATGGGATGCAATGTATGCATTCACACGTCACATCATGGATTGTCTCGCTCTTTCGCATGTTCAGACCTCTCTCCGAGTAGCGTCACAGGCGACGTGGACACACTGTTGAAGGATAAACACATAAGGAACTGAATCAGCATACACAACGCTTTTCACGTGCCTCCTGAGGTAAAAATCCAGGGAATTAAGTCCGGTGATCTAGCAGGCTATGTAACAGGGCCGAGAGAATAATGCCACTAGTCAGTGCCATCTACCATGGCAACGATGCATTTATGAACACTTATTCATAAGGCATTTTTTTCTTCATTTCCAGTCAGGAATCAGTCCCAGCAGTTTGTCGGTGCAATTAAAATTTACCCTGTAGTTCGAACGTTTATTATTGGCAATAACGCATGTGATACATTCAGCAAAGCTATAGTTTAATTTCATTGTTATTGTTTATTATCTTTGTATTTTGTTTACACATTCAGCTTAAACTGGGAAGAGCAGTTCATGTTGACAACCTCTAGAAGAGGTTAATTTTCATTGGGATTTCAAGTTTTGCTGTAACATATGCACCATACAAGTTATAAAGTAAAATATTAAAATAATTAAATATCTTGACAGATGACGTCTCCTCAACCAGGTTAAATAAAAAAAAACTGTAAGCCTTACATAAACCGGCTTCCATCTTCAGTAGAAAAGTGTGCGCTACTGACTGTCGTTTTGTATGATTTCATACGAGGATTGTATGAGCTGGGTGTGTTCTCATTTAAAATCAGTTTGTTGATTATTTACTTTAAAATTTCTTCTAGGATTTTTATCTTTACCAGATTTCTTTCTTTGTGAATTATAATAAGGGTGTTTTTAATCGCTTCCATATGGTGGCCGGCATTGATGTCGTTTGACGTCGGTAGATTTTCCTTCTGCGTACAGAATATCTTTAAAATGATCTTTAAACCTTGTATTTAAACTACTGCTATATCAGCATATATAGAATATCTTATAATATTTAGATGTTAATTTATAATCTCCTTTATTGTTGATTGCATTGTTTTCTAAATCTCAGGAAGCTCTAAGGCTCAAAAGGTCCCCGAACATCATCTGGCCATCATCATCATCATCATCATATTCACCGGTGTGGAAAGTAACGGGAAGCTACCACACCTATAAATCCCTAGTAAGGTTGTAAGTATAGCATGCAAAATGCTATGATTGCAGTGAAATAACTGCCCTTGGGCAGAACACTTATACAATAGAATATAATATTGTTTTCTTCTATGCCGTTATTTGCCTAATTATATTACTTATTATTCGACTTGTATGCTATGTGTATGCTTTTCTCTAGATTATTATGAATTTTATTAATATTGACTAAACAAGTTATAATAAATTATAAGAACATTGTAAATAAGCTGATGTCAATGTGGATAAAGTATTCTTGGAATACATTTTATATTAATGGATATCGTCGGTAACATTGATCAGACGGATATTGATGAAAAGTACCTGTATTTGCGGAGTGACCAGGAAACGTGGTCTTACGTACTTCATTAACTATATTTAGACTTGTTTCATGTGCAGATAACGTTTCGTAAGATATTCATGACGTCTTTCAGATACGAATGACAGGGAACCAGAATAATACGTTTCTTAGCTCTTTAAAGACTTTTAATTAGATTTTATTTCTTAGACCGATAAGTCATATTGTATTATCAGAATTTTATTTCTTATTGTACGACGAGACTTTAATTAACTAATTTACTGGTATATCCAATCAGAGGTTCATAGCCACTCTCTATACATCCCTATCACGAGGAAACATTTCCCAATCATCTTATAAGTAATGTGACGAGTGATTTCCAAATCATCGATAAATATACGATGTCACGAAGGGACGAGTTAATTTATCTTGAGGATTTCGAAATCAAGAGTGACATTTGTTAGGACTATTCAACGAGTAAAATTAAGCTGTTTACTCCGATTCCGATTGAGGGTCTTTCCACTTTTTCAGCGGTTGCCCTTTTACCAGCCGGCTGCTGGCCCTTCACATCCACGTGTTTCAATCACAGAGGTAGATGATCAACAGCCAGTGTAGGGGTGACATGTGGTTAGCATGTCGAGTCCCCCAGCCGTTATAGCTGGTTCCTCAACCTGGAGCCGCTACTTATTGTAGCTACCCAATTGCCTCACGATGCTGGGTGGGCACCGGTCCCATACTGGCCGAAATACCATAAGAAAATTTCTTCACCCATGGAGACTCGAACCACCGCAAGTCCCGTAGCTCTGCGCCAAGGCTTCCTACCTTAACCGCTCGGCTACGGCGCGGGACGCTGTTTACTCACAAAATATAAATATAGTTATTTTAAATGTATGGTTATGTTTCATTTGTTTATCATAAGTAATGCCACGAGTGATTTCCAAATTATCGATAAATTCTCGATTCACGAAGTGAGGAGTGAATTTATCTAGAGAATTTGGAAATCATGAGTGGCATTTGTTAGGACTATTTAACGAATAAAATTAAGCTGTTTACTCACAAATCATTATTTAAATATAGTTATTTTAAAATATTTATTTATTTAATATACACGGCGATGTTTGAAAACAAATGAGAAACGATTGGTATGCTTGATTTGCTTCTTTTGTTCATCACCGCAACCAGATCATATTATTTATTGCCAAAGGAACGTAATATTGTAAGAATGCGCTCTAGTGGAGAAAAAATGAAACACATCAAACTGTATATTAATTAATTTCTAATGATATATGATGTAAATATGACAATTATATTTTTCTGGAATGTTATTACATGGGAAAAAATACATTTAAGAAAGTGCAAACAGTGGTGTATTTTTTTTGTGGTATAATCAATTGCTACAAATGTTTTTATATTAACTCTCGCATGCGGTATGTGTTCACATTCATGCACTATATATACAATCTGGTAGTCGTATTTCTTAGGGGTCAGTCACTGCAAAATAATGCTATGACCTATTCAGAATGTTAAAAAGGAGGTGCTTTCTTTATTATGATAAAATTTAGTTGGTAAATTCTAGGCGAAACACGACTGTGATTGGTTGTAAATAAAAAAATCATTGAAATGTGATTGGTCATTGACTCCCATTTGGGGCATGAGTTAAATACGGAATCAGTGCAACTTGATCATATAATATTATTTGTTGCCATCTAGCGTGGGAAACATCAAATAGGATCGCAATATTTTAAGAATGCACCCTAGTGGGGAAAAAAATAAAACACATGAAACTGTATATTACATATAACCAATATTATAGGTAATTAATTAATTTTTTAGTACACAACTCAGTAAACTCATACATTTTTACATTTTGTTGGCGTTTTTTATGTAATTTCATTGTTGACAAAATCTTTCGAACTGGCACCAAATATATTTGCTATTACTTTGAGTGTTTTGAGGCTTAGATTGCTGGATTATATCATCTATATCTTCATTTGAAGCGCAGCTAAATCTTGTGTCTGCCATTGTGTACATTCTAACCTGGCGGCTTTGTTTGAGAGTCAGTCACTGCAACTCTGAATTGTTCAGAATATTAAAAAAAAGAGGAGCTTCCTTTATCACAAAAGCAGGAGGTGGTTAAGGAAAATTCGGTAAAGAGTGAAGTGAAGCATGGCGGTCTTTGGTTGTAAAACAAAATTCATTTGAAACGTGATTGGTCATTACCTCCCATTTGGAGCATGATTTAAATAGTCCATGTAATTTATCTCCTTGAAATAATTGTAAATGTTTCTCTCACCTCATTCTCTGCCTATCTATTGGCACGTTCCTTTTAGTTTTCTTACCAAATTTCTGTAACCGAGAGAGTTAGCTCAGAGATAGCGTTTGAGATTCTTATTTGATAGGCGTCGGATTCAAGTCCAGGTGCCGATCAAACTGATGTGATTTCATTCTGCTTTTTCCTCAGTCGCTCAGGCAAATGTTGGATTAAAGTTTCATTACTAGAAAAACCTTTTCATCATAATATACACCATTTTAATATCATTAAAATTAAGTCAGAGAACGTGACAGAAATAACAATAGAAAAACAACACACAGTTTACAGACGCGATAAGATTTAGACATTAAAGTGTTTATAAATAGGAACCAAGTAAAAAAGTTACCGTTTGTCCATGATTTCTAGCACAAAAAATCCTCCCTACATCCCAAATTTTACGATTGGATATTCCAAGGTTATTGTCTTTTTTTTTACTAACAAGTAAAAATTCTCGAAATTTTGAAAACTGGAAAAATTTGGACTACAAGGTGTATCTAGGATTTCTAATGGAATCATTCCGGTCCCAAGTTTCCCGATAATATAGTCCAAGAGTATAGCTTGGTGCCTTTTACTAAAAAGTCAACATTTTTGAAATTTTTAAAACTGTCAGCGATTTCTAATGCAAAAAATCCGGTCTATGTCCCAAATTTCCCGATTGTATACATCTAGGCTATCATCATTCATCATTTGTGTAATATGTCTTGTCCATCGCAATCTATAAGATCTAACTTTTCTTATTATATCTGTTTCGCATAACGATAATTGAAACCACTGTTATGTAGTTTGCTCCATTCAGCTGCCTATTCGTCTCTATTTGGTCCAATCATTTTTCTATCCACTTTTTTCTGGAACACATATATTATTTTCTTCTCTCTTAAGGTAAAACACCAACCATATGTGTAATATTAATTGAAATAATAATAATTTGTATATTTCAGTTAACGAGTGTTTTGAGGGAATTTGGAATGTCAAGAGTCCACGCTATGCATAATAGCATGCGTTCCTCGGGGTCTCATGTTTTTGTGCTTCATTCCTATTGATATTTACTTGATATTTATAGTAGAAAAATATTAATGAAATTAATCTAACACTTTCAACAATAATTAAAAATGTAGAAAACTAGCTAACTAACTCACTGGCACTGTCGAACCCGTAGGTTCATGGCCGCGCGGACATAAGCTCTACATACATCCCTGTCTTGTCCTAATGTTTTCCAATCATTCCCTGTATAATCTACTTCCCTCAAATCATGGTTAATGTTATTGTCCCACCTTTTTCTTGGTCTACTAACTGGGCGTTTTCCCTCTGGTTTTCCTACAAGAAGCTTCCATGCACGTCTTTAATTCCTCATTCGTGCTTTCATGTCTTTTGCCCTTTAGAATTATGTATGATATCCTATTACTGACAAACTTAATATCTCTGATAGCGCACAGGATCCTCCTTCTGACAAAAACCCGTTCCAAATTTAGGTCTTTCTGCACCTCCGTAGTATAAATGCAAAGCTTCCTGATCCCTGACTATCTCCTGGCCATCTAACTGCCTGTAAAGCGACCATATCCAATGGTGATTTTCTAATTCCTGCGTTAAAACCTCTAGCGCCGCGCTATTGTATAATGTCCTAACATTCCATGTTCCTAGGAACGTGTCCCTGTATTTGAGCCTTTGGCATGGATTCCCTGAAGTAGTCCTCACCCGAAGAACCGAATGGGGGACTATTTTACCTCCGGAAAATTTTATCTCAGTGAATCCCATGTCCTCGTTTCTTGATGATTGTATTTTTACGGTGAAAGATCGTCACTATTTCAACCAAGGTACTTTTCTTCGTCTGGCTTATCACCTTCGACCAGTCCTGCAGGGGTAACTCTATCGGTAGCAATGCTACCGCCGGCATAGCTCTCGGGATCATTTAAGCACGCAAGCCCACTCCATCACGACAAGGTAAAGATACCATGGAAATTAAAAATGTAGGTCTAATGTATTTAAATCTATAAAGAAATTTGAATTGATTGCCTGTCAGTGATGTGACATATAGGAGTTTGATGAAATTCTAAATTTTTACCAAATTTCTACCATAAATAAACAGGTTTACTTAATATTATTATAATATAATATTAATATCAATTAGAAATTGAAGATTATATATCCTTTTTACAGTAAACAAATTGGTACAATATGCAACATTGTACAATTGATTATGATGTTTTGTTAAATGACTAATGAGCTACTGTTTTGCTTACGAATTGAGAAAACGCAATATGGATACCATTAAACGTTACCCTCATACAGTTCTGCAGGTTCATATTAATTAATTGTAATTTATTATAAGTAAAAGATCATTATTTTGTTTAGAGTTTCGTTAATTTTTCTTCACATACACATATACATATATTAGAGTACTTGTAGCGGTGTTGCTTGAAATGAACTTCATAGATGTTTACACAAAATTTCCAAATTAACTTTGTTTATTTCAGAATACTTCAACGATTTTACACAAATAATTTGCTGCTAATAAAGTCTCTTCTTTTCTCAATTAATTTTATCACTCAGTTCTTTACAATTGCTGACGACTTCACTAACATGCATATTTGTTTTCGCTCTATCTCATTATTCTGCGTCTTCACTGGTCTTCCTCATCCTTCCACCAGAATATTACTGGCCGGTAGACAAATGTATACGCGAGAGTAAGAATAATCTTGACGTCAGCCTAGACTTTTTTCGATTGAATCCTTGCAAATCAGATTATTCTAGAATCAACATATCTAGAAAATTATTTCTCCATAAAGCAAGACTGGAGAGGTCGTTTGCTGGCTGCACACGACCCGAATCTAACTCCTATTGTCTATAAGGAGCAAAATTTGTCGACTCGTTAACGCCCAAAATGTACCAAAATGCTACATTGATGACCTTAATTGTTAAAGAGAATGATTAATAAATTGTAATTAAGAAAGATTTTACAAAAATTAGTTACACACAATATTTTACATAATATATATAGCCTAACAATGTGACATTTAGCGAAAAAAAATGGTATTGAGGTTGTTATAAAAATATTTTTGAAAACTATATTGTTTTCATCGATCCTACCTAGTAGACACACCAAATTTCCATATATAAAAATTATAAGTGTATGTTAATACTAGATTCCATAATCATCATCAATAACATTCTATAATTAGGCTTAGTGTGAACTTAATCCTGATTCTTCCCCCTCTCTCTCTCTCTCCTCTCTCTCTCTCTCTCCATCTCTCTCTCTCTCTCTCTCTCTCTCTATATATATATATATTTTTTTTTTCTTTTATTTAATATTTTTCGGAACAAAACTGGACATGTAGTAATCAATTAAGAAAAGAATGGTCGAATATGGACCGTTAGGAATGGGACTTACTGAACCAAAAGTTTAAAAATCGCTCTAGCATCCCGACATTTTTTTTTTCACAACGAAACTGTAAACATTCAGTTATCAAAAGAAATAAAATGTATTTCGTAAACAATAAAATCTGATCATAAATTCGACTTACTGAGGAATTCGTTTAGTTTTCGCAGTTCCTGCGTGACGGGCTTAGGTTCTGTAAGAATGTTAATACCGTGTTGAATTTCGTAATTGAAAATTGTGAAACAATGGCCTATTTTAGTGGTATAAAGGCGATTACAATGTTGATAAAGGCAATTACAATGTTGTTACAATTATTTGGAAAGTATAAATTTCTAATATAGTTTGTATTAAAATAAATGTTGTCTAATTTATAAGACATACGCTGTTCATGTTATTGTGATTGCGTTTTGAATGGAAAACGGAGACAATATTATCAGTCCTTTTTTTTATCTGCTCTAATATATTACAAACGGAATTTAAATGTACTTCTTTATTCAAGGGGTAACCAAAATGTCTAACTACCTGAGGTGAATTCTGTGATTATAAATTCCACTTAGTGTAAAATAAAAAAAAAATAAATGTCTTCACTTCAGAGTCGGATCGAGGAATGAGGTGAGATGAAGCTCCTGTATTTATAGAGGTCTGTGAATGATTAGGGTGCCGACCGACCATTCCAGACGCAACGTCACAAGGGCAGATGAATGAAATAAAGCGAAATAGATGAGTATAGAGAAATGGTGGTATAGAATCTATGGCAGGGTTAAACGGGAGAAACCCCGAGAAAAATCTACCCACACTCCGATTCGTCCAACTCGAAACTTACATGGAGTGATCGAGACTCGATCTCGGGATCCCAACGATGAGAGGCGATTGTAACCGCTTGCGCCAAGGAACCGCTCCACTCAGTGTAAATACAATTTAATTACATATTAAATTATCTAGGCTGTATTATTTCATATACATTTTCAAATTATTTAAAATTCAAATTAGATTTTTTTTGCCTTACTTGGTACAACGGAAAGAACCATATTAAGAAAAGTGAGAAAAGAGCCTATTTGAACATTGTTTAATTAATCTTTAACATGTCGGTGTAGTGGTTATGTTCCTTGCCTCTAGTCCCGACGGTTGCGGATTCAAATCCGGCGGGGTCGATTGATTTTTAGGATGGGAATATCCAAGGAATAACTCCTCTGGGAGGGATTTCAAGCCGCGGTGCGGAGATTGGAGATTTTCAAACTCGTAAAAGAGCCTCAAGGCTGAATGAAATTGCTTATGAGTAAAAATTATCCATCTTCCTCCATATAAATAACACCTGGTTTCCTACTAAATGTCTCCTCGAGACGATGTACTAACCTCATCTCACTCGGTGACGTCTATGATTTTATTGTATTATTAGACATTATTTTCATTATTGCTCAGTTTGACAGATAATGAATTGTTTAGTATGTACTATTATTGATTTTTTTTGTATTTAAATGTAAATATATTTGTCCTAGTGAGTGGAAGAGAAGGCCACATGGCCTTAACTTCACCAGGCTAAATAAATCTATTCTAAATTTATTCTATACGGACATAGGTGTAACTGAAATAGTCTTGATATATAACTTTCCACTAGAGGAGTATCCAGCTGGTTATCATCGTTATTAATCTTTACCGTATCTATATTTTTGTATAAATTAGAATATTGGGTTTTTACCACAAAGAGAACTGAAATAATAATAATGTTATTAGTTGAATGCAGGCTTTCACGGCCGGTAATCGTAATGTTGAGTGATTCCGGGTTATGTGGCCGTGGTCCATAGTTGGTGTTGATACCAACTATGGACCACCAACTATGGACCACGGCCACATAACCCGGAATCACTCAACATTATAATGTTATTAGGTTATTACTTACACTTCCAGCAGACTGCATTCTCTGGGTCCATAAAAATTAAAACTACACGTAAAGATTAAATATTTTAAAGATTTGAAAAAATAATATACATTAAATTGACATTTACAGTAGCATACACATATAAATAAATAAATAAATAAATATATATATAGCCTATATATAATATATATATATATATCTACATACATACAAAAATGCCGAAGAACATAATCCCATTATCATCATATAACTACAAATAAAAGGAAAATAAGGATCAGAATACCTATAAAGCGATGGAAAGAACTGAACTGATCAAGAACTGAACTCGGGCCCTCTGCATACGAACGAGGCAACTACGTTACCTCGAGACCACAGCGGTGGACCAAAGAAGTAATAATGATGATAAATACATTTGGCTACATGTTTAATGATTTTATGATGCAATATAATGAATTAATTATTTATAAATCTTACTCCTCCTGCAGTTTAACTTATAGTTCTATTACTAGTTTCATCCTATAATATTTAGTACATCATCTCTAATCGATTTTTAGGACATTTCTAAGGAATGTTGCTATGCAAAATGTTTTTTGAAAACAAATTATCGATCCAACTAGGCACCAGAAACAGTCATGACAAATAAACAATATACATTGTATATATGTATATGTGTATATATATACATACATATATATATATATAATATGGTCTTTATTTTCGACTTTCATTCCTCATCTCACCTCTATTTGTCCCTTCGGTTGTAAGAAGTAATTTAAAGTTCAATTTGTTGAAATTTAAGATGAAGAACCGTGCCGAATTGAGCTAGAACAGGCGCGGAAAAAAGATACATTGAAAAGAATATATCGATAAAAATAGTAATGATTTTTTATGTTAACAATTAATTTCATTCAAACAGCTGAATTTGAAGAAATTTATTCATTTCTCTTGTTTAAGAAAATATAAAAATACTCTTGCTGCAAAATATATATATATATATATATATATATATATATATATATATATATATATATAAACTTATTATTGTTTATTTGTCTGGGAGACATTTATTCGTGTTTTAGAAAATGAGTAAATACACAAATAAGCTTATATTTGAGAATATAATAGAAGTTATGTGATAAAAGAATTAAGAAAACATAGAATATTTAAAGATTCCTCCCTTTTTTCATCCCAAATTTCGCCATAGTTTCGTAGGTCTTTTGGCACAAAATAATGTTGTTCTGTAAATTCTCTCGCTTCGAGGCACTCCGTCTGACCATTGACAAATAAATACGGACTTTTAAAATAATTCTGGGAGCAACATGGTTATTTCTTTTTATTTGTTAAAGGGTATATTATCTTCTAGAGTAAATTATTACTGAGGTGTCAATAGCTCACTGGAAAACTGACATATGACCTTGATGTCAGTTCGATATGCGCTACTATGGCAACTTGACTGGTTGTAAATAATATAAAAACATTGTGTCGCTATGGATACAAGCTGACCTATAACAACATACTTAATTTCTAGTTCAGTGTTATTCCAGTGTGGCAATGGAACGGCTGTGAGATTCACCGACTTCTTAATGAACCTAAACGGTTAGTTCACGTTGCATGCATTACCTATAGTGTGGCACAGATATGACACGCAGCGAGTATGGCGTTCTAAATGGAGGTACTTGCTTCATTTTTTGGTACTTTAACTTTTCTTTTAGCTTGGATCTCTCATTTATAGACACATTGTTGAGAATTGCGCAACACAGGAGTTACGCATAGACCATTCAACTGTTTTCACATGTAATCATTTTTATTATTATTTATTAAGTATAATTTTGACCAGCCTCATGGTCTTGGTGCCAGAGCTTTTCACTACAGTTAATGAGTTTCCGTGTTCGATTTCCGGTGAGATCACAGAACATCTTTCTGGATTTATTCATCTGGTCGGCAATGGACTGGAATTTAAGTTCAAGTTTAAGGAAACTTCTGGTGCTTCTTTATCATTTATCACCCATCATATCATGGGGTATCCACCGCTGTGGTCTCGAGATAGCGTGCTGACTTGTCACGCAGGGAGCTCAGATTCGATCACCGGTTACGACAAGCTCCTGGGTGAGGTTTTTTTCGGGGTTTTTCCTCACCTGTGAAACAAATGTCAGACGCTTTGAGGCCCAAAAGATCCCCGAACATCATCTGGCCATCATCATCATCATCAGCTCACGGTATGGAAAGCAACAGGAAGCTACCACACCTATAATTCCCTTCTAAAGCTATTATTATAATCATGCTATGATTGCAGTGAAAGACTTGCCCTAGGACAGAACACTATATAATATAATGGAGTAACATACGTCTGACTTCAGGTACCCCAACCTCAAAAGTTACATTTTCGTAAATGCGAAACAGAGAATGCCAGAAACGTAAGGCAACCTGGTGGCAACGGATAAAAAATATAATTTTGTTACCTTTGTGACGATTTTTTTTGTATGTGAATGTACTTATTGGTCCTTACATTATGTTGTTCTTGATCCTTCTGTAAAGCTTGAGTTCCACAGGGTTCGGTGCTTGGATCTTTGCTTTTTTCAATCTACATAAATGACATATCTAACTCCCTAAAGCAAACATAATTTATTTGCGGACAACATGCAAATCTACTTCCACACAGACAATAATTCTCTAAATGATGTTGTTGCCAAAATAAACGAGGATCTTGACTCACTAATGACTTCGACAGTTAAATATGGACTGCAATTAAATCCTAGAAAGTCACAATCAATCATTATGGATCACCAGAGACTATTAGCTACAATTAACCTAATCACAGTTTCGCATGTGTCACTTAATGGAGTTCAAATCCCTTATAGCGAGACAGTAAAAATTCTAGGAGTATTTAATGACAACTTAAATTGGAAATCACAAATAAACCATACATGCAAAACAGTCTCCTCAGTAATACATTCATTAAATCGCGTAACAAATTGTTTGCCATTCACTCTCAGGAAAATGTTAGTATAAACACTTTCAATGCCCCATTTTGATTACTGCGATACTTTTTTTACATACTTAAATACTATTTGCACTCAAAGACTTCAACATGTTCATAATCCTTGCGCATGTTTTATTTGTGGTATTCGCAAATTTGACCATGTTACACCGTTCCTGGAAAAATTATCGTGGCTTCGTCTAAGAGATAGTAGGACTGTCCATTCCCTATCCCTTCTCTATAAAATACTTCACACATCATCGCCTAATTATTTGTCACGCGGCTTCATCAGACTATCCGACACACATAATCTTGACACTCGATCCCATCAGCACATTGTCCTTTATATCCCTCCTCATCACACTGTGTATTATTCACTATCTTTTACAGTCTCACTTGCCAAAACATGGAATTCCCTTCCGCCCTATGTCAGAGACTGTCAAACTATAATATCCTTAAAAAACAAATTAAATAATTATTTAATAACAAACTAACTTATACACTTCACTGATAGTATTCTTTTAGCAATTAATACATTAAATTATTTAGGTAAATAATATTAAAGGTATTCTCATTTGTTTAAATATTACATAACCGTAAAACCGCAAAATTAGTTCTCTATATCTTACTATTTTTCTTTGTTTTTATATACATTAGACAGGGACGGTCTACCAACAATTTAATTTATCTTGCTTGAATATATGTTATTATAGTTTTAGTCTTAATCGTAACTATCATTAACTGGTTGTTTTATAGATCGTAATATAATAGATATTATCTTATTGATCAAATCTTCATTTAGTATTTAATATTAGAGTTAATTGTGATTGTTATATTCTGATGTAACATAGCTATGTTTGTCCTGATGAGTGAAAGAGAAGGTCACATAGCCTTAACTCTACCAGGTTAAATAAATAAATAAATAATAAATATACAAAAAATAAAATAAATATACATTTTCTGAGGCTAACAAAAAAGATAAGTTGTAGATAGAGACATGTATAAACATACACAATTAATGCTGAATTATTTGATGTGGACAGAAATCTCGTATTAAAAAAGTCAGATACGGGGGAACTGAGTAAGTTAAATGAATTCCTTTGCAAGTCGAATTTGTTGTCCGATTTTCCTGGTTTACGGAATATACCTTTCTCTTGTTAATTAAATGGGACGAACCGATTGCGTTGCGAGGAAACAAAATTTACAACTATTAGAGGCCTCTATCACACAGAGATGACAATTGTTTCGCTCTTCTTTTTTAAAAAGAAAAACAGATTTTGTTTAAAAAAATCATTTTTTTAAAGGGGATGATGTAAATTGAAAACTAACTCACTTTGAACAATCAAACCTGGAGGTTCATAGAAGTGCGGACATAAGCTCTCCACAAATCCCTATCCTGAACTAATGTTTTTCAGTCATTCCTTGTATAATTTAATTCGTCAAATTAAGTTAATATTATTTCCCACCTTATTCTTGGTCTATCTACCGATAGCTTTCCTTCTGACTTGTTCAGCTTTCATTCCCCACGTGTCCTGCCATTTCAGTCTACGAGAAGTAACTGTTCTTATTATATATAATTTTCCGTAGAGATTATGTAGCTCACTATTATGAATTTTCTCCATTCGCCATCTGTTCGTCTTATTTGAACCAGGTTTCGCTTCCATATAACAGAATTGAATAAAATAACATTTTATATATTTTTAGTTTAACATTTTTCATAGGAATTGGGATAAGAAGAGTCGCGTTATTGCATAATAGTATATGCTTCCAGAGTTGAACCTATGTTTAATTTCTTTCTCCACCTCTAACGTATTCTAGGTATTTGAATTCTTAAATATTTAAAGTTATAAAGTGAAATTATAAAATTGTAAAATAAGAAGAAGAGAATTACAGGAGAACGTAGAAAGTTGTATTGACACATAGCCTGTTTAGCATCTGTTACGTAAACCAATTGCATGTGTGACAAGTAAATACCTCTGACGCAATGCTTGATATTTTAAGTACAATTATTTGAAATTCATTGATTTGCAACTCGGACTACTGTTACCTAACTATTCCTAATTTAATGTTTTAAAATGCAAATAAAAAACTTCTATAACTTAATTCTTCTCAACTATTTATTAGAATAATCAAGTTATCATACAGGCTAAATGTTGTATCCCTACCGGACGTTAAATTGTGGATTACCAGCTCTAAAGAACCATTGCTACAGAAAATGTCCACCAGTTCTAAAAAACTAGTGTTCTGAAAAATTTCCAACAATCAATAAACTTCAAATACGGACGAAGTTGGCTTTGGCAGTAGCGTTTGAGATTCATATTCGGGAGGATCCAGGTTGAAATCTTGCTGCCGACTGTGATTTAATCTGATTTTCCTCAATTCTCGAGGCAAATGCTAGGTACGAATTTAATTACCAGAATCCATTAAATCTTAATAATCGTTTCATAATAATGCTCGAATACAAGAACACACACGACTACATATAATAGTATAACAATCTCTTGGACATAACCAAACAATCCAGACGATATGACCTTAAAAGTTCTTCTTCTCCTTCTCTTTGTTTTAGGTCCATGACCTGTTACATCCTGCTGGAGTTCGGAATTCCTAAAAAGTTAGTTAGACTTATACGAATGTGTCTAAATGGATTAAAGAGTAGGGTGCGTGTAGGCAAACAGTTTTCAGACACTTTTGAAATCCAGAATGGGTTGAAGCAAGGAGATGCACTATCTCCTCTACTATTTAATTTTGTACTAGAGCATGCCATTAAATCTTTAGAGAATGAGGAAGGCTTACAACTGAATGGTATTAATAAGCTGTTAGTTTATGCTGATGATATAGTACTACTGGCCGATAGCGAGGAGATACTAAAGGCCAACACGCACACACTATTGAGTAACACTAAGAAATTAGGACTGAAAGTAAATATCAGTAAAACTGAATATATGGTCACGTAGAAATTCAGTATATAATGGAAATGGACAGCTAATGACAAATGAGGGAAATTTTGAGGAAGTGGCTGAATTCAAATACCTAGGAACAGTAATCACAAATAGGAATGAGATGCACAAAGAAATTAAACATAGGCTCAATTCTGGAAATGCATGCTATTATGCATTGCAGAGACTTTTGATGTCCCAACTCCTTTAAAAAAACATTAAGCTGAAAATATATAAAACTATTATTCTACTAGTTATATTATATGGGTGCGAAACATGGACTCTTTACTTTTAGGGAGGAAAGGAGATTACGAGTATTTGAGAATAAAGTTCTTAGGAAAATTTTTGGACCAAGGAGAGATGAACAGACAGGTGAATGGAGAAGACTACATAATAATGAACTACATGGTCTTTATAGGAAGCCAGATATAATAAGAACAGTTAAGTCTCGTAGACTGTGATGGGTAGAACATGTTGCGCGTATGATAGACTTGCATGGAAACTTCTTCTAGGAAAGCCAGAAGGAAAATGCCCAGTTGGTAGACCAAGAATGAGGTGGGAGAACAACATTAACTATGATTTGAGGGAAGTAGATTATACAGGGAATGATTGGAAAGCATTATCTCAGGATAGGGATGTATGGACAGCTTATGTATGCGCGGCCATGAACCTACGGGTTCGATAGTGCCAGTGAGTAAGTAAGTACGACCTGTTACATCCAGAATTAAGAGTCGCTCCATCTCTCTTTTGGTTTTCCATGTGTCCTTCTCCCATCCTTTGGTAACGTATCTCTTGCTATGCGTACAATTCTATATGGTGTCATGCGGGATATATGTTCAAATCATCTTTTTTTCCACTCATTCGCATATTGTCTGGATATTCAGCTGCCCTCTTATTTCTTCATTTATAATTCGATCTTTCCTTAGTTTATGCAATCTTTCTCAGAATATTTATTTCATTTCTTTCTATTTTTTTGTTTTGTTTTAACAGTATCTGTTCTTGTTTCGGAGTCAATATTGGACGTGTAACTACTTTATGTAGGCCTATTCATGTTTTGGTATCTTTATTTAAGTACTCGTTTTTCCATATATCATTATCATCATCAACATCTTTATGGTAGGCCGTCGGCCTGTTCCGCTCTCAGAATTCATCTTCCCATCGTCTTCTAGGACGTCCCACATCTCTATAGCCTTGAGGTTGGTCCAACAGTGCTTGTTTTGTCCATTCTTAAAATATGGTCATGACATTTTTGTTTATAATTTTGTATTTTTTCATTTAGATTAAACATTTTGAGTTTTTGCCTAATGTTTCACTAGGAATGTGATGTCTTAAGAGTTTATTCCATATTATAATATCATTCATACACCCAGACACTCTCGCTGCTTTATTAGCCTGATGTGTGACTTCATTATGTAACGATCTCCAGCTACATATTTTCACAAATATTTGAGTACCATGACCTGCTCAATCATTTCCTTTTCTAATTCTAACTTGCATCCTAATGAAACTTTACTTATTGTCATCATTTTAGGTTTTTTAACGATATTTCCATATTGCAATTTCGGAAACTTAAATAGAATCCATATATGCCTATTAATCTCCATAAATCATCTTCTGTATTCGCCATCAAGACCTCAACGTCCGCAAGACACAAGTAATTGTTATCCTTAAAAGTTAAAGTGTTTATGAATAAGCATGAGACAGAAATTAATCGTGATTTAAACTTTCTCTTTCTTCATTTCAATTTTGTCTAGAGACAGTAATTGAACAGCTTTGGAGACGTGACATCTATAGTATCTTTATATATATATACAGACTCAGAGATCCGGGTTCGAATATAGTCCAGGCATTTATGTTTCTTATCATACCATATTAAGCTTGCATTACTCAATGTTAAACATTTAATTATAACATCGATAAAGCGTCACTGCTATAAAGTAAAATAAATATTCTCTTTAATTTGCTTACTTGATATAGTCAGCTACTAGATGGCAGTGAAGACAGTGTTCTCGCGACATCTAGTAATAATGGAGAGTATAATACATATATAAGAAAAATAAGTGTTTGAATTGGATTCGCCTGGTAGTGTAATGGATATCACGCTGAGGTACAGACTCAGAGATCCGGGTTCGAATCCCATCCAGGCATTTATTTTTCTTATCATACCATATATATATAGGTATGGATGGCTACAGTTGTGTATATTGCATGTTTCACGAGAAAATACAACTGTTATTAGTATTTAAAATTTATCTACAGACGCTCTAACAAAATCACACCGTAGCGTAGTGGTTAAGGCACCACACAACCAGCCGGAAGGTCGAGGGATCAAGTTCCGGTGAGGTCAGGATTTTTAAACTGACCAAAACCTTCTGGCGGCATTATTTCCCTGGGATCGACTCAGCCTCAATCGGAAATGAGTACCAGGCGCTTGTTCTGGGGGTAAAGATGACCGTCACGCAGGGCTGACAACCCGGCTAACATTAAGTGCCGATTGTCCAGAAAAAGTGGAAGCCTAACCTCCAACTATCCAAGGGCCTCCTGAGGCCTATAGTGGGATCACTTTACTTCACTTTTAACAAAATCAAAACGATTCTAGAATCTTTGTTTGTTTCCATCAGACAGTGAATTTACATTTGTTGTGTAATGTTACATTTAAATTAATTATGAAACGGTAATTAACTGTAAAATGAATAGAGTAATGAAATTCCAAGCCTTGACGACTGAGAAAAATACGAAAAAAAACCCAGATTAATAATTGAATTCTGAATTTCATGAATACCAATCTCAAACTTTATTTTTTAATATATTTGTTCGACCTTGGGAATTTAATATAAATTATGACAGTAAAATGCTGTTATATAGAATATATTGTTGTTATTAGTTTAAAATCGTCTGAATAAATATTAGGTATTGAAAATTTGTTAATTAAATGGGTATCGTAAGTATAGGTTAACGATATTCATATTGTAATTATTTTATTTCAAGGCGATGCTCTCCGTGTTCTTGTGTGGTCAAAAAGTAGGTGTAATTATCAAAAATAAAATCTTCTTCTCCTTCTCCCTTCCAAGTATTAGGCCAAGGCCTGTTACGATCCTATAGAAAATTTTCCCTCCAGCATTTCATAGGACGGCCCAGAGATCTTTGGTCGTCATAAGTTTGATCCTTCAGGGAAATTCTCGTATAAGACTTGAAAGCATAATAATAGTCCCTTCGATTGGTTGCTGGCCAAAGGAAGGCAAGACCAGTGATGGGGCTGCCATCTTATAGCCTCTGGTCAGGCTTTTCTGGAGAAGAAAAGAAAATAAAGGAAAGAAGAAATGGAAGAAAGGAAAGACTCCCTAGCCCTCGGATGCCCTAATAGCGTCGGGGTCGAAAAAACAAGAGTTAACCAAGAGAGGTTAGATAGTAAAGTTAAAAGAGTCTGGTATAATAAGTGGAAGAAAGGAAAAAATACCAGATCGGTTAAAGATAAAAGTAAGGAGCGAAACACAAGTAAGTGGAAGCAATGTTTTGCTCAGCTTGGGCACCTTGTGGTCGCCATCCACATATCCCCTAGATGGGGACCCCTTATTTTTCTATTTCATGGATTTTTTGAGCACAAACTAATATTAATTTTGAAAGCAAAGGGTTTTCTTGGCTTCAAATTTGTGTAACATTAATTTTTAAAGAATAAATTGTTTTGGGCTCCAAATATGTAGGTCTTTATGTGAGCCAAACATTGATTTGGCGAGTTTTTATGTAAGATTGTGTATTGTATGAGTTATCATTGTCAAGAAGAAACATTATTTACATTTCAACAAAAAAGAGGGATATTTTGTACGGGGCTTGAACATTTATAATTTATAATATAGAAGGAGTACGATTTATACAGAGCTGCAGTCTAATCTTAGCGGATAGAAATATATTAACAATATGAACATGAAGAACACTTATGTAATATCATTATAAAACCAAAAATAACGACCATGAGTTTATACAGAGTGAGAAAAAAATATCAACCTCTCATGTATCATAATACCCATCCATAGTAATTCTTGCCAGAGAGCACGTCTTTCACTGCAATCATAGCATTTTCATGCTATGCTTTGCAGCTCTACTAGGCAATTATAGGTGTGGTAACCTTCCCGTTGCTTTCTACACCGGTGAAGGATGGTGAAGATAATGTAAGGATGATGAAGATGGCAGGGTGATTGTCGGGGACTGTTGGGCCTAAGCTTCCTGACATTTGTCTTACAGGCGAGGAGAAACCCCGAAAAAACCTCACCCAGGAGCCTATACCGACCGGGAATCGAACCCGGGCCCGCTGCGTGACAAGGCAACACGCTATCTCTAGACCACAGCGGTGGACAAGTATTATATAAGATTTTTTGTATTGTAAGCTTATGTTTTCCCTTTACAGAGATTTAGGCGCTCTCCCCCTACAGGGAAGAATTTGAACCATACTAATTTAGTTACACTTGTTTTCGTATAAATGTCATTTTGAGTGGTCCGTGGTCAGCGTTCCGCCTCATACTGACATCTAGGAAACCAAGGTAGTACCAGGACGGGAAAATTCGATACATTTTGCTTAGAGGTCTTTTCATTCAGGCTTAAGGATTTTTTACGAGCCTGAAAATCTTCAGACTCGGGATCCACGGCTTAAAGTCCCTCCTGGAGGACTTACTCCTTGGATTTTTCCGTCCTAAAAAATCCATCGACCACGGCCGGGTTTGAACCCGCGATCCTCGGGACCAGAGGCAAGAAGCATAACCACTAGTCCATATAAGATACAAAAAATAATGAAGAGGATAAAGAGTTGAAGATCTTATCTCGACTAATCACGTCTCTGAGTAGAGCTGCGCTAGGCACATAGAATTTCCTATAAAGTAAGAGATAAAACAATGAAAATAGAAAAGAGTCGTGGAAGATAATCTCAAAGTCAAAATGGACTGATAATGTATTAACATTGATAGTGCATTTTTTAACTTCTACAATTCGCATTCGATTTTACATTATGTGTATAAATTTTGTCGACCGCGGTGGACTAGATATTATACTATTTACCTCTGGTGTCCCAGGGGCCGGGGATCAAAGCCGTCCAGGGTCAATGGATTTTTTTGGATGGAAAAATCGAAGGAATAAGTCCTTTAAGCCGTGAGTCCGAGTCTGAAGATTTCCAGGCTCGAAAAAGATCATTAATCCTGAATAAAAATGCCTCTAAGCAAAATTTACCGATTTCATAATAGTAATACCTTAGTTGCCTGCTAGATGTCTCATTGGATCTGTATGTTGACCGCATACTATTCATAGTATCTACGGGCAAATAAGCGTAACTAAATTAACTTGGTGTAGTAAGCCCTAACAAAGGAGAGGTTAAACCTCAATATTGGGTTACGTCATTGTAGTAGTGTAGTAGTATATCACTTTTATTAAACGATAGTTTGGGAAACAAATAAGCATAGAAACTAAATTACTATTACACAATATAACAGAAAATCCTGTCTAAAATACAGCAGTGAAACTTAATTTTGAATTATACATGCGAAAATAATTTTTTACCAGCTAAAAAAATGAGGGTTTTAGGTCCTCTTTAAGATCTAAGTATTGGATAAAAATATAAATGTTGATATTCGTGAAAGATTAAAAGTTGAAAACAAAGTGGAAGATATGCAAATACATAATAATTGATGGCGCCAATATGTTTTTAATATAACTGCTGGTCTATTAATTTCGTCTATTAGGTAAAGGAGCCGTAAGGAGGGAATTGCAATAAAAATTAAAATGATCATATCATCATCATCACTCCAAGGATTAGGCAATTGCCCGTTCCGACTTCATAATGCATCAGCCCAACGTCTTCTAGGTCTTCCAACATCACGTCTTCCTCTTGCTTGATAATTTCTTGCTAACAATGGTAGCAGGAGAAATTGTTCATGCAATTTCAATTAATTGTCCTTCCAGCAGGAATCGATTATTGAAGTCATTTATGATTAATATAACACCTCCATAGAATGGATTCAAATCGTTTATCAAAGTAAGTATCAACTAAAGATCACAGAGACAGAGGAAGACTTGAACAACACTGGAGAAATAAATCATATCTTGTGATATAGGAACAGGCTCATGTGAGCCTAAACATAAAATGCTCATGATGGTGATGATTTATATCCTTTTACTACTTTTATGAAATTTACGTCATACAGTCTATAAGGAAACTGAACAACTTTAGCTTGCCATGCGACCTTGATGTAGGTCACAACAGACAATGAAAAAAAGAAATAAACTTACCAAGTTTTCTTGATGCGAAGTTAATGAAATGGGGCTTCCTTCTTTCTGCATTTTGCAGATGATGATCTCTGCCAGATTACTGTGAGAAGATATTGGGAATCTGAAATGATACAGAGATATTATTAACTTACTATAAAATGCTCCATTAACCTTTTTGTATTTCGTAAGCTTACAGGCACACCGCCAGTTGGGAGAGAATTTTTAACTATGGATCACATAATAATGTTTTATCACACAAGGATATGGATGAATTCTCCGGATGAATGGTTACCTAATAATGTGGCCACTTCCGAGACAACATGAGGATTTAACACACTCATATATCATAAGAGTGGTTATGATTGCCACATATTGCTAGGGATTATATTATTTGGGCCTTGAAATTTCCTCACATGTCTTGCAAGGATCCATAAAATCCCGAAAAAAAACACCTCATCTGGAACATTTCCCAACAGGTGATCGAAACCGGGCCCATTCTGTCCAAGGGAACGGTGTTACTTCTAGACCCATCGTTGGATTCTATGTAAATCCCATTCTTCTTATTATTATAATTATTTCGCGCTACACTCCTATAAGAGCCTTCGCCTCCAGAATGTATCTTCTCCAGATATACCTGTTCCATATCGTTGTAGTCACCACATTCTGTTGTATACAATCCCAGCATCTATGTGGGTCTCCCTCTAGGTTTATATCCTTGTGGATACGCATAAATAATTTGTTTCACGTTTCTATTTGTACTCATTCTATTCACATGACCAATCCAATTCATTTGTTTTATTTTAATTAGCATTATTATGACTATCTCAAAAAAACTTCAACAATTCCTGACTGGTTAGTATTTTCCAATTGTTATCTATTTTAACAGCTCCAATTATTTTCCCTAATACCTCTCTTTCAAAAAACATTAAATCTGTCAATAATATATTCACTTATTACCAGTGAGAACTGGGCGAATTAAAATTTTATATATTCATAAATGTAGTGTCCCTGTAGTGGGATTACTTTACTTTTTTCAGAGAGTAATAAATTTACTTATTCATAATTATACTAAGAGAAACTATGTTTTATTAGCACTTTCAATTATTTCCTCTGTTTCATATTTAAGTAGGCCTACATTCTTATTTGTTGTAGGGCTAAGTGTATCAAGGTATTTGAATTCTTTAACAATATCAAAATTATATAACTCAATGCTAATGTTATCATTCCTTGGGATATTATTTCTAAATACAACCAATCATTTTCTTCTTTCACTTAGAATCCTAATTTTTTTTACTTATTAATTAAAAAATGTATATATATATATATATAATATGTTGTTTCCTTCTTCCTAGGAAGTAATGTCATCAACATAAACCCAGTAATTGATACTTTAAATAAATAAATATGTGTACAAATAAATGCAAGAAAGTCGCTTCACAGTTTTGTATATTTCTGAACAATGATCAATACTTCAAGTAAGATATTGATTAATGGCCTGCGTCACATGATTCTATTGATTACAGAAGAATGTCTTATGAAAGGAGACATTCAATCCGTATTTACTAAAGGCATTTTACTAGGGAACAGAAATCCGCTCTTGGAAGGTCAATTTCTACACAAACATTGCGGATATTTTCAGCTGGCGTTATTCATCCAACACAGATAATAAGCCTTAGTTGTTTATCCTGCAGTGTTTTTTTATTAACCTATGATCTAATGAAGAGAATATCTTGTCAGAAATTCAAAATTATTTTACATTTTATTATAATAATGTTAATTCAGCCGTTAAAAGTTGGTTTTATCGGAGGACAAATTAAAAATAAAATAACTATCTCTCTGGCTAATGGAATGCCGCATTCATTAAGATCCTCTACTGTTTCCTAATTCCAGTCAACTCAATCCTGTTCAAATATCTGATACCCGGTACACTAAGATTCAACCACCTATACCTCACTAATAACGTTTTTCCCAAATGTTTTACAATACAAAACTTCAAAGCATTTCCATTCTCACCCATTCGGGCTGCATGTCCGGTGCACCTCAGTCTTCTAGCTTTAATATTCCCCACAGTAATTAGACAAGTACACAAATTATGGAACTTCTCATTGTGTAGCTTCCTTAATTCTCCAAAATGGGACAGAATATTCCTCTTAGGACCCTATTACTTTCGAATATATTCAGCTTATTTAATATAGATAAAACAATAATATAAAATGACGTTAAAACATAGAAATAGATGATCATATAATCCAGTTCAATATTTCAGAACCTATGAGATCCTGAACTTACCAAATATGCCTAATGGTTTCATATGTGAGCAAAATACATGCTAATAAGTTGGTTACAGTACCACAATGCTTACCAAATGAACGACTATTGAAATTGAACTCTAGGGTCACAACCAATTGGTCTCATTTTTTTTCGGCAAGATGTTTGAATTTTTGTTTCTACCTAAGTGTTTCTCCATACGACACCCTTCCCAGCATGGATTTCATAAAAAAATAATAGAACTGAACTCTGGGTTCAAAATCATTATTGGTTCCATTGTTTACATCAGTAGTAGATCTTATGTTAGGAAGAGGGCTATTATTACTTCTTCAGTAATCTCTATACGACACCCCTCACAGCATGAAAATAAAAATAACAGAACGGAACTTCGGGTGAAAAACTTGGTTTCTATTTGGTTCTACTGTTTACTCCGATAGTAAATACCATGTTTAGAAGGGATTATTGTTACTATCTATGTAATCTCCATACATTACTCCTCGGAGAATACATTTCATGGAAGAAAACCATTATTAGAATTGAACTATGTCCAAAACTATTAGTGCTTACTGTTTGGACTGGTATTAAATGTTTGGTAGAAGGTTATTCTTAATACCTAAGTGATCTCCATAAGGTGATTCAAGCAGTATTCATTTAATGAAAAAAAATCATAAAACTGAATTCTGAATTAAAAACTATTTTGTCCCACCGAGTTCGTCGATATGACAGTGAAAACTGGGCTTCTAAATAATGGATTAGAGAAAGTCTGGAGGATCCACTCTTTTATGATTCATGAGATGAGATAAAATACATAGATTTCGAAAACAACTACAAGCCAGAAACATTTTTGAATAAATTAATAGAAGAGCGCCAACAGAAATGGCTTAATCATAGACAAATAGACATAGACAGAGTACCGCAGCATGCATTGTATTGTAATCCAACAGGACATACAAGCCAAAGACGACTATCTCATGTTAATATATAGAAAAAGAGAGAGAATAGGTTCAATACAACCTAACCCTGAAACGTTCATGATGATGACGATGGTTTCATTGTTAGTAGATGGTTATTACTAACCCATAAGTAATCACCATACAATGTTTGTCATAGCATGGATTTTATGGGAAAGATGGTGGATGTTGCAGAGTCCAACGCCATTTCCTCAGTCTGTTGTATAATAACTTGGCCAGCTCTATGTGGCTTCAATAATCCAGGAACAATATTATACGATTGACTTACATGTAGTGCCTTATTTCCAAGGAAGATGTTCTTTCATTATTCTCTAAATAAAGTTAGGTAAATAATTAGATAAGGTAAAAATGTCTCTCAAACAATTTACAAGTTTGTGTTAATTTTCCATCTACTTGGCAAGTACATTAGTGTCATCTGTATCATCATTTTCTGAAGATCACGTCCAAGGTCGACCTTGAAATTTTCATTTCCTGAATATTTTCTACATCATGCTCATGCATGCTTACTTATTCTGTTTGATAACGCCTACTATTTTGTAAGATTTCTGCTATTCTTTAGTAGTTATTTGCGTTACAAGGACCCACAGTGTTGTTTTACGTAGACTATACGTTTAATTTCGAAACGAATTCCTAAAACACATTTAGTTTAAAAAAAGTAATATTGGTTCGTTAACCAACAGTGAATTACATGGTCTTTATAGGAAGCCAGATATAATGAGAACAGTTAAATCTCGTAGACTGCGATGGGCAGGACATGTGGCACGAATAGGGAATGAAAGACGTGCATGGAAGCTTCTTGTAGGAAAACCAGAGGGAAAACGCCCAGTTGGTAGACCAAGAATGAGGTGAGAGAATAATATTAACTAAGATTTGAGGGAAGTAGATTATACAGGGGATGATTGGAAAACACTGGCTCAGGATAGGGATATATGGATAGCTTATGTCCGCGCGGCCATGAACCTACGGGTTCGATAGTGCCAGTGAATTAGAGTTAGTTTTAACCATCAAAATCGGATTATTATGTGTAGCTGTTCATCTGAAACGAAAATTTGCAAAACGTTCTAGCATCGCAATTTTTATGTTTCACAATGAAACTTGCTACATGCTATTTAAATAAACAGTCGAAGATATTCTAAAAAAAATCAACGAAATCCGACTATTAGAAGTGAGGGCTTACCAAAATTAAACAAAATTGTCTCTATCAACCGCCATGTTTAATTTGTTGCAATGTATACCATACAATTTAATCAGCCCTTATATTGGTAATGTATCATATACGATACATTAATTTTATATATTCAATATTTTAATGAATTGATGTAAAAATGAATCGGTAGGCCTATATCTTATTTAAGTTGGCATAAAATTATACAATTTGCAAATAGATAATTTACGGTTATAGACAATTTGTTTTAACTGCAGGCAGATTTTTAAATTAGTTTGCATCAGAAATTGAATTTTTCCAATTTAACAAAATAAATATATATAATCAATTGAATTGACGTTTACTTGATATAAATCCATAATTCGTTTAATTAAATAGAAATAAAACTTGAAGTTTTATGTGATTTTCATATTTATTAAAATATAAAATTCGGTACTTTGTACCTTCTTCAGACATTATTACAAGTGAATGAATTTTGTTATTATAGTACATAACAACTGTAATTATGCAACAATTTTTATAACAATCTGTATCATAAATTTAAAAGAGGCAATTCATTCAAATCTAGTTGAGAATTTAACAGCTTATTACTAATTTATATTTTAATAAATATGAAAATCACATAAAACTTTAAGTTTTATTATTATTTAATTAATCAATATATATTCCACAAACTAAAAAAATTAATGCTTAAATTCGACTTGCTGAGGAATTCACTTTAGTTACTCAGTTCCTGCGTGACGGACTTTTATTATTATTATTATTATTATTATTATTATTATTATTATTATTACTATTATTATTATTATTGGTCGGCCGCGCCTCTGGTCCCGAGGGTCGCGGGTTCAAACCCGGCCGGGGTCGATGGATTTTTTAGGACGGAAAAATCCAAGGAGCAAGTCCTCCGGGAGGGACTTTAAGCCGTCGGTACTGAGTCTGAAGATTTTCAGTCTCGTAAAAAATACTTAAGTCTGAATGAAAAGGCCTCTAAGCAAAATTTACCGAATTTTCCCGTCCTAGTACTACCTTGGTTTCCTAGATGTCAGTATGAGGCGGAACACTGACCACGTACCACTCAAAATTACTTCTATACGAAAACAAGTATAATAATTTTATTGCAGCCAAATAGCCAGGATTAAAATAGAATACATTTTAAATTTACATATTTGCATATTCACACACTGTTTTTGTTCTTTTTGTGCATAGCTCAATGTGATATCGGTCACACGATTTTTCGCATAGCGTACATTGACAGTCTATATTTGCTTCATGAAATTTTGTGTTGTTGCATATCAGGTGGTGGAATCCATGGACTGCCAACCTAGTGATGACGTGTCTCATTTCGAAATTTTCTTTTGTCCACGCACGGTCCACCATTGCCCCGGTGCTGTAGAATTCTGGATGTATTTCTTCTCTTTTTCTGTTCAATGTTGCTAGCAGCTGCTCAGATGCGCTGGTGCTGGGTAAGAGTATGCTTGTTCTGAGGTCGTCGATGAGGAAAGTTTCCTTCGCCAGTAGGTATACGAGTCTTGAATGTGTTACTTTTGACACTCCTAATACTGCCTTTATATATCTCGCTTTCACCCTTTCTAGAGAGGAAAGATTCTTCATTGTTAAATGTGTCCATATGATTTCTATGCCGTATGTCAGTATTGGTAGAATTTTTGCTCTAAATAACAGCATTGCCGTCTCTAAGGTGAGGGATCTGATGTTTCTTATTTCATGCATTGCCATTATTGCCTGGGTTGTCTTTTCTGTGATATGTTTTGTGAAGCATTTTGCGCTTGTTTGTAGCGTGATGCCTAGGTATTTGAAGTCTGGTACTATTTTCAGTTTAGTTTCCCTTATGTATATCTCTTCATTTATGGCGGCTCTTCCTCCGTTTCTGAAGATCATTGTGTCCGTTTTTGATATATTAATGTCCAGCTTGTTCTTGGAGCTCCAATTTTCCACTTCGTTTATTGTTTCCTGAAGTGTTGTTATGTCTGTGGAACCGATTACGATGTCGTCCGCATATGCGCACGAGAAGATACCATCTTTTTGGGTAATTCTAAGGATTTCTTCGGTTGCTAGTATAAACAGTAAGGGGCTTAGTGGATCGCCCTGCAGTACTCCATTTGTTTGAATGATCGGTTTTGACATGATGATGTTATCTGAGACATATATTTCATTCCAGCTCAGCAGTGTATTAATGAGGTTCGTCCATATGTTGTTGTTTCCTAGTGTCTCCTTTAGTTTTTCTATCACTAGTTGCCTGTATACGAAAACAAGTGCAACTAAATTAGTATGGTTCAAATTCTTCCCTGTAGGGGGAGAGCGCCTAAATCTCTGTAAAGGGAAAACATAGCCTTACAATACAATTTTATTATTATTATTATTATTATTATTATTATTATTATTATTATTAACAACATTATCCATTACACAGTAATACTACATGTTTTAGTTCTCTTTTAGAGCTAGGCCTATATATATATATATATATATATATATATATATTTATGTAAGTTGATGATATTATTATAATAGTACCGAGTTATCTATACAAAAACACACTCACTCTATCTGGTAACACTATAAACTGGGACTGGAAGTCAAAAACAATAAATATAGATATATTGTCACATATATAAATACATTATTAAACGGGGATGGGCGCGTAAAGACAATGAAGGAAAATTTGAAGATGTGGCGGAATTGAAATAATAGTAAGAATAATTACAAACAGGGATGAAATAGAAAACAATTAAACGTAGGTTCAACTCAGGAAACGTATGGTATTATGCACTTCAATGATTCTTGTCATCCTAATTCCTCTCAAAAATAGTATATTACGATGCGAGGAGATTGGGAAGTGGTTTTTACAGAAGTGAGGAAATGTTTAAAACCGAGCGATAGCGACGTTTTTAATTTTTGAGATTCTGTAAAACACTTCAAAAACGTGCGTTGTACATTATTTTTTGCGCGATGGTGTTTTCAAAGTAATAAATAATAGTAAAATAATAACATCTTTGTTGGAAATATTCGCGTTCATTAGGCCTATAGACAATTGACTAATGTTAACAATGTGGGCAATGTTTATTAATTGAGACTACAGCAGGCTGTGACGCCAATCAGTCATAAAATGACGGCAAGTACGTATTTATTGTTATATATTGTTTCAAATAAATTTCAGTTCATTTAAAATGCAGTGATTTGTTTCGTATAGTGTATATTAACACTATCTTTTGGATATATTTTTGTACATAGATTGTACGTAGTATAATAGCCTACATTAAGGGCAGTGGTTTTACTTCCCACACGTTATGTAATATTACAGTATAGTTAGGCTATTTAGGTTGGCACCACGAAAAGTAGGAAGTTGAACTTCACAATGAGCTACGTGATCTTTTTTTAGGAAATCGGACTATTATCATCATCATCATCATCATCATTATTATTATTATTATTATTATTATTATTATTATTATTATTATTATTATTATTATTATTATTATGGCATCATTACTTATGGAGCAGAACATTGGCCATTAACAACAAAAACAAATAAGTACCTTTTGTCAATGGAAATGGATTTTATACGAAGGGCCGCAAGAATTTCAAGAAGAGAAAACATTAGGAACTCAGTTATAAGGGAGAAAATGAAGATTGAAGACACTATGTTAGATTATATTAAAACTCAGCAATTAAGATGGTACGGACATGCCCAGCGAATGGAAGAGGATCGACTACCAAAATCTGTTTTGGAATGGAAACCTGAGGGAAGACGAAGCAGAGAAAGACCTAAAACCTCCTGGAGTCAGGGAATATGTTTATATATGAAGGAGAAACATCTACAACCAGGAGATTGGATGGACCGACAAAATTGGCTATTAGGAATCGGACGATGTCACAGACATTAATCAACCGATGATCTATCTATCTATCTATCTATCTATCTATCTATCTATCTATCTATCTATCTATCTATCTATCTATCTATCTATCTATCTATCTATCTATCTATCTATCTATCTATCTATCTATCTATCTATCTATCTATCTATATATCTATATATCTATCCATCTATCTATCTATCTATCTATCTATCTATCTATCTATCTATCTATCTATCTATCTATCTATCTATCTATCTATCTATCTATCTATCTATCTATCTATCTATCTATCTATCTATCTATCTATTATTATCGCACACATCTAATCTCTTAAGTCTCTGTTATTCTACTTACGAGGGAGTTAGCGCAAGTTGTGATCGCAATTGCAAAACAAGTTTTTGTTTGTATGAATATGTTGATTACAAAAATGTATAACTAAGTGTCATCACCAATAACACTGTAAGCTACGAAGATTCGATATTTCGCTCACAATGGACCATACCTAACATGATATCGTGACTTTAGTAACTTTTTTTTGTTTCAATGCCACCTGTTTGTAATTCGACATTTCAGGTATTCTCTCCTGGCATTGTCATATTATAACCCACTTCTGAGGTTGGGACGCCTGGAAGGCGGGGTTACGCTGCTTAATGATATGATGGGTGATGACGATGGGTAATTATTGCATCGTAAACATTTTTTCTCTAGCTAATGTAGTTATTTGCAGGGTATGCGCTATAGTCGACAGTATATGCTATGGTTGATTTGCTCGGGACATATCGTGACAGAACTCATATCGGTGCTATCTGATTTCAAAAGTGGTGTATACTGTGAAGACCACCCCCTCATGGGAGCACAACTTACATTCAGCCACTTGATGTGCTATTCTTCCGACAGTTCAAGGCGGTGCTGAAGCGGATTGAAGATCACTGTATCCTTAACGACTATCAGTTCACAACATCGTCGAGGGATTCAATTTCTTTGCTGATGTGTATTCTACACAATCAGTTCTGTTCTCCAGTCTTCACAGACTTTGTTCGGTACTCCGGTCTGTAGCTGGATACGATGACTTCAAACCAGTGAGGATTAAAACACCTCCCGGACGTATTTTGGATGTTCAAAAGCAGTGTGACTCGACGACTGCTTAATGCAGGCATTCATGAAGTGCTCCTACTGTCATAAACTATTCTGTTTCCGGCACTTTATACTCTGTGGACATGTTCATCCTCGTAATCTTTTACCAAGAGCTACCAACAACCCTTTTTTTGAACTCGGTGACTGAACATGCACATTGTTGTAAAGTGCAGTGTAATTGTCAATGGCAAATATTGCGCGCATATTTATAATGTACAAGTGATATTTGAGAATAAAGTTCTTAGGAACATTTTTGGACCAAAGAGAGATGAACAGACAGGTGAATGGAGAAGACTGCATATCAGTGAACTACATGGTCTTTACAGGAGGAAGCCAGATATAATAAGAACAGTTAAGTCTCGTAGACTGCGATGGACAAGACATGTGGCACGAATGGGGAATGAAAGACCTGCATGGAAACTTCTTGTAGGAAAACCAGAGGGAAAACACGCCCAGTTGGTAAACCAAGAATGAGGTGGGAGAATAACATTAACTATGATTTGAGGGAAGTAGATTATACAGGGAATGATTGGAAAACATTAGCCCAGGATAGGACGTATGGATAGCTTATGTCTGCGCGACCATGAACCTATGGGTTCGATAGTGCCAGTGAGTAAGTAAATAATGATGATAATAGGCCCTAATAATAATAATAATAATAATAATAATGATAATAATAATAATAAACATCAAGTATGGCATTGTTAAGATTTTTATTTCCTAATTTTATTTTTGTAAACACTACTATTATATTATAATATCTTTGGAATGTTGCGATATAAACATTTTTAGGATACTAATGTGAGAGAAAGTTATGCCGTCATATTTATCAGTATATTGTTAAATATTATTTTGAAACCTATAGTCGATGCGTACTATTAATAATAATCTTGATTTTACTAATGAAAGTGGAGATAATACTTTACCTTGTAACGCAATGGCATAATAATTATTATTGTTACTATTTTTTTATTTGGCAAAAATATTTGGATCAGTAAATCACGTATATAATAAAAAATAGTTAAGTCTCGTAGACTGCGTTGCGTACATGTGGCACGAATGGGGAATGACATTTGATAAAGTTTGAATGAAAAGCAGAGGCAAAGCGCCCAGTAGGGCAGATCAAGAATGAGGTGGACCAACATTTGAGGTAAGTGGATTATACAGGGCATATTGGAAAATATTACGTCAGGGTAGGGATGTACGGAGATATCATGTCCGCGCGGCAATGCTTCAATAGTGCCAGTGAGTTTAAATCACTTTTGTTATAATTTGTTCGACAACATGCCTGTGGGGTTTAAGGAATTATGCTTTGGTGCGTAACGCATAACTATGGGACGCGTTTTGGTTCTAGTCTCCTTGGAGAAATATATTTTGTCGTGAAATTTCGTCCAGTATATGGGACTGGTACCCACTCAGCATCGCAAGGAATTTGGATAAATAACAGTTGGAGGTTAAGACAATCAGGTATATTTAGTAGGAGGATCACGTCTACATCTACAATGACATATCCCAATGTTGAGCCTAAGCCTAGGGTGTCCATAATACTTTCAATGTAAAAGGGGATACGTACAAAAAATTAATGGGAAAACCTGGGACATTTTAAAAAAGGTGGGACATTAACAAATTATACCAAATTGCACATATAAGTTATGCATATTTTTTATTGTCCATTAAAATTACTTACTCAGCTGCATTAATAAAAAAACACTAAAAATCGTTGATTATTAACGTTTAAAAATATTTATTTATCGCTGCAAGGGTTATGACAAATGTACTAAAAACTATAATTCTCTGTTCATGCCCACAGTTACAGTTTTATTCTATCCACCGCCAAAGTTCCAGAGATTCCGCAGGAAATCTCATCTCCGACATTGGCTGTACTGACCATGGATTGACAATTTTGCAAAATATGCCCAGTTTTCCAATATATGAGAGATAAAAAAAAAAAAAAAAAAAGATTATAAACCATACAGTGCATCGTGGTCATGACAGCTGGCGCTTTCTAACGTCCATATTTATAATTACATATTAAAGAACAAAATAAGTCGCCATTCGTAAATACATTGACAAAGCATCATCCCAAAAGCGGGACATTTGAGCGTCCCCAAGAAAATCTTCGGGACAGCAGGACATTTTCCAAAAAAACGGGACGAATGGACACCCTACCTTAGCCTCTCCTTTGTTAGGAGTTATTATACCAGGTTAATTTAGTTACGCTTATTTTGCCATAGACATGAATAGTGTGCGGTCAACATACTGATCCAATGATACATCCAGCAGGCAACTAAGGTATTGCTAGGATGATAAGATAATAAGGTATTCTTATTCAGGCTTAAGGATTTTTACGACCCTCGAAAATCTTCAGATTTCGGACACAGCTTAAATTCGATGTTTAATCTGAATTTATCACTTCTCACTGAATGAAAAATTAAATTTGAAGAGAAAAATATATGCTTAAATCGGAATTTGAATCCAATATCTCTGGTGGCGCGTGGGAATCGTATTAGTATAAGAGAAAAATCTATGTTTAAATTGATATGCCTAATAGCTTAAATCGTTAAAGCACTGGTATACAGAACCAGATATATTGGGTTCAAATCCCGATTTAGGCATATATTTTTCTCTTCAAATTTAATTTGCTACGGTTTAAAATCCCTCGCGGAGGACTTGCTCCTTGGGTTTTTCCATACTAAAAAAAAAAAAAATCCATCGACCCCGGCCGGGAAGAGGATCACTTACCACCTATAACTATCTAGAGTCTAGACTCTACATGATTTTCCAACTCAGCGATTAAGACGTATGAATTTGAGACCAGCAGTCTTCTCAAGTTGTCATACTTCAATTGCATTTTGTAATGAACCGGTCACGTAGCTCGAACTATTGACTCTAGAAATATTGTCAAACATTTTAATTGGTAAACCCTTGGGGTAAAATATCATTAGGTAAACCAAAGTGTTACATGGTATGTATAGGAAGCCAGATATAAAAATAACAGTTAAGTCTCGTAGACTGAGATGGACAAGACATGTGGCACGATGGGGAATGAAAGAGGAACATGGAACCTTCCTGTAGGAAAACCAGAGAGAAAACCCCAGTTGGCAGACGGAGAATAAGGCGAGGGAATAACATTATCCATGATTTGTGGGAAGTAGATTATACAGGGTATGATTGGAAAATATTAGCTCAGGATAGGGATATATGGAGAGATTACGTCCATACGGCCATGAACCTATGAGTACGATAGGGCCAGTGAGTTAGTTAGGCCTGGGTGTAGGAAGAGGGATAATCCTAATACTGTATACGGATCGATCTTGGGTAACTGGGTATCGGATACAAGACCTTGATTCAATTTGGTAGAGGGCCTTAATAAATGCTGCATTGAGGCTCTGGATAGATTTACTTATAAAAACAACTTTTTTCGAAAATAATAAACTAAAAAAAATCGTTAATCATGGTGAAATCATTGGCGCTCAAGAAATTCTATTATACTTCTTTGTTAGAACTAACTCACATAGATTCGCGGACACAAGCTTTCTATACTTCCCTATCCTGAGCCTATGTTTTCTAATCATCTCCCATATAATATACTTCCCTCAAATCATGGTTAATGTTATTCTCCCACCTCATTATTGGCCTACCAACTAGGCGCATTCCTATGATAGCCTATCTGTTATTTTTCAATGTTTAAGAATTATAGTCATATTATTATTTTGACATCCTTTATAATAAATTAAATAACAGGAACCATGACGCAAAACCTTCCAATATTCAATTAATAGTGTTCAGCATAATAACATGTCGAGGGACAGGATGAGAAAAACAGCTGCGATATATAAGGATGCCGACGCGATGGACGAGACCTGTCGACCACTACTTCAGTGGTAGATGGATGATGTAAATGATGAGATGAATCGAATCCTCTATTAAGTTATTGAAAATTTGTAATATAGGCCTAAAAGAACGGATTGTGGCTACCAAGCTTGTCGCAGTACTCGAGATATGAACTTGGAACCCAGAGGTGGAAGGGGAGTGTCTAACCACTTACACCAATGAATCTTTTGTAGTATGTAGTTACACATATTCCAACTTTCTCCAAGATGTAAATCTCCGATTATGGTCCTCGTATCATCCTAGGATAATAATTCCGTCCATACTTTCTAAACAAAATCGTTTTGATTTTGCTTTCTAGATATATGTTGTTTTGATTATAATCAATTCAGAGACAGTCATTGTTACATCGCAACTTCTCTGTTGGTTATTGCTATCGTCTTATCTGATCTGTTATGTTCTGTATTGTCTTTAACTATAGAGTCAATTGATGTCCCGTTGGTAGTGCTGTATCAGAGCCATAACATGTGTATAACACCATCATTTGCGTTCCCAATCCCTTGAAGTGAATCCAAATAAATACGTAAATAGTGCTCGAAGGTACTCTGATGTTAAAATATGCCTTGTTATGAGAATATGTAGAGGAGATTCTCAATATTTACTGAGAAAGTTGGCAACATGTAGCGCTTATCGTTTGTTCTGTGTTAAGTACATTAGCCTAATATGTGTTAATTTCTTCATAAATTTAATAATAAATATAATAAGCATATTTAAGTTTATAAATGAGCTTTAAACTCAGCGGGGAGTCACTTGGAGTATAATACAGTAAAACGTGCTCAAAGCGGAATCGCATGGGACCAATTTTTTGTTCCGCATTAGACAAAATTCCGCATTATAAAAAACTAAAACTTATCAATAATCTCAGATTATAGAGTACCGTATACGTCTTTTTACGTACCTTGGATTAATTGTAGTTCCGCTGCCGTTGAAAAGTGAAGTATAGTTTGTATGAGCGACTTTGAAGGTAACGCGAGAAATAATTGCCCAGTTTCGTCAGATTTAAAAATGTCTATTGGGTGCATATCCTGAAATTAAAGTATGCAGTTTCGGTTTCCGCTCACTAACTACACTTTTGTGCACATCCTTTGATTCCCCGCAAATTTCATTCCACACTACGTTGTGTCGTCTTTTAAATCTGTCCAGTCATTTTAAAGATGTCTTGAAATCGTTATTCCCTAGGGATTTAGCAACAGCTAGAGCTTGACTTTGGAACATCGGTCTGGAAATTTGGAGATTTTTTTTTATCGTCGTGCACTTGTAAAATACTCCCAGCCTATTTCGTTCATTCCTTTCCTCCCCCCCCCCTCTCTCTCTTTCTTCATTTGACCATTTTCTTGCATTCATTCATTCATTCATTAATTGTTTTGCTTTGTGTTTTAAAGTCTCATACAATTGAGTTTTTCCACATTTCAATTTAGTCATTATTTCGCGCACTGAGAGTTTTTCCTTTATCTTCAATCACTTTCAGATTTTCGTTTAATGACAACGATACATACGTTTTAGCCATCTTTATTTCGTAAGTTCACAACGATACCTGATTAGTCTCAGAACTTAAACTAATTTAAGATTATTTGTAAGACAGGTACACTATCTGTATTTCCCATAATGGGTGTCTGTGAGACCGAAAAAATTTCAGTTACAGGTACTCGCCGTTAGGTATAATTTCTTTTTTTTTTGGCCTAACAGGAATTAGATGAAGTGGAAACTAATTTATTTACCTCTCTGTCTTTCCGCTTTATATATTTTTTCATGAATGGTGTAGAAATATCCTTCAGTTTTCGTGTTGAACAGATTCCGTTCGATGCAAAATAAATTAACGTAAAATCACTATTACTTCGCCGGGACCTATAAATGTGTTCACATTGGACAGATTTCCGCATTATTCATGTTCCGGATTAAACAAGTTTTACTGCATAATGGTACGATTAATTAAATAGTTATGTACGCAACAAGGAAAGTAAGTAGTACATTACTACTGTAGTCGAGGACGTGTTTGAACCCGGACTTTAGCGAGGGCTAGCAAATAAGTTCGGGTCTAGTAAGTACTTACATCCCGAATTGTATATATATATATATATATAATTTTGTTCACTCCTATACTAATAATTATATCTAATTTTTATATTTCGCGTGAATTTATATCTTGGTTTGAAGAGTTCAATTGTTTGATAACAAGGGGATGTTGATAAAACAATTTCGATTGTTTATTGTTGTCTGAATTAGTGGCAGACATTTTAAATAACAGTTTCAGACTGCATATTAATTGCAGATATGATTAACTGTGATGCAGAGGAAGCGGCAAATGCTGCGGTTAATTTTCTTTTACCAGGAAAGTCTAAGAATATATATGAAAAAGTATATAGGACTGGTGTAAATTGACATTTTTACATTATTAATTAAGTCAATTACTTTTCTTCCCTAGAGAAGTAAGTTGAGCATTTACATGCCGTTTATCAATGGATACCAAGGCCTCTCTGGTATTCTACTTACTTCCCTAAAAACAGAAAGATAATTAAGCCATTATTAGTACAGGAGTGAACAAGAGCATTTTCACCATACCCATTGATAGAACGGAGAGGTCTAAGTCTCTATGAAATTACTGACCACGAGAGCAATTCAAAGATTATACAATCGGGGTAAACGGACCGCCGAACTTAACTAATGTGTTCCGATCAGGTATCATTTAATCCCGAGTGCAACCAATGAACACTGGCCATCACATGAGATGTGATAAAAAAGATCGATATTATAATATAAAATTAGTACATGTCAGGTACAGTCAATGCATCTTACATGTACTTATTTTTGTAATTTTATAACATAACATCTTTCGCTGATAATCGAACTAGATTCTGAAAGGCCTATAATAAATAAAAAAATAATTAAATTGAGGACGACTGCACCTTACAAGTTTAATTTTATATCGTGACTATAACCTCAACGGAATTTTATTATTAATTTTATAAGTAACCTATAAGATCTATATTTTCTATAAACATCATAAGTTAACATATTCTCAGTATAAAAAACATGATATTTAACATTTACTGTTCTAAGCGCTTCAAATTATATTTTGTAGGTAAAAAATGTTGAATAACTGATGAATAATTTGCATATTTATGTGGGAATAAAATCGTTTTCTTCTATTCATTCTGTTAAATAAGAGTTTTATTAGGGGTTTCGTATATCTGTCAAGTTTCTCACAAAGTATTGATCGAAGAGATAAAATTAAGTAAAATGTAGTGTAGAACTTGTTCTTTGTAGTCAATATGCATAATTTATTCCACATAATTTAAAATTCTTCTGCCACAGTGTTACCAACTTACATGACTCCATTTTATTGATTGCTTCAAATTATGTTTTTATTGTTTTTTGCGCTATAGTGCGTTCTGTCGTACTTACAGCAATGGCGACCATGATTTAAAGTTCAACTTCCTACATTTCGGGGTGGCCAACCTAAATAACTATATTGTAATAAAATAAATATAGGCCTACTGTAATATTTTTTTTTGTTCAATGCCACCTATTTGTCATTCGACATTTCAGGTATTCTCTCCTGGCATTGGCGTATTGTAACCCACTTCTGCGGTTGGGGCGCCTGGAAGGCGGGGTTACGCTGCCCCAATGATATGATGGGTGATGACTATGAGTAATGATGCGCCAGGAGAGGTCTTAAACCTAGACTTAATTTAATGAGGTGAATATGATATTGATGATAATACTGTAATATTATATATTACAAACCACGTGTGGGGAGTAAAATCACTGCCCTCTATGTATACTAAGTACAATGTATATACAAAAAATATCCAAAAGGTAGTGTTAATATACATCATACGAAAAAAAATCACTGTATTTTAAATGAACTGAACTTTATTTGAAACAATATATAACAGTAAATACGCACTTGCCGCTATTTAATAACTGATTGGTATCACGGCCTGCCGTAGTTTCAACGAATAAACATTGCCCACACTGTTAACTAATTGTTTATAATGAATGCAAATATTTCCAACAAATATGGTATTATTGTACTATTATTTATTATTATGTAAACACCTTCGAGCAGAAAATAATGTACAACACACGTTTGAGAAGTGTCTTACAGAATCTCGGAAATTAAAAACCTCGCTATCGCTCGTTTTTTTTATTTTCCTCGCTTCTGTAAAAACTACTTCCCAACCTTGCATTGGAAAATACTATTGTTTCGCTCCACACAAGTTAGTAAAATAAATCATTACGAATTTAGAACTACTTCTATAAGGACTTACAGTAGGCTTACCCTGACTCACACATTTTAATACAAGTTCGAAGTACTAATTTATTCTCATGTCGGCTATAATCTCACTTTAACCTCTCGCCTTACAGCTACTTTTTACATGTCCGGGCCTTACAGTAGCCTTACGGTAGCACGACCTGTCAGGAGAGATTTTAAATTGTTGATCACTCTTATAATTTTTTGAACCACACAAGGGCAATGAGGATCTCCTCCGAGACAACACACCATTCACACCAACACACATACATTCATACTAAACATGGCGAATATGATAGTGATAATTATGATGTTTGGGGACCTTTTGGGCCTTAGCGTTTCCTGAAATTTTCTTACAGTCGAGGAAATATATCGAAAAATATCAATCACCCAGGAAACTTGTCCCGACCAGGGATTGAGCACGGGCTTGCTGCTTAAGAGGCAGTGATGACACCCCGAGATCACAGCGGAGGGCAAATGGCTGACAGAAATATTACTGAAATATCAACAAAACGGACGCAACTTTCACCAACACATGAATACAAATGGTTTACTTAATGATTTTACAAGTACACAAGCGAAGATAATAAATTATAATAAATTCATGTCATCAGCATTTATTTCAAAATAAGTCTAACTAAAAATAAATCACTTCATATTATAGGAAACATTCTTAAATGCTATAAATCATTATTAATTTCATTTTGTTAATTGGCAATCATGATGAATGAGTCATTTACGCCATTGTTGCAAGTGGTATTACAATGCCTAACTATACATTTCGAAACTGTGAGTTTATGCAATGCTTTATATTTTAATACATATTTTATTTTCGATATATTGCTTTTTTGCGCGACAGTGTGTTTTGTTGTACTTACAGCAATGGCGACCATAATTGTAAGTTCAACTTCCTACATGTCGGGGTTGCCAACCTAAATAACTATATTGTAATAAAAATAACTATACTGTATACATAGCCTATTACAAACAGCGTGTGAGAAGTAAAACCACTGCCCTCTATGAATACTACGTTAATGTATATACAAAAAATATCCAAAAGGTATTGTTAATATACTGCATTTTAAATGAACTGAACTTTATTTGAAATAATATAAAACAATAAATACGTACTTGCCGCCATTTCATCACTGATTGGTGTCACGGTCTCCTGTTGTTTCAACTAATAAACATTGCCCATACTGTTAAGGTTAGTCAGTTGTTTATAATGAACGCAAATATTTCCAATAAAGATGTTATTATTTTACTATTATTTATTATTTTGAAAACACCATCGCGCAAAAATAATGTACAACGCACGTTTTCTGAAGTGTTTTACAGAATCTCGGAAATTTCCTCGCTTTTGTAAAAACCACTTCCCAACCTAGCATCGTAATATACTATTATTCTTCTTTGTTCTTGAAATAGTACTAACAACGCCTATAATATATACGGACCAGTTCATTCTATACGTATTTCAGGAGTGTCTTTCTGTGTTGATTGTTGAACAGATACGTAATGTTAATATTTGTTTTTATTGTAAGCCTATGTTTTTCCCTTTACAGAGATTTAGGCGCTCTCCCCCTACAAGGAAGAATTTGAACCATACTAATTTAGTTACACTTGTTTTCGTATAGATGTCATTTTGAGTGGTCCGTGGTCAGCGTTCCGCCTCATACTGACATCTAAGAAACCAAGATAGTACTAGGACAGGAAAATTCGGTAAATTTTGCTTAGAGGCCTTTTCATTCAGGCTTAAGGATTTTTTACGAGCCTGAAAATCTTCGGACTCGGGACCCACGGCTTAAATTCCCTCCCGAAGGACTTGCTCCTTGGATTTTTCCGTCCTAAAAAATCCATCGACCCCGGCCGGGTTTGAACCCGCGACCCTCGGGACCAGAGGCAAGGAGCAATGTTAATATTTATTAATTCAAATAATACATTTCGACGTAACATGAAATAAAATTACGTATATTACACGAATTAAAAGTTTTTTTTGAGGGGGATTAATTTTGAAAATCTCAACTCATCCACAGAACCTCACTTTCGATTCTTCTAGAGTTTTTTAATTTATTGTTTATTTTTAGTTTTCAGTACCGGTAATAAATACTAGGGATTCAGTATGAGTTGAATTACTACATGGACATAACATGTGGCATTAAAGCCAGCGTCGATATCTTGCCATGGCTGTTACGATAAATCGATATCTGAGTGTCGCGTCGTTTGTTTTCCACAATAACATTAGTATAATTTATAGCTTACTTATAGTTTTAACATTATCTAGTAAAATACATATTTGACACCTCAACTTTCTCTAAAGAATAAGTATGACCAAATAAATGACGCTATATCAACAATATCATCTCCATTATCACTAGAGAAAAAAAAAGTACTAAAAATTAAGATTGTAACGCAGATAGTCCAGTATATATTATTCAACTTTATGTATGTGGAAACAAGACAAAATACAGAAGTCTTACTTCTCATTATACTATGTCGCAATCTTAACTTTTAGCATATAAAAATACTTGCCCTAAAAATCACCATCATTTCAGCTTCTTTCATGAATATCTTCCATATCTCCCCGTTTAGTGTAAATAAGAAAATAAATATATTGCTATATGCAGATGATATGACAATAATACAGAATAATGAAGAGAACTTGCAACGTTCAGTGTATAAGTTGAGTCAAATTGGCAGCAAATATAACTTGAAAATATCCACAAAAAATACAAAAGTAATGGCCCATCGAGAAAAATACCCTTACGCTCCAAAATAATAATAGAAAACAAAGTATTGGAACAAGTATCTAATTTTGATTATATTGAATATAAGCTATGATATGGATAGAGACTTAGAAACCAAATTGAACAAATTTCAGTCAGTATGTGAGACAATAAATGGAACTCTCCACAATAAAACTCGAAAAGACACGAAATTAAAGTTTTATAAAATAATGGCTGTGCCGGTATTAATGTTCGATAGTGAGTCTTGGATGTTACACGAAAGAGATAGAAATCGGCTGAAATGAGGTTCCTTCGTGTGGTAAAGGCTGCACAAAAATGGATCTGATAAGGAATGAAGATATAAGAGATGAATCGAATATATAAAACTTAAATGAGAAAATAGAGGAATATAAAGAGAATTGGAGGGTCCATCTGGATCGTATGAATAACGAAAGAATCCCAGCACTAACATATAACTATCAACCTCAAGGAAGAAGATGTGTGGGTCGTACGAGGAAGAGATGATTCTAACACTGTGAAGACGGAACAGGCAAGATTGCCAATCCCTGCAAGGAAGATGATGATGATCTCCCTGTTTTTGAGCACATGCAACATACACTGTTCCCGCGTTAGAGGTATTAAGGATTTATGCCCACCACTTAATAATTCGAAAGAATTTTACTGTTATCTTTATGGCCCAGGATGCGAACTCTCCAAGATTTTATTTATATAACAATTCCGGAAATCTATATAATACAGCAGGAAAATTAAAGAAAAAACCACGTCCGGGCTGGTGTTTCAGAAATTTAATTACGAAACCGTTGGCCATGATTCGAGGGAAGTAGATTATACAGGGAATGACTGGAAAACATTAGCTCAGGATAGGGATGTATAGAAAGCTTTTGTTCACGTGGCCATGAACCTACGGGTTCAATAGTGCCAGTGTGTTAGGTTGTAAACTAATTAAACCATGAATGTAATTGACTTTGTTGTGTAGATTTCCAGCCTTAACGACAAATGGGGGGGGGAATGTGAAAAAGTGGCAGAATTCAAATATCAATGAACAATATGCAAACAGGAATGAAGTGTATAATGATGTTAAATATAGGCTCAACTCTGGGAAAACGCATGCTATTATGCACTGCGAAGACTCGTGTCATTTCAACTTATATAAAAAGTTAGCAAAATATATAAAATGGCTATTCTTCAAGTTATAGGCCTATTGATTCGAAATATGGTATCTTATTGTAAGAGAAGAAAACTGATTGCTAGTATTTGAGAGTAAAATGCTTAGGACATTTTTGAACTAAAGAAAGACGAACAGACAAGTGAATGGAAAACAAAAAACTGCATAAACATTAGCTACATTATCTTTGTGGAAAACCAGACGTAATAATAAGAGTCAAGAAGATTGTGATGTGGAGGACATGTGGCACGGATAGGTAAGAGGGTCATGAAAACTTCTACGAAAACCAAAAGGAAAGCGCCTAGTCGGCAAGCCAAAGATAAGGTGGAGAATAACATTGACTTGGTTTGAGGGACGTGAATTAAACAGGGAATGACTGGAAAATATTAGCTCAGGATAAGGAGTATGGAGAGCTCATGTCCATACGACCATAGATCTCCGGGTTCGATAGTGCCAGTGAGGTAATTAGTATAAATTCTAATAAGTCACTGTTATTATGAAAATAAAATCTTCCCAGTGTTCCTACATCGTGTACCATAAACATCATCATCATCATCATCAACTTCACGGATTAGGTCTTTGCCTGTTCCGATCTTACAATATGTTCAGTCCAGCGCTTTCTTGGTCTTCCTATCGATCTTTGTCCTCCATGATTATACATCAGTGCCATCTTTGATATCCTATCCTTTGTCATTATTTAAAGATGTTCTATCCAATTGTTCCTGTGTTATTCTATTCGTTGGAGAGGTGGTTGTACTTTTAGTTCTTCTCTAATATTCTCATTTCTAATATGTTCTTCTCTTGTACAACCTTTCACAGCCCGTAGGAATCTCATCCGCTGCCTGAATTTTAATTTTTTTCTTTTTTCTTTAGGACCCAGGCATCACTTCCATACATCGCCACTGGTAGTGCCATCGTTGAGTAAAATCTTAGCTGCGTATCCTTTCTTACTTTGTTCCTCGGTGTTCGTCTGATTGTTCCACAAACATTTTGAAATTTCTGCATTTTCTTATTTAGGCCTATATCTTGAGCTTAAATATAATAAAACTTAAATGGTGGAAACATGTTTCTAGAAACTTCTAGGCCGGACTCGGTGCATTTCAATTCTACCTTCCTTGTATCTTCCTTCACTACATCTATCTACCTATAGGCCTACTTTGGACTTTCCGATGTATGTTTTTATTCTTCCTGCATATATTTCATGATTCTTCTAATTATTTTTTTTAATTAACTCTTTTGACATTCTGTCCATTTAAATCTTATAATATTTAATATCATCTATAACGTTTGTTGACCATGGGGATCTAGTGGTTATGTTCTTTCACCTCTAGTCCCGAGAATCACGGGTTCAAACCCGGCCGGGTTCGATGTATTTTTTCGAATGGAAACATCCAAAGGAGAAGTCCTCCTGGAGAGAATTCAAGCCGTGTGTCCCGAATCTGAAGTTTTTGGTGTCCGTAAAAGAACCTTAAGCCTATATTAGTGCCTATGAGAAAAAAAAATTAATCGGCTTTTCCCATCTAAGAAATGCCTTAGTTCCCTGTTAAATGTCTCATTGAGGTTATGTGCTGACGACATATCACTTACTGACATCTGTAGGGAAATAAGCGTAATTAAATTAGTTTGGTCAATAAATATCCATAAGGTACGTATATAGCTACCGTAACATAAGGTGATAAAATTCACACAATTCTTTATTCTTCTTTATTCGCCATTGCCCATAAGGCCTATAGGCCTATATCAATGATTCAAATATTTTCTTTAATAACTTCCTTTCATATTACTTTAAATGTAACTTATAAGTTTATTCATGGAGTTTTAGAAATCAATTATCCTTCCATTTATTTCTCTAATATTTAATCATACACATTTTATACGAGATAAGTGCATCTAGCTATATTAAATACAAATAAGAATATTTACATAAAAACTTTCTTCATATTTATAATTTTTATAAAATACATTTCACGGTTCTCAACCAACAAATAGGCCTACATTTTAATTACTGTGAATGATGACGCATTCAGTAAAAAGCAGTTGTAGATGTCCTTGTAGTAGACAGGTGAATCCTAACGTAACGTATTTGACGGATCTAACAGATAATCGCATAAACAACATGCCTGCATATTTGTGTTCTACACTATTTCAATATGTGCATTATTTATAACCCTTTTATTTTGACTGTGACCTTGACACACAGTGCTTGCGAGAATACCTCATCACAAACATTCATGGATTAAACTCACGTGTCTTGTTCCGGTCTCATAGATTCTCATTCAAAAATGTTCAATCCATCTCTTTTTTTTCGGTCTACCAATATTCCTATCTCCTTTTGGTTTGTAATTAAGTATAATATTTGGTATGCGTTCATCTTTCATTCTTTGGGCATGTTCTTTCCAGCTTTTTCTAGATTGTTTTATTTTATCTAAATGTTTTAAAATATTTAGCTCATTTCTAATATCTTCACTTCTTATTTTATCTAGAAGTTTGCAGCCAGCCACACTTCTCAGAAACCTCATTTCAGCTGCTTCTATGATCTTCTTTTCTCTTTTAGCTAAAACCCAAAACTCACTACCATACAATAGTAACGGGACTGCCGCTGCTTTATAAAATTTTCTTTTTCTTTTCTTTCTTGTATTTTTAAATATTCTCTTGATTGTGCCACATACCTAATTTATTATTATTATTATTATTATTATTATTATTATTATTATTTAGTCACATTTTCTAAATTTTACCCCAGTACTGAAGTTGTTTTATATTATAATACTATGGGTGTTTTTACTGTATTAAATTTAAAATCTTAGAATAAATTAAGATTTTGTAAGGATGTGATACTTATTCGAATAATGTATTTAAAGTTCAAAAGTTTACTTCAGTATCAATATTTATATACTCTAGGATTGTACTCAAAGTGGGATAGAAATTGTATGGTTATACATTAACAGATTGTGCATTCAATGATATAATAGACAGTTTATTAGTTTTATACGAACAGATTGTGCATTCATTGATATAATAGACAATTTATTAGTTTTATACGCAAAGTAATCAAAAAACTGCATTTTGAAATTAAAGTGCATTTTACTTCAACATACTCTACCCAAATTTCTTGTTTTTCTTTTTAATTTGTAGAGTAATATCTTTTTCAAAATTTTGAACCTATTATTTCATTATTGTGTCATGCGTAACACGAAAAATAAAACATTTCCTTTGAAGAAAATATTGAAAGAATTGTTAATAAAAGTAAAGATTTTATATATTAGACCTACAGTGATGCATTTAAATAAAGTATGTTCGTAAATGTCCACCACTGTGGTCTGAAGGTAGCGTGCTGCCTTGTCACGCAGTGGGCCCGGGTTCGATCCCCGGTCGGAGCAGTTTTTCTGCGTGAGGCTTTTATCGGAGTTTTTCCTCACCTGTAAGACAAATGTCAGGAAAATTTTAAGGCCCAAACAGTCCTCGAAATCATATGGCCATCAACATCACCCTTGTCATTATCATCATCATCATCATCCTTCACCGGTGTGGGGGGGGGAAACGGGAAGCTACCACACCTACAATTCCCTAGTAAAGCTGCAAGCATAGCATGAAAATGCTGTGATTGCAGTAAGGACCTGCCTTCGGGCAGAATTACGATCGATGGATGTTCATAAATAGAACAGATGTTACTTGGAAAATTTAAAAAAAAATCAAAGAAACTTGGACAAAAATTGTTGAAAAAAGACCGCTTTAAGTTCAAGATACATTAAAAAAATTTGGGAAATAAGACCATCAGTTAATACTTTAATTATTTCACAAACAAAATAAAACAATTTTCTTTTATGCCAATGATTGCACAGTTTTCAACTGTATAAAACTAGGCCCATTTTTATTCCATTTTGAACAATAAGACATATAAATACTGAATTAAACGTTTGTATTTCAAATACATTATTCCAACAAGAATCATTTCACATTGACCTTAATATGGTTATATAAAATTCACTAAAGGAAGAATGAGCGGCAAGGTGAATGTTTTATGTTGCCAGACCCTCATTGCTTTATTTCTGAAAGTACATGATTAGAGGTTATATTGTTCATATTTAAACCTACAAGCATTTAGGAATAAGTGATGTGAACCTTTTGAGTCTGTTGCTATGTATCAACATTTTGGTGTCGCCAACATGTGATAAAATTACAGTTCGATCCTAGAGAGCGGAAGAGTCGGTATTTTCTTTACTCATTAATATTTAATTGGAACTGTAGCACACTTGCCTTATATACGTATATAAATTAGCGTGAGTCTGTCTTCTTGTCTGCCTGTCCTTTATGGACTCAAAGATTATTTGACCGATTTCAATGGGATTTTCACCACCATTTACATAATATATTATTTTATGTACTAGTAGATGATACCCGGCGTGCGCTGCTACGCCTAAATAAATGGAAATTAATGTGCATTTATGTTTAGTTGAATAAGTAAAAGGAAAAACAAATATATAAATTCATATTTTTTAATACCCCCTGCTGATTATTCGGCGTTGCCCGGGATCTACTTACCCCGACCTTCTTGACATAAATGAGCTGAAATACGAAAATTAATGCGTTTTATGAAGAGTTAAATAAGTACGAGGAAATATTTATATCATAATTATTTTTAGATACCCCGTGCTGTTTACGGGAATCTACTCATCCCAAACTTCTTGGCATAAATGAGCTGAAAGACAAACATTAATGTACTTCTTATTACTAGTTGAATAAGTAAAATGAAAAATAATTATAAATGTATATCGTAATTATTTTAAGATTCCCCGTGCTGATTACCCGGTAATCTGCTTATCTCTATATTCTTAGCATTAATGAGCTAAAAGACAAAATTCGTTATTGTGAGTTGCACAGGAATCTACCACGTACTTGTCTTGATCTTCTTGGCATCAATGAAAGACAAAAATGGTTATTGTCAGTTGCCCGTAAAAGATAAACAAACATATGCTGTCGCGGACTTTTTTGTAGAGCTTTTTGAGATATTCAATTCTCTGTACATTAATTTTGTGTATTTGTTATGATTTAGGCAGCGTAAGACATTTAAGCGTCCAAAGAGCTACTTTTTCACGTTTTCCACTACAAATAGCTATTTTTATGGGTGTAGGAGTTGAGTATCACAACTCTCTTATAGCCTATGTTCATACCGGGAATCTCCTGAACATTTTGCAAAAAGCCCCATCACAATCGGATCAACGGTATGGCCGCGCATAAAGTACGAACAAACAAAGAAACAAACAAACCAACAAACAAAGAAACATTCATTTGTATATACTAGATAGGACCGGAGCTAAAAAGAAAAGGCATCGGTGCACTAAAAAGTAGCTTTTTGGTTGCTTAAATGTCTTACGCTGCCTAAACCACAACAAATATATACCAAATTAATGTACACAGAATTGAATATCTAAAAAAAAATCATCTACAAAAAAGTTCGCGACAGCATATGTCTATCTATTATGGCTAAATCAGAATAATCATTTTTGTCTTTCATCTCATTGATGCTATGAAGAACGGGATAAATAGATTCCCGGGCAACGCTAGGTAATCAGCACGGGGTATCTAAAATAATTACAATATAAATTTATAATTAGTTTTCTTTTTACATATTCAACTAAACGACGTTTAATTTATTTAGGCGTAGGGACGAACGCCGTGTATTACAGCCTCACTATGATGGTTGTCAAGCGGCTCGCTTTGTTTCTTCACAGCTGTTATATATAATGAAATACAAAGATGCCGACTACCGCCACTATAATAATTCCGCATGTTAATCATTGTCAAGCATTGTCGCGTAGCACCCGCTTTTATATAAATGGACAACCATCATAGTGAGGCGATGATATTAGCTAGCGTTGAATAAATAGTTACAAAAGGGAGCTTCAGTAACAAGGGGTTATGTTAGAATGTGACCGCAGGAATTGACATTGTCTCATAAGTAATTTTTTTAAACCAAATTTTTATTCGTAATGTTTTCTGGCAAGAAATTGAAATACTCTTCAGAACAGAGACCATCAGATTCTATGGTGTTGAGCCATCATTCAATGATTTTTATTATCTCGCGAAGATATCAGTCTTGGTCCGTCGCCGTGGCATAGTCGGTAGAGTCCCTACCTTCCACTCCGGCGACCTGGATTCGATTCTCGGCGGGATAGGGGATTTTAAATCTCCACCTTAGGTCTGGGTGTGTATCCTGTCCTTGTGCCCATATGCCAGAATAAAAGAGAGTTAACAAAAAAGGTAAAGTAGTAAAAAAAACAATGTAAACGAAAAGAGGGGAAAAAAAAAAATCCGTCGCAGTGGCGTAGTCGGTAGAGTCCCTACCTTCCACTCCGGTGACCCGGGTTCGATTCTCGGCTGGGGGTAGGGAATTTTAAATTTCTACCTTCGGTCTGGGTGTGTGTCCTGTCCTTGTGTCTATATGTGAGAATAAAATAAAGTTAACAAGAAAAAAGGTAAAACAAGAACAGAAGAAGGTAAAACAAGAAGGAAAAACAGTGTAAACGAAAAGAGAGTGAAAAAAAAATCTTTGGCTTTTGATGATAGGTCGAACCAGCGCAAGTCCCATAATTCTACACCAAGAGATGATGTTAAAACCGCAAGGCATCTGTATATCACATACGTACTATTTTGATCACACAAGGGTACAGAGGGCCTCCCTGGATGAGCGATCAGCTCAATACCAGGCTCACCTACAAGACGACAAAACATTTAAGACTAGACACGCCTTTCACTCTAACATTTACACTAAACAAGAGATTAAGTAATATAAATTCTGAGCAGGAACTCGATAATATGCCAAGAAGATAGTCTCAGGAAATAACCGTCCGTGTAACTAAATTGGTTCTTCACAACGCCAAGGGGAAATTCTACGAGTATTGGTTTCCTTGTTGTTTTGTAGAATATGGGAAACGTGTTGTAACATTCTCCGTAAGGCATTAACTTACGTATAAAATTGATGATGACACATGAATGTCTATAAATGATTCAAAGAATGTTCGACTTTCAAGGTCATTAGAACTTGAATATTTCCGCGAGTGATTTCACCAATTGCAACAATGAATACTGGAAATAGCGTTGTGTTGTGATCATCGCCTTTAACACACATGCACTGGGCAACACACACAACATAAACGTAAGTACCATCACAATTTACTACCGTAACGAAACTTACGACATATAACTGCAAATAATTTAAAATTATTAACATATTTCAACATTGTTTTTAAAATTCAGGCATTTTTACAATTATACTAGCTAATAATCGGCGTGCGCTGTTACTCCTAAATACATACATACATACATAATGCCTTTATTAAACTAAAAGTAAGATACATACAATGTTATTTACAAAAAATATGGATCGCACGGGCAGTAAGCCGTACGTGTTGTTGACAGTCCGTTACAATAAGTTGATGTTTAAAAACAAAACAAAAAACACAATAATATTACAATTACATATCAATACAATTACATTATACATTAACTTAGTTATGTAGAATTATTAAGAATTAATGGCATTGCAATTTGCTAACATATTTATTTATTCCTGAATATGTGTTGTTCTTATTTTCCGCGTTTTGTCCAGAAATCTACCCAAGTTTAACCAATTTTCTGGAATTACCAGTAACTCGTAGCATGCCAATCTTCCACTATTTGAATTTAGAAATTTTTCCGGTAATAACTGATGCCTCCAATATTCTAAATCGTTACATTTTCCTAGTATATGTATCTCGTCTTCAAAGCTCCCGCACATTGGACATATTCGCATATCGTGATCGTCGCTAATTTTTAAAAATTTCCATGCCCCTAACCTGAACCAAGCAAGCCCTAATCTCTCTTTAAATCCTAGATTGAGTATATAAGATTCTTTTCCCCAAACTTGTTTTAGGTCTCTTTGTAAAAATAGTGATCGTTTTCCCACACATTCGGCCAAAATATTTTGTCGGTTTATATCTAAGTACCTCCTCCTAATTTTTCTCCACACATTCTTGCGATTTTCAGTCCTTTTTCCCATACCCAACGCATCCCAATCCTAAATAAATGTTAATGTGCGCTGTTATGCTTGCCCGGGAATCTAATTATCCCCAACTTCTTGACAAAAATAGTTATTGTGAGTTATCCGTAGAAGATAAACATATGCTGTCGCGGACTTTTTTGTAGAGTTTTTTGAGATATTCAATTCTATATACATTAATTTGATGTATTTGTTATGTTTTAGACATCGTAAGCCATTTAAGCGTCAAAATGGGGACTTTATTTCACGTTTTTCACTACAAAAGGTGATTTTTAGGGTGAAGGGATTGAGTATTACAACCTCTTATAGCCTATGCTCATCCCGGAATCTCCTGAACATTTTACAAAAAGCCCCATCTCAATCGGATGAACGGTATGGCAGAGCACGCTTGCCCGGAAATCTACTTATCCCGATCTTCTTGGCATCAATGAAAGACAAAAATATTTATTGTGAGTTATCCGTAAAAGATAAACATATGCTGTCGCGGACTTTTTAATAGAGTTTTTGAGATATTCAATTCTGTGTACATTAATATGGTGTATTTGTTATGGTTTTAGGCAGCGTAAGCCATTTAAAGCGTCAAAATAGAGACTTTATTTTACTTTTTTCACTACAAAGGGTGATTTTTAAGGGTGAAGGGATTGAATATTACAACTCTCTTACAGCCTATGTTCATCCCGGGAATCTCCTTAACATTTTACAAAAAAAAAACATCAAAATCGGATCAACGGCATGGCTGCGCATAGAGTACGAACAAACAAACAAACAAACAAACAAACAAAAAACAAACATTCATTTTTATATATTAGATTAGGTTGTCTTACGACATTTCTCGCATTGTCTCTTGGCATTTGCGGAATTGAAACCTATTTATGAAGTTGGGGCGCCTGAAAGGTAGAGAGGTGAGATTAAGTTACATAGCATTTTATTTTAACTAATTATGCTATTTTTAAGCTTATTTAAAATCATTAACGTTTATAAATTCGGATTCTTTAATAATTATATGCAAGCATTGAAAATTATAGGTATGTTTTATTCATGAGTTGAGAAAGGAATTCGTAAATATCTTTAATCATTGCAATGTATATAATTTTATTTCATATTATGTTAAATTTCATTATTTTAAATAGATAAATATTAGCATTTACTTTACAGTTCATACCGATTCAGAAAAAGCTGCAAATAATACCCCTAAATGATGAACATACAGTCGAATGGAGAAGACAACATAACAGTGAGCTACGTGATCTTTATAGGAAATCAAGATATAATAAGAATAGTTAAGTCTCGTAGACTACGATGGGCAAGACATGTGGCATGAATGGGGAATGAAAGAGGGGCATGGGAACTATTTGTAGGAACCAGAGGGAGAACATCCATTTGGTAGACCAAGAATGAGTTGGGATAATAAAAATAAGCATGATTCGGGAAGTAGATTACATAGGGGATGATTGCAAAACATTACTTCAGAATAGGGATGTATGGAGAGCTTATATCCGCGCAGTCATGAATCTACGAAAGTGCCAGTGAATTAGTTAATTATTACCCCAGAATATGCTCACAATGTACTTAATCTATGGGATTTTGAGATTATTAAGACTATTTTAATATTATAGAAATTCAGCCTGCATACAGTATGTGTAATTTATAGTTTTTTAACCGCTCAATCAATCTTCTTGAAAATTTGTACATACAAGTCTTCAGGTACGGCTAGTATTTAGCCACTATCAATTATGCTCTAAAATAATAGGTGTAGGGTTTACCTGAAGCGAAAATTTAGATATCGCTCTAGTGGTAGCAGTTTTCAGGGTATCACGAAGATATTCAGTAGCTTATATGCTATTAATATATACAAAGGTAGATATTATCCAAAAATAAGCGAAATCCGACCATTAGAAGTAGGGATTTACCTGAAATGCAAATTAAAAATTGACTCTAGCAACCGCCGATTGACTCGTCGCTAAATACATACCATACAATTTAAGTAACATTTACATTGCTATGTTTCATATAAGATATATTTAGTTTATTTAAGCCGCACAACCGATTTTTTTAGAAATAAAATCTACTTACAAATCTATTTCATTATCAGAAGCACGAAGTATCTAAAAATAATTACGATATAATTTATAATATTTATAATATACTAATTCAACTAAATATGAAAATACATATTTAGTTCATTCAGACGTAGCAGCACGCGCCGGGTATTAGCTACCGTAGTTTCAATATAAAATACGAACTGCATAATCTTACAGTTACGAATGTGCATCAGTCATTGACTGATGCCTGATGCACATTCGTAACTGTAAGGTTATGCAGTTCGTATTTTATATTGAAACTACGGTAGCTAATACCCGGCGCGTGCTGCTACGTCTGAATGAACTAAATATGCATTTTCATTTTTAGTTGAATTAGTATATTATAAATAATTATAAATTCATATCGTAATTATTTTTAGATACTTCGTGCTTCTGATAATGAAATAGATTTGTAAGTAGATTTTATTTCTAAAAAAAATCGGTTGTGCGGCTTGTTACTTGTAACAATGAAACCAATAAAGATAAAAAATAAAAATTATAATTCTACAGTTAAAAATACACTTTTGTAATATTAAGTAATTATATTTATACTTGTAAAATGAAATAAATACTGTTGGTATGAACTTATTATGTTCGTCTAATTATTGATTATTTATCTACAAAATTATTAAGTTTACCGTGGTTTATTCATATGGTGGCGAATGTTGTGTCCTCTTTTGTGGATATTATGCTCAATTCTGGAAATGCAAGCTATTGTGCATTACAGGTCCACCGCTGTGGTTTCGAGGTAGCGTGCTGCCTTGTCACGCAGCGGGCCCGGGTTCTATCACCGGTCGGGGCAGTTTTTCTGGGTGAGGTTTTCCCTCACATGCAAGACAAATGTCAGGAAAACTTTAAGGCCCAAACGGTCTTCGAAATCATATGGTCATCATCATCATCCTTATCATTATCATCCTTCACCGGTGTGGAATGCAAGGGAAGCTACCACACCTACAATTCCCTAGTAAAGCTGCAAGCATGGCATGAAAATACTATGATTGCAGTGAAGGACCTGCCTTCGGGCAGAATTACTATGGATAGATATGCATTACAGGGACTGTTGTCTCAACTTCTCTAAAATATCATTAAACTGAAAATATAAAACTGTTAGGTATTCTCCCAGTTATATTATATAGATCCGAAACGTGGACTCCTTCTTTAAAGGAGGAAAACAATATTACGAGAATTTGAGAATAAAATTCTCAGGACATTTTTTGGACCTAAGAGAGATGAAGAGACTGGCGATGGAGAAGACTAGGAGCTATATGATCTTCATAGGAAACCAGATATAAGATGAGTTAAGTCTGGTAGACTGAGATGGGCGGGACATGTGACACGAATGGGGAACGAAAGAGGGGAACGGAAGACAAGAGGGAAAACGCCCACTTGGTAGACCAAGAATGAGGTGGGAGAATAAAAATGAACTATGATTTAAGGGAAGTAGATTACACAGGGAATGATTCGAATACATTAACTCAGGATAGGGATGTATGGAGAGCTTATATCCGCGCGGCCATGAATACGGATTCAATAGTACCAGTGAATTACTTAAGAGTTAGTTATTGTGTAATTTCCAATTATCAAGCGGTTTTGTGAAATCGTAAAATACTTAAATGAGACATATGTGGAATATACGATTTTTATTTTATACAGTCCTGTGATAATTCACAAATATCGTGATCATCATGAGCTTCTTGGAATGGACCAATAACACATTCCTTCTCCAAGATGTATATTTGTTGTTCCCACCGCTTGTTAGGTCTTCTGATTCTTCTTTCACTTTTTTTTTTTTTTGGTTTGTAGTTGTATGGTTTTAAAAGAGTTTAATTTGTTGCTATACGCTGTACATGTATATGTCAGTTCTATCATTTTAAATGCTTGAAAATTGTCTAATCTTATTGTATTGTTTCATTTGTTTTGTGGTCTCAGAGAGTGTAGCTTGCTAAAGGTCCAAGTGATCGCATTTCTCCTGCTTCAATGATATTTCTTTGTTAGGTTGTAAAATATTTTTTTATCCATATAAAAATGTCGGCCGCGGTGTTCTAGTGGTTATGTTCTTTACCTCTCGTCACGAGGGTCAAGGGTTCAAACCCGGCCGGGGACGATGTATTTTTAAGATGGAAAAATCCAAGGGATACTGTAAAGTCCTCTGGGAGGGACTTTAAGCAGTAAGTTCCGTTTCTGAAGATTTTCAGGCTCGTAAAAGAACCGCAAGCGTGAATAAAGAGGCATCCGTGCAATATTTAACTGATGTTCATCCATCTAAAAATACCTTAATTGCCTACCAGATATCTAAATATTTCACTTTTTTTTATTTTGAAGTTTTACTATAATGTTTTAATTATTATAATATTAAAAGTAATAATGATTAAATTAGTGTTGAGAGATATGCTAACCACATGTCACTCGTTGACATCTGTAGATAAATGAGCGTAACTAAATTGGCTTGGTTAAGAAATTCCCATAGGAGTATCCCTACCCCCATATGGGATGTGTAGTGAATATACATATACATACAAACATGTAGGTAATATTAAATACTTACATGGCGCTAGAGCCCTATAAAGCCCTTGACACAGGATTAGCTGTTGGCATTGCATCCACATGTGTCAACCAAGGAGTTGGACGTTTATTCAGCTAGAATAGGTCACCATGTCAGGACCCAATCCTTTTTGTTTTCTCAACCTAGCTAATATTAATAATTTATATTATTTTAAAAGTTTATTTTCCTACTTATCTTAATATAGTTCGCTTCATTGTTATAATTTATTTATTTTCTTATTTGGATATAAATAACAATGACAGTTAAGCCCTTGAGTACTAAAATGGGCCAAGTCCTTTATGTCACATTTGAGAACACAGAATGTTCTTCTAAATACTGGTTTAAATAATATATTATAATTAGAAATACAAACAACTGATATTTTATTTCTTTTAATAGACATTTGATATCACTAGTAAAATACAGTTATAAACATAAATATACTCTTGAACTACAGTAGATGTGCTCACTTGTAAATTAACAAAAAAAAATTGACATAGCCCATTTTAATACTCATGGCCTCAGTTAGCCTATAAATAACAAGGATCTTCCTCTGTGTAAATAATTTGGAGATTTATGCGACATATTAATGCCTAGATAATTAAATTGAAGAACTTGTTCTAATGTTCAATTCATTATGAAACAAATTGTTTTAATGTGCTCTGAATCAACGGAACCAAATCTCTTTGTTCACTCTTATACTAATAATGGCCTAATTATCATTCTGTTTTTAGGGAAGTAAGTTGAATTTACCTGAAAGGCCTTGGTGTCCATTGAAAAGGCATGTAATTTCTCAACTTATTTCCTTAGAGAAGTAAAGTAATTGACTTAATTAATAATGCAAAAATGTTACCTACTTAATTTTTCTTGAGTAATACATAGTACCAATTGTATTGTAGTACACATAATGCTGACTTTGAGTAATTCAAGATTGATAGTGAATTGGATGACCAGTGAGTTACAATTAATAACAAATGAGCCACAACATTGGTTTGGATTTTGCACTAGTATTTTACAAGCAAGTCGAAGCTGATTGTCAATATTGCAGATCTTCCCATGAAATAAGCTAATAAAGTTATTTCGGAGATACAACTGATTTTTAATTTACACCAGTCCTTAAATATTCTATATACTTTTTCATAACTATTTTTCGACTTTGCTGGCAATAGAAAATGAACCGCAGCATTCGCCGCTATTTCTACATCAAAATTAATATCTGTTATTAATATGTAGTCTGAAACTGTTATTTAAAATATCTGCCAGTAATTCAGACAACAATAACCAATTGCAGTTGTTTTATATCAACATTCCCTTGCTATCATACAATGGAACTGTTCAAACCAAGATATAAATCCATACGAAATATGAAAATTAAACATAATTATTAGTACAGGAGTGAACAAAATTTTATATATGCAATTCGGGAAGTAAGTACATTACTAGTCTCCAACTAATTCGCTAGCCTTCGCTAAAGCTCGGGCTCAAACACGTCCTCGACTAGTAATATACTACAGTACTTCCCTTGTTGCGTACATAACTATTGTTTTTAAAGAAATAATATTACGGTGGACTTGAACTTTACTAACAATGCGCATTAATCACGTATTTTAATCACTTAGAAAAAGCAAACTCTCGAAACAAAAGACAGATCAAATGTTAGATTCCAATTGCATAACAAGTTAACAAGTCGTTTAGCACGTACGAGTAGGTGACCACCTGGAATTAATAACCTCACGTATTGGCAATAAGATGGCATACTGTAACACCATTAACCATTAATAAAATGTTCGTTGTTTTTATATTTAGATTTATCGTCCATCGCTGTGGTCTCTATGTAGCGTAGCGTGCTGCAGCGAGACCGAGTTCGATCCTCGGAAGGGACAAGTTTCCTGGGTGAGGTTCTTTTCGGAGTTTTTCCTCACCTGTCAGACAAATGTCTGGCAATTTTACGATCCAAACGGTTCCCGAGCATCATATGACCATCATTATCATATTCACCTCATTATAATAAGTTTAGGAATGAGGCCTCTCCTGGCGAATCGTTACCATCATCACCACCTTTCATAAATATCACCGGGGCAGAAATAACTTCGCCTTCCAGGCGCAGCAACCTCAGAAGTGGGTTAAAATAACGCCAATTCCAGAATGTAGTAATAACAACCTGATAACAATGAATATAAAAATATGATGCACCGTCACTGGGAGAGGGAGATGGACGAAATTAAACGAAATTAATGAGATGAGTATGGAGAAATGATGGAATGAAATTTTGGCAGGTGAAAACGGGAGAAAACCCTGCCCAGGATCCGTTTCGTCCACCACGAAACCCACATGAAGTTTTCGAGACTCAATCTAGGGACCCCAGCGATGAGAGGCGAGCGTGTAACCGAACAAAGTTATAGTAATAATAAATATTATAAATAATTCCAAGCTTTACCTATACCGTGTTCCCTTAAAACAGCTGCTTTATCCAGGGCTTCGTGTCTACAGAATTTATTATCGATTTCTCAAATTGTCACAAATTGGTTGTTATGAATGGTAGCATGAAGACGAGGTCTGCCTGAGACAATATCTCTCCAGCTGTGACCAGGGATCTGGACCGGGGTGCAGTAAATCGATATCACTTTTACATCTACACTAACTTTCCTTCATTGTGAGTGCATTTTCCTCAAGGAAACTGACTCCTATTTTGCATACAAACGTCACATCCAATCCTGGTTTAGCGCTTGATACTACCTCTTCAAATATCCTGGTTTACACTATCATAAAAAGTCCTAACATATAATTTACCCGATTAATGTGAATCTTGAGATAAAGTTAAATTAAACTGCACGAAAATTTTAATTATTTTTCATAAAAGTTAATAAAACGTATTATTAGACGATAGCAATGAGATATTAAGAACCAACATGCACACTCTATTGAGTAACACTAAGAAATTAGGAGAGGGGGTAAACATTAATATAAATAAATATAGCCTATGTTCATACATATAAATACATTATGAATATATAATGAAAATGGACATTTAATGAAGAAGTGGCTGAATTCAAATACCTAGGAATAATAATTACAAACAGGAATGGGGTGTATAAATAATTTAAACATAGACTCAATTCTGGAAATTCGTGTTATTATGAATTACAGGGATCCTTGTCATCCCACAACTCCTCTAAAAAAATTAACTAAACATATTTAAAACTGTTATTCTCCCATATTATAGGATACGGAACATGGTCTATTTATAGAAGGGAGGAGAAAATATTAACGAGTGTCGGCATACTAGAATAAAATTCTTAAGAACATTTTTCGACTAAAGATAAATGAACAGACAGATGAATGGGGTAACATTGAACTATATAATCATTACCAGAGATATAATATGAATGACTAAGTCTCGTAGACAGCGATGGGAGGGATGTGGCACGAATGGGGAATGAAAGATGGCCATGGAAACTTACCAAAGATAAATGAACAGACAGATGAATCGGGTAACATTGAACTATATAATCATTACCAGAGATATAATATGAATGGCTAAGTCTCGTAGACAGCGATGGGAGGGATGTGGCACGAATGGGGAATGAAAGATGGCCATGGAAACTTCTTGTATGTAAAATAGGGTGTAGACTGAGATGGAAGAATAACATTAACCATGATTAAGGGAGGTGAATTATACAGGTAATGACTGAATAACATTACTTCATGAAAGGGTTGTATGGAGAGCTTATGTCTGCGCGGCCATGAACCTACGGGTCAACGAGTTATTTAGAAGGGTAATATAGCCAGTTCGCTAGTGCAAGAATTAATAATTATTATTTAATTTTTGTTTTATCAACTCTCGACAAATATACTGTATTGTAATGTCCTTGTTTTCTCTTCGCGTTGATTGGCTTGCATTCCACCTTCGTGATAACGATGAGCGATAACCATACGTGTTGTTTTGTGTCACGAGAAAGTATGACTTACCAGTTACTTGTGCTGACCACAAGAAAGTGTTTTGTGCCATGTGGTTATTATATTCCTACATGAAGTATAATTTCCCAGCATCCATTTTCTTTCATTATAAGAAAGCAAGTACATAATCAGCCTACAGATTACGCTAAAACAAGTAAATAATCAACCCTAAATGGAAAGGGTGCCCTTAGAAAATATTAGACTTAACACACGTAAGTAATTTCTGGATAATTTCTTTTCTCTGTTTTTATTTATTATTTAAAAAGGCTTAAAAACATCTTTGGGTATTTTAATTTACTCGCATTTTTCTGTAGTAGTTTATTTTACGGGAGGAGGAGAAAAATACAAGAATTTGAGAATAAAGTTCTTAGAATTTTTTTGGACCGAAGAGAGATGAAACGGGGAAGACTGTAAACACTCATCCCTCGGAAAAACCAGGTAAGTCCAGAACTGGCACAAACAAGATAGGTCAATATATTTGCTTTTTCCCAGTGAGCTTCCTCCATTTTATCTAAAACAAAAATAGTCTCTTTTAGCTTGTAGAATAAAGAATAGACATCTAGTTTTTACCATACGAAGCGGCATAAAGAACAGTAGGCCTATGCATTAAGAAAATAAAGAAAAATTGAAAAAGAAAGACATCTGGTTTTTCCCGGAATGAGTACTGAGCTTCATAACAGGTAAGTCTTGTAGACTGCGATGGGCACAAATGGGGAATGAAAGAGAGGTACGGAAGCTTCTTGTAGGGTAACCAGAGGGAAAACGGCCAGCTCGTAGGTCAAGAATGAGGTGGGAGAACAACATTAATCATGATTTAAGGGATAATTGGCAAACATGTGTGAAGAGCTTATGTCCGCACGGCCATGAACATACATGTTCGATAGTGCCAGTTAATTAGTTTTTACGTAACAAAGTAGCTTAGTGACTTTTGCACTTCATTGTACTTTATATCTAAGTACAGGCTAATTTTTTTTACGCTTATATGCTGTGTCAGAACTAAATGACACTGTCGAAACCGGAGCTTCATGACCAGTGGATATACCAAGTGGATTAAAATTTTCACACATATCTTGCTCAGAGGCACTAATATAGACTTAAGGTTCTTTTACGGATCCCAAAATCTTCAGATTGGGGCACACGGCTTGAAGCCTATCCAGGAAGATTTGTCCTTTGGATGTTTCCATTCTTAAAATCCATCGACCCCGGCCGGGTTTAAACCCGCGATTCTCGGGACTAGAGGCAGAAAAACATATGCTATACACTAGAACATCGTGGCCGACAAACGTTATACGTAATATTACATATTGTAAGATTTAATTGGAAAGAGAATGTCAAAAGAATAAAAATAAATCAATTAGAAGATTCATGAGATATATACCGGAAGAATAAAAAAAAACATAGATAGGAACGACCAAAGTATAGGTGGATAGATGTAGTGAAGGAAGATACATTGAAGGTAGAACTGAAGTGCACCTAGTCGGGACTAGTGGTTTCGAGAAATAATGTTCCACCATTTAACGATAGTGGAGAATTTTATTACTATATTTATATATAGGATGCAGGATCACTGAAAATACTTTACTTTTTATAACATTAGTAACTTATTAGAATTTATACTAATTACCTCACTGGCACTATCGAACCCGGAGGTCTAATGATCGTATGGTCATGAGCTCTCCATACTCCTTATGCTTATCTAATATTTTCCAATTTTTCACTGTATAATTCCCGTCTCTTAAATCATACTTATCGTTATTCTCCTACCTCATTATTGGCCACTTGCTTTCTCTCTGGTGTTCCTGCATAACCCTTATTCATTTTCCATTTGTGCCATATATCCTGTCCATTGCACTGAACGATACTTTAGTGTACATATTGAATCCTGTTTCCCATAAGGATCGTGTAGTTCACTTATAATTTCCTCAATTTACTTGTATGTTCGCCTCGCTTTAAAAAAAATCCCTATATATTTTATTGTCAAATACTCGCGATCTCTTATTTTATCTTAAAGATCCATAATAACTGGAAGAATACTCATTTTGTACATTTTTTAGATTATTTGGGATGACAAGTCCCTGTAACGAATCACAAACATCCAGAGTTCAGACCATGTGTGATTTTTTCTGCGCCTTATTGCGGTTTTTTATTATTATCACATATGTCATGTAACTAATTACAATTTTTATTAAGTTTTTGTAGAGAAGTATTTTTAAGATTGGTTACTTTAGGTTTATATAGATTATATCTAACTTTTAATTCTGCATATGTATATATAGCTAACTGTATATAACTTTGTACATATATTTTAAACTTTAATTTTTCTTACTTATAGACGTTTTAACATATAACGTAGAATCATATAGCTTTTAAAATCTTACGGTTACCAAAAGGGGATGTTTATATTATTGCGTTTGTCATGTGTTTTTTTATGTAATGTCACGAGCGAATTTATCTAGAGGATTTGGAAATCAAGAATGGAATTTGTTAGGATTATTTAACGAATACAATTAAGCTGTTTACTCACAAATCATTATTTAAATATAGTTATTTTAAAATATTTATATAATTAATGTAAACGGCGATGTTTGAAAACAAATGAGACATATTTGATTATGCTTCTTTTGTTCATCCACTGCAACTGGATCATATTATTTATTGCAAAATATGATCGCAATACGTATTGTAAGAATGCACACTACTGGAGAACAAATGAAACACATCAAACTTTATATTATTATAACGGACATTATAAGCTATTAATTATTGTTTTAGGAAACAACTCTGTAAAATCATTATTTAAAAACACAATTTTCAGATGTGTAGTTCGAAGGAATCTGTTTATTATTTACTATATTTGTTTGAGTGTCAGTCACTGTAAAATAATGCTCTACCCTGCTCAGAATATTAAAAAGGAGGAGCTTTCTTTATTTTGGTAATCGAAATTCGAAAATTATTGAGGTGAAACACGACTGTGATTGGTTGTAAAACAAAATTCATTGAAACGTGATTGATTATTGACTACCATTTGGGGCATGAGTTAAATTGTTTGAATAATTAATTGAATTTTAATAATACTAGGAAATGATAATTTGTAATGTAATTTAAATCCAACATTTGTCTTGAGACAGGGAAACTAGGAAAATATTCAGGTTTGTTGACAATGAAGCTTGAATCCGGGTTTCAAACGTTACCTTTTGAACCAATTCATTCGGTTTTGTAGATTTGTTTTTAATGATCATATGTAAAGGTATTAGTTCTGAATGGGGAATGGAAGCTTCTTGTAGGAAAACAAGAGGGAAAACGCCCAGTTGGTAGACCAAGAATGAGGTGGGACAATAACATTAATTATGATTTGAGGGAAGTAGATATACAGGGAATGATTGGAAAACATTACCTCAGGATAGGGATGTATGGAGAACTTATGCCCGCGCGGCCATGAACCTACGGGTTCGGTAATGCCACTGAGTTAGTTAGTTAATTATTAGTTCTGAATAAGAGAGAAGTGAGATAAATAAAACCGAGGATTCTCAATTAATTAATTTTTATTTAGATTTAACATCATTAAAACCTAGACCACATTCAATTTAAAAGCTGAAAACATCGATAACGTGTTGGCATAAATTCGAAAAATTTGCAACAAAATTGCAATTATTTGATCAAGTACAGTAATTATACATAGGTATAGGCACACACACATAAAACACACAAACACACAGGCCATGTATACCTTTCTTAATCATATATATATGACAAAGAAACGTTTCAGTGGCCAGAGGCCAACATTGAATCCATGACGCGAAAAACCCAAGAAATCTCTCTTAATCATACTTATATCAGCGAAAATCATATATATATATATATATATATATATATATATATATATGCAAAGTGTCCGGAACCAACACTACCAATAACAAACTGTTGTAGCACAGAAACTAACATTTGAAATGCAGTTTGTTGCAAAACATAGATAAACTCAACAAGTTTGTATGGTATTGTAGCCTCACTTTGATGGTTGTCCAGCGGCTCGCTTTGTGTCCCCGCAGCTGTTATATACAGGGTGTCCCATTCAAACCTCCTACATTTTAATTAATCATAACTAACAAAATATGCGGAATTATGAAATGAGGCCGGATTAAACGAAACAGAAGCACAAAGAATTTTCAATGCCACACACCAAAACACCTCTATATGTGCACCATTAGATAGATATATAGATAGATAGATAGATGGAAAGCTCTGCGGCCATCACTTAAGTGTTGGCGGTGAGCGATCCATTTTGGTCCTCCTTAATAGGTAGAACCCCGGGTTCCTGTAAAATACATTAGCCCCGGTTTAAATTTTGAATTTAATTTTGAAGTTAATTAGCAGAGTGAAGTCGGAAGCGGACCTTTTGGGGTTCTATTCCAGCATTTGCTCTTTGGATTGAGGGAAACCGCTTAAAACCTCAATCGGAATAGTCGATCACGCGGGATCTTGCCAAGTTTGGCTTTCGGATGACTCTATATTGGGAGGGCATCCAGGCTTCTCTTTATTTAAATATAATGTGCGTACATTTCAGATTATTACAATTAATCATACAATTATGGTAACGTGCATTTTTAATTTTTTTTGTATTCTTCAGTTGTTGCTGTTCTATCTGTAGTTGTCAGGTGATGTCAGTTTCTCTGGAACTGGTGGGATGAACCTGTAGCAGTAAGATTAGTTATTAGTTTTAATTTGTTGTGTTAATATATTTTATTAATGTACATTATATGCTAATGTTGTAATTGTAATTGAATAATTGTGTAATGTGTTTCTGTGTGTGTGTGTGTGTGTGTGTGTGCCCTATCAGCTTTCACTGGTCAAGTGTTGTCCAGGATCCATTTTGGACGCTTGTGTTTGTTGTTGGCTGTTTCATAGGTTCCCAGCGATGCCACGAGTGGATTATCATGGCCTATACATGTATTATAAAATTTAAGAGCCATGCGTTTAATATACTCCTCGATTGTTTCTACACCCGTTTGATCGTGTAATATGTCAACTGGTGTTACACGCGGTAGTTTTGTAATCATATATAATAATTTGTTTTGAAAACTTGCAGTTTCTTTATGTGAGTTCTAGCGGCGTGTCCCCATATGGGGCTTGCGTACGTGAGTACTGGCCTTAATAGTGCCTTGTAGATTGTTAGCCCTGTGTTTATTCGAATTTTGTTATGGTTATTTAAAATAGGGTATAGCAGCTTCAATGTCCCATACGCTTTGCCTAAGGTATTTTGGATATGTTGTTTAAACAGTAGTTTTTTGTCGAGTGTTACACCTAAATAAATGGCTTCGTGTGCACCATTAGTAGCACGAACAATATCAAGTCTGTATTCGATTTCGTGTCACGTTCTGTCCAACATGTGTACATTAGTACTGTTGCAATTGTGTCAAGGATACGAGTTCGTAAATCATGAAGATCTTGTACTGTAGTCGCAACAAACGGTCTTTTACATACCAGAAATTAGTTTGTGCTCGTTGTTGAGGAGTCGCCATTTTGTTTTATGTCATTATTGTCCAACTATGCAATAGATGAATTAACTGTAACAATGAAAACAAAAATTCGTTGAGTTTCTCTTTCTTTTAATACCAACCTCATTTCATAATTCCGCATACTTTGAGAGTTATGATTAATTAAAATGTGGGAGATTTGAATGGGACACGATGTATAATTAAATACAAAGATGCCGACTACCGCCACTATAACAATTCCGCATGTTAATCATTGCCTCGCGGCACCCGCTTTTATATAATAGTGAGGCGATAATAATCAATAAATTTCCATATATGCATATCTGGTTTCGAGATTCGCGGGTTCAAACACGGTTAGAGTAAATTTTTTCACGGCTTAAAAATCCTGAGCATAGTTTTCTTCCATAATGTGGGGGACGTCCATCTTGTTGGAAGACCAAAACAAACAACAAATCGAATAAACATGAGAATTTACGCAATTTCATTGGTTGTCACCACAAAACTTAAAATTACGTAATTTAATTGTTGTCACCATAAAACTTGTTTGAGTTTATCTATGTTTTGCAACAAACGAAATTACGATAACTGTTCCGAATGGAGAGAAGCAATTAAAATGCAAGCCAATGTATTGGCGGTGCGTTCTTTGCTGGGCAGTTCTAGGGACAATGCTCTCTTTAGATGTTGCAGAGAGCACGAAACCCTTGCATACGTCCTTGGGTCTTGTCCGTTTGGAGAATCACTGAGAAACATTCGGCACCATACTATTCGAAACATTATGGTAGAAGCCTTGCGAGATTATGGATACATAGTTTATGAGGAAGTTCATGGTGTGGCCACTAATGGAAGTAACAGACGAATAGATATTATTGCATTTAAACCATCTTGTAAAATTGGTATGATATTAGATCCCACAACCCGGTTTGAGACTCATAGTGGGCAACCCGAGGAAGTTGACTGTGAAAAGAAAGCCATAGGCTATATGAGCCAACAATTGACTATTACAAAGATAAATACCAATTAGATAGTATAATTGTCACAGGATTCATGATCGGGGCAAGAGGTACTATACCAGGATTCTTAGCTAAATTTTGGAATTTCTGAGATTTGGACAGAGTGTATCTTTATAAAATTGCCATCGCTGCCATTAGAAGATTAATTTTAATTTTAAGAAACCATCTTTACATAATTTCTACTTTATAGTATGTATACTTCAATTACAATTTTTTTTAATGTATTTACAAAATGTATTTAATCAATTTTGAAAATTATTGCCTCTTGTCCTTGAGGCAATCCTCTAATGAGGAAAGTTGTATATAATAAATAAGCTACCTTTAATAGCTATAAAATAAGATTGTCTCATAACCTAATGACGGTTTTTAAATTTATATCTTTCTAATGGAATTTTAAAGGTATGATTCACTGGGAGTTTATTCAAAACGGAACAAGTTCATAAAATTTTGAGGGTCGCGGGTTCAAACCCCATACTGCACGAATAACCGCGACAAAAATTCAAGAATTGGGAGGAATCCAACTGACATCACACCCAACATATAGCCCTGATCATTCAGATTACTATCTACTTCGATCCATGATCCATTTCTTTCGTGAAATTTTGAATACTCGTACATTGGAAAACGTTGAAGTTGTGGAAGTGGATCTCAATCAATTTTTCACATCTAAAACCAAAAACTGTGAAAAGATGGCTCAATACCATAGAATACCATAGAATCAGATGGTCTCTACTTTGAAGAGTGGTTGAATTTCTTGGCAGTAAAAATTCCAAATAAAATATTGTTTAAAAAATACATGACTTAAGAGAAGCGTCTATTAAAATATATTAACACCACGGTTGATTTTACGTTGGAATGTTCCCAGCACAAATGTTACAAGAGGGAGAGAGGATTCCAGGACCACAAGAGTGAGTAAAAATCACTATTTCTTCCCTGCCTGATACTAGACCCGAACCATCAAGCCTGTAATTTGACCCCTGATTTTTTGTCACCGAGTATTTAATTGTATACTGCTCTATTTTGTTTTCCGTGCGACAAAAATTATAATTTAAAAATAACATGTTACGATGCGAGATTGGGAAGTGGTTTTTACATAAACGAGCAAAAAGGTGTTTAATTTCCGAGATTTTGTAAAACACTTCACAAACGTGCGTTGTACATTATTTTTTGCGCAATGGTGTTTTCAAAAAAATAAATAGTAGTAAAATAATATATTTGTTGGAAATATTTGCGTTCATTATAAACAATTGACTAACGTTAACTGTGTGGGCAATGTTTATTAGTTGAAACAACAAGAGGCCGTGAGATCAATTAGTGATAAAATAACAGGAGGCCGTGAGACCTGTTAGTGATAAAATGGCGGCAAGTACGTATTTATTGTTTTATATTGTTTCAAATAAAGTTCAGTTAATTTAAAATGCAGTATAATGTCTATTAACACTACCATTTGGATATTTTTGTATATACATTGTATGTAGTATAATAGAGGGTAATGGTTTTACTTCCCACACGCTTGTTTGTAATATGTAATATTACAGTATATTTAATTTATTACAGTATAGTTATTTCAGTTGGCAACCCCGAAATGTAGGAAGTTGAACTTTCAGTCATGGTCGCCATTGCTGTAAGTACGACAAAACGAACTACCGCGCAAAAAAAAAATGAAAGGAAACGAATGAAATAAAAGGAGGATAATAAAGAAAGAAAAATAAAAAGAAAGAGTATGAGAAAGATTTATAGAAGTGCTAACATTTATCATTATTATTATTATTATTATTATTATTATTATTATTATTATTATTATTATTATTATTACATAAAAAACCCATGCAGTGAAGTTTATCGCAAACGGCTTAGCATCAAAACTGTGTTTTCTACACACGACGACCGTTGAGATGGTGCGATATATTTTTGTGAACATTATTCTTTTTTAGGAAAGTCGCATTTGAGGGACAAATTTTTGGGCGACGCTGTATTCAGATTGGTCAGAGATAGAAAGGAAGCGAGCGTTGTTAGGTAAGAGTTTGGTAATTATATACAATTATTTCCACCTTTGCGAAAGTAACGCCATCTTCAACGAGTGACGAAGTACACTGTCGTCAGGGTCTCATTTATCTTCGAACAGAGTTCTTGAATTCACTTACAGGATAGTGTCATGTGCAAATATGGGATTAGCAGGTAAATTTTACCTCATTCATTCATTCATTCATTAAATTAAATGCATGTACACGATTACCTCAATGGAGTATTCACAACGACTTCATAGTTTTTTTTTAATACTACACCGAATTCATTTTATTTTGACAAACTATAAGTGTATATACTGTATATTATGTGTATTTTTGTGTCTGATCCACCGCTGTGATCTCGGAATAACGTAGTTGCCTCGTATGCTGCGGGCTCCAGTTCGATCTCCGGTCCGAACCAGTTTTTGACTGAGGTTTTTTCGAGGTTCTTCCTCACCTGTTAATGTCGGCCATCATAATCATCATCATTTTCGTATTTGCCTTATTTATTATGAACGACTAGGTGAATGATGTATCTTGTCTCAAATGTTCGTGTTGTATCGTAGGTGACTCTGACATTGAGCTGATCACTCATTCAAGGAGGGCCTCCTGTCATTGTGTGGTCATAAAGGTATATGTATGTTCGAAGTTACAAATCTTTTCCTGACAGGTATGTCCCAGTAAGGCCCAGGTGGCGTAGGATAAGTAAAAGTATCTATAAAGAGAGAGAGAAACTAAGGTAGATTAGAGATAGAGAGAGAGAGAGAGAGAGAGAGAGAGAGAGAGAGAGAGAAAATGTCTGTATCTGTTGCATATAAATTTATATTTGTTGTTAATTGAATCATGAAATGATTAATGGCGAAATGGATATTGGCAATGAAATTAAAACCCAACATTTCACTTGACAAAAAGAAAAGGCCAAATTGGTCGATTTCTGTGTTTGGAATTAAGGATCCTTGTAATAATGGGATATTTTAACACTTAACTTATAAGGCTTTTATTATTTTATTCTTATTTATATATACTAGAAAATATTAGGTCTCGCGCCGTAGCTGAGCGGTTTAATGCATTATGCCTTGCTGCAGAAGAGCTACAGGGCTTGTACTGGTTCGAGTCTTCATGGGTGAAGACACTTTTTTCACGGAATTTCGGCCAATATCGACCTGAGAGATTGCAGGCGGGGATTTGTCTTCTATTTTATACCCTATTAGCGTCTGTACCATAATTGGTTGGAATTATTTGATGCCTATCCAGTATCCGGAAACTTTTGGTTTTCTACAATAAGTAACGGCTCAAGGTTGAAAAAACCAGCTATAATGGCTGGGGATCCGACATGCTGATCAAATATCATCATGTACTAACTAACTAATTCACTGACACTATTGAACCCGCGTACACACGCTCCCCATACACCCCTATCTGGAGCTAATGTTTTCTCATCATCCCCTGTAGCCTATAATCTACTTCTATCAAATAATGGCTAATGTTATTCTCTCACCTCATTCTTGGTCTACCAACTGGACGTTCCCTCTGGTTTTCCTACAAGAAGTTTCTATGCCCCTCTTTCATTTCTCACTTGCGCCACATATCCTGCCCATCACAGTCTACAAGATTTAACTGTTCGTATTAGGCCTATGTCTGGTTTCCTATAAATATCTGTTAAGTATTCTTCATTCGCTTGCCTGTTCATCTCTCTTTGTTCCAATTTTTTTCTAAGAAATTTTATTCTAAAATACTCGTAATTTTTCTCTTCCCTTAAAGTAGGAGTCCGTTTCGCATCCATGCAATATAATTGGGAAAATAACTTTTATATATTTCCAGTTTAACGTTTTTGAGATAAGTTACGATGACAAGAGGCCCAACTTCTATCTAGAACATTCTGGATATCAATTCTTGATTGAATCGAATGGCTCGTAGAAGTTCATTGATCTTTGAAAATAAATTATAGCCAAAAGGGCTCTTGTGTGGTGAATTTGATGGATGTTCGAGTACTTCCCAATTATAATAGGCTTAGACCTACATGCAATTGGTGAAAATAAGGACTTTCTTAGATGTTAATATTAATTTATTAAAATAGAGAAATCAGAGTATAACAACAAAAATGAGAGAAGAATGAACAGATAAAGGACAATGGCATAATAGGGGAAGATTCGAGAACACATTTCAATTCAATACTTAATACATAGGCCTATAACATTAGACACCTGAGGTAGTGTTTACATTGTTAAACCGGTTTAAATGTATATAATATTAATATGTACAATACTAGGTCAATTCCGAGCTAATTTCCAGTTGTACTGTAAACAAACTTGCATAAAGTATTATTTCGCAGACATTGAGGGAATCGTGGTGCTACTTTTACCCGCGATATGACTGAATTGTTTACGGAACTGTCATCGATAGAAACGTTGTTCTTAGGCAACATCATATTTTACAAGAAATAAGACTGAATACAAGGTAAGATGGTACCAATAATTAGGCACTTCCATTTTTTATTTATCTATGACAAAACATATTTCTGAAATTCAACTAGGTCTATATAGATACATTTGAAAGATAAGGGGTTTTCCAGAAAACCGGAAGTCCTTATGCTGAAAAAATCAATTGAGGAAGAAATTCATGCTATTCCAATATACATGTATCAGAAAACATTGAATGACTTCCTAATGCGTTATCAGTAATGATATATTTTCTGTAATAATAATAATAATAATAATAATAATAATAATAATAATAATAATAATAATAATAATAATACAGTGGAAAGAACATGGAAGAAAGAAGATTACCAAATAAAATCTTCCATTATTTTCCAAGAGGAAGAAGAGATGTCGGACGTCCTCGGAAGAGATGGTCTTAGATCTATTAGTGAAGACGGAACAGGCAACTCTTGCCTAAACCAGGAAGTGAAGAAGAAGATAATAATAATAATAATAATAATAATAATAATAATTAATAATAATAATAATCAGTAACGAGTACATTAAGTAGAATATATGGACGTATACTAAGTAAAACGGTTGATGTAGAATACCAGGATAAAGAAATGGAAGAACAATCTGGTTTTAGAAGTGGTAGCTCATGCACAGATAATATATTTTGCATAACACAAATGATAGAAAAAAAAAAGCAACTAACAGAGATTTACATTTGCTTTTTGTCGATTTAACCAAAGCATATGATAGTATTCCCCAGAAAATAATATGGGAAACTTTAGACGATTCCAACATTACCAAAAAAATAGTAGAAGCTATAAAAGCATTATACAAAGGATCTATTTCGAAAATAAATGTTGGAAATCATATAACAAAGGGATTTACTATTACAAAAGGTTTAAGGCAAGGGTGCAGTTTATGTCCAACTCTATTTAAAATTTATCTCGAAAGAGTACTAAGAGACTGGAGGAAAAAATGTCAATGAATAATAATAATAATAATAATAATAATAATAATGCCGATAATATCATCATCAAACGAGTCCACCACTCTGGTCTTGATGTAGTGTGCTGTCTTGTCATGCAGAGGGCCAGAGTTCAAGTGTCAGTCGGGACAAGATTTCGCGTTTTTTTTTTTCCTCGTTTGTAAGACAAATGCCTGGAAACTTTAAGGTCCAATCGGTCCCCGAATATCATATGACCATCATGATAGTCAACATTCATATTCACCTTAGATTAAGTTTAGGATTAAGAACTCTTCTGACGCACCTCTATCACCATCATATTATCGGGACAGCGGAACTCCGCCTAGCTGGCGCCACCTCATAAGTGGATTGCAATTACGTCAATGCTAGGAGAAAACACCAGAAATGTCGAAATGACAACCTGCGGTATGGATTTAAAAAATCATCATCATGCGATGTTTTCAAAAATATAAGTAGCCGTAACCTATTTCTGATATATAGTGTATTGAGATAGTGTAATATTTATCATCTTGGACTTCTATTTTTTTCGAAATTAATCTTTCAATTAATTTAATAGTGCACAACTATAGTATTTGATTTAAATGATTCTTTAACAGCTCAGATAATTTGACGATGTTATGCATCAACCGACTAAGCGCCATTTTAAAAAAAGAGAGATTTTGATGTCATCTGTTGAACTGACTCGAAGTAAGTGTATGCAAACTTTTAACGCCAATCTTTAAATATAACCTTATTGTTAAAGAAAAATGTAAACGCCATCAGTCCTATGAGAGATTCTATGTTTTGCAACAAACAGCTTGGAAACCAGATCTTCATAAAAATGCTAATCTAAATTTTGCATCATGTAGCTAAGCGCCAAATGTTCCCGCTCTCAGATTGTTGATGCATAACTGTCAAACAAGGAGAATAACTTGCAATATTCAGTTGTTAGTTTGGTGCTACAATAAATAGTGAAGACTGACTTAAACTTTAAACGTATTTTTTTCTCGGAACTTACATAATGGCGCATAGCCGGTTGATGCACAACGCAGTTCAATTAAGGGTGGAATTCAAAACTGCGACTAAAAGAACCGATAAATCTATAACCTGATCCAAAGGCTTTGCTTCCCTGCTTTAGGAAACCAAACGATTTTTACGGCCTGAAAAAAAAAAGAAAAAGAAAAAAAAAAGATATTGAACGAAGAATCTCAGAACAGAGTCGAACATAATAGCCATTAATCCAGATGGACCGACAATTAGTGTAAATATATTTGACCTCTACCGAAGGAGGTGCTAGAACAGTACAAAACAATATACCTATCTTTATATATAATTCTTCTGTGCGTGTGTTTTTCAGCGAACTCCTCGTAAATGACTGGGCCGATTTTGATGACTTTTTTGTGTCTGTCTGATAGGGTCCCTCGATGGTTTAGATTCACATTTTGACCCTCTAAAACCATTAGTGTAGGAGTTCACCTGAAGTGAAAATTTAAAAATTGTTCTAGCGGTCACATTTTTCGATGTTTCACAACGAAACTCAGAATATCCTACTAAAATAAAGCAAGGTAGGTATTGTCCAAAAATGAGCGAAATCTGACAGAAGTGGAGGTTTGCTTGAAATCCTAAATTAAAAACTGCCTAAACGACTGGTCCGATTTTGATGGAATTTTTTGTGTGTGTTCGAGTGGGTTCCTGGATGGTTTAGTTTCACAATTGGTCTCGATAGGAGGCGCTACAATCGGGGTATGGGATTCTTTTATGTTAGATGTGATAGTCATTTGCATTATCGACATATTCCACGCGACAACAATATGATGTCATCATGCACGCTTCTTGAGCCACAGAACATGACGGTGAGGAGTTTTCTTGCGAACTTATTTAATAACATATAATGATGCCTTAATTAGTAAATTTTATATTAAAAAAACTTATATATTTTTATCGTCCGACCATGACACGAGAATTGAAAGTTCGGGCAGGACAACATGTGCCGGGTACTTAGTTTAAAATATAAAATGTGAAAGTGATTTAATGATGTAATCTAGATTTAGCTGACTCATATTTACTGATTACAGGCAGGAAGGACATGCCGACTTCGGGGAGCAGAACGGAGTTCCTGGCAGTAGACGCCCTAGGTTCCGCTAATGACATCAAGTATGGCCGTTCCGGAGGTTGGTTCGTTTCCACCAAGAAGGCCATCCTCATCGGAATCATCTTCATCGTTATTATTTTACTAGTCGGGATTCTAGTGCATTACTTCGGAAATCGACCTGCGGAAAAACTGGTATGA